>CAJQUN010000354.1:0-600343 GCA_907163345.1 Haberlea rhodopensis | reverse complement strand
TAAGATGCCTGTGATGACCAGGGATTATAGGTGTTAATCCCGGAGTATTAATAATCCCTAAAGTGGTTTTACGTGGCGATTTGGGATTTTAATCGAGGTGTTGGGCCTTCTGGGCTCGTTTATTGGGCAGTTGGGATCGTTGGATCCAGAGGTTGAGATTGTATTCACATTACGGTGTAAAACCTAAGAGTTGGGTTTTTGATGTGTCTCGGAATCTCGGTGCTGTGTGAGCACCGGTAGGGGATTTTGGAGTTAGAGAGAGAGTTTTTTGAAAACAGATGATTTTTAAGGAATCATGATGTGTTTTTGTGGGGCTATTAATTTTTCGGGGTATTTTTGCTATAAATACCATTTGAACCCAAGATTTTAACAGAATTTCATTTTCAGCCCCAATTTTTCCTCCTCTCTCCCGCCGCGATTTCCGTCGGTACCCGGCGCCCCCCGCCGTTTCAGGCGCTCCGCCAGCCGCCGTCCGGCCGCCGATCGGCGCGTGCGACCTACCACGGCTTCGTCTCGACGAGGCGCTCCTTTCCCATCTGCCAATTGAAGGTTTCGGTCGCGTGTGGAAGTCGAATTTTGCAGATAAGCGGCGATCCCCAAATTCTAGGGTTTATCGATTTTGGTCGATTTTTCTTCCGATTTCGTTTGGGTAACCTTCCTAACCCCTTTTTCCATGCTTGTGATGTGATTTCCCTGCCAAATTGTGATTTATTGGCTCGAATGATTTCGATTTTTCGTTGGCTTGGGTTCGATTTTGGATGGGTGCATGAAATGGGTTCGATTTTGGGGGTTTTGGAAGGGTTGTGACGATTCTTGTTATGGGTAATTTATTACATGTTTTAGATGTATTGTGTGATGCTTAATTGTGTTCGAATTAAGGTATTGAGTTCGAATTTAGGGCTTGGATTTCGAATTTGGGGGATTGGCTGTGGGATGATTATTCATGCTATGGAATGATTAATTGACATTTAGATGAATTATGGTATTTTATGGGTTCGAAATTGTGAGATTAAGGTTCGATTTTTGTAGGGCATTCTTGAACAATTTCGATTGTCTCATTTATTTCCTTCCCTGCATGTACCCTGCCCCGGGTCTTTTAAGAGGATAATTGTCGTGTATTGACAATGTTGTGAGGGATATGGGTGTGCTTGAGCATAGGTTACATGTTCGTAAATAATGGTGAATTGTTTATCGTGTTAGCACATCATTCCTCGGGGCATGGAACTCGAGCAAGGCTTGGCTCGGACTTCGGAGATTTAAGGTACGTGCGACGTACGAGCATTACTATATATATGTGAAATGCATAAGGTATTTTTGATTGCATTGAATGTTTTGCGTATGGTTATACATATATGTTGATATAGCCAAGGAATGACCCAAATCTTGATATCGCCGCTTTGTAGCGGTGCGTGACATTAGAGTAGGTTGACTCTTACATGATATAAGGGGTACTGGGTTTATATGACTATATTATGAGACATTTGAGATGTCTAGGTTTGTAGAATCATGCATTCTTCGTAAGACATTTGAGATGTCTAGGTTCGTAGAATCATGTATTCATTATGAGACATTTGAGATGTCTAGGTTCATAGACTCATGTTTTCATTATAAGACATATGAGATGTCTAAGTATAATGGAAAGCAAGGTTATGAAATCAATATTAGATATTGATATATCTATTTTTGCATGTATATGAACTTGGAATCATTCATTATTGATATGTAAATCAGGCATGCGATGTGTAAATCAATGTGTTGATTTACTGATTTATGAGATTTGATGAGTTTGATGTTGTGAGAACAGGGACAGTACACGGAATCCCGGATGAGGATGTTGCCATCCAGGGAGTATCATTTAAATTCATTAGTATTTACTTGTGTTGTAAATTATGAATTTCATTATTATGATTATGGATTTGTGTATTGGTATGCTCACCCCGTTGGGGGCTGTCTCTGTTGGGACAGGTGGACAGGTACATCGATGGCTATGGAGCTGAGCTCGAGCTGTTGATTTGAGGTACTCCCAGGATCGTGGTACCAGGGCTTGATGGAGCACGGTATCGTATAGAGTACCTATATATACACCTGAGGATTTATACATATTCATGATGCTCGCATGTGAGCACGATTATACTTGTATATGGATTGTATATAAAGGCATGAGCCTTTCTCTCTTTCATTTAAGGTTGCATGCAATTAGGTTGAATTGCTAGAATGATATGAGAGTCATTGGTGTATTATGTGGGTGTTGGAACCCACTTTTGTTGACATATGTGTGGTGTCTTCCCTGGCTGGGAATCTACTTGTATTACTGCTTTCTGTTGAGTATTATGTGTTCCCTGGCCGGGAATTTTGTTATGTGATGTACTCTTTTATTTGGGATAGCTCTATTTATGGGGAGACTCTGCCCAAATTTTTATAAAAATTTACAATGTGAAAAGTGGCACCAAGGGGTTGGTAAAGGGCAAACATATGAGTCTTTCATTGACAGGCAATGATTAAGTATCATCAGAGCTTCCCGATTGACATTTTATAGAAAGCATGTACCACACATAGTGGTTAATACACTAATCAAGGTTTTAAGGGCTTGGGGTCCTTACATTAGTGGTATCAGAGCAGTGGTTGCTCATTGGGGCTGTTAAGGGCCTAGGAAGTTATTGATAGCACATATTTATGCATGATGGCATTAATGTTGTATGACATAGCAAATTGTTTATGTGCTCTTATGATATGAAAAGTGGTATTGCTAACCATTGTGGTTGCAGGAATCGTGTGGAACACGATAGGATGACATTTATGGGGATGTCTGGCACTCCGTGTGTTATGTGCCAAGGAAGCTGGTTTTAAGAAAATCAGATAAAGGGATATTTCCGAGGTAACATGTATTTTACGTTGTCTTGTTGACACATGATGAATGCAAAGTGGTGCATTGAGGTTATGATATATGTTATTGTGCATTGTTTTTGCATATGCATGTCTTGAGTCAAAGTTATCTTAGTAAGGATTTTTAATGGCTTATGCTAAAGTCCATATGAAGCGATGAAGAGTCCCGCTTATATGGAGTAGCAACGCTAAAGTCCATTGGAAGCGATGAAGAGTTCCGCTTACATGGAGTAGCAACGCTAAAGTCCAGTGGAAGCGAGGAAGAATTCCGCTTTCCTGGAGTAGCAAGAAGCATTAAAATGTTACTAATGATAAGGGCTCAGGATGAAATAAGGATTTAAAGAAGGATATCATGACATTTATTTGTGAAACCATACATTCTCATAATGTGTTTTTATTATGAATTGAATGTGGATGCATAGCGTATATGGCTATTGTTGTTAACCCTGATGGTTGCAGGTTACAGGAAATATGGAGTATAAAAAGGAATGATGATTATACATTCCAGGAGTCCTGCTTATGACAGTGAGAATTTTTATACTTACGCTTGACCGCTAAAAATGTGGAGCGGGCGGGGATGCTCGCTTGCACATGGAGGCGGGGTATTCCATACGAAGCGAGGATGAGATACCGCTTGTATGAAGAAGCTTATGCTTGTACCGCTAAAAATGTGGAGCGGGCGGGGATGCTCGCTTGCACATGGAGGCGGGGTATGCCATACGAAGCGAGGATGAGATACCGCTTGTATGAAGAAGCGAGGATGAGATGCCGCTTGTTAGGATGATGATTCATTCCTTTGTGATGACACGGATGATAGCGGTGATGTGTCCCGCTGTGTCGATTTATATTCATTTCTCTATGAGGACACGGTTTATAGCGATGGTTCTTTCCGCTATATCTATTGGCGATGGTTCATTCCGCCAGGTGTATTTATAGCGACGGTTCATTCCGCTATATTGATTGGCGATGGTTCATTCCGCCAGGTGTATTTATAGCGACGGTTCATTCCGCTATATTGATTGGCGATGGTTCATTCCGCCAGGTGTATTTATAGCGACGGTTCATTCCGCTATATTGATTGGCGATGGTTTCATTCCGCTAGGTGTATTTATAGCGACGGTTCATTCCGCTATATTGATTGGCGATGGTTCATTCCGCCAGGTGTATTGATAGCGATGCCTCTTTCCGCTACTTTGTGGACGATGATTCATGCTCAGGGTATAGCGAGGTTTCATGCCACTTATTATATGACGAGGTGTCATGCCGTCGATTCTATAGCGAGGGATTTTGCGCTATGTACTCAGCACAGGATTTTGCCGCCTTCGAGCGATGGGTGCTGATTACGCACTATTATTGAGCGACGGAGACAGGTATGACGCTATATCACTAGCGATGAGGTATGAGATATTGCTATTTTATTAGCTTTATTGTAGCTGGCATGCATTGATATACATGTTTTATTATGCCTATTTTACTAGCATGATAGTGGATTGACATACGCTGATGTACATGTATCGTCACTAGTTGACAATGTTTTAGATGCCATGAGTTGGCATGTGTCGTCACGGGATGACGATGACGATGGTGTAGGAGATGTCTTATTAGACATGCATCATCGTTACGATGATCGATGCGTTGAGTATACGTATTCAGTGGTATGCCTTGGGTGCCAGTACCGAGCACAAGGTGGTGTGTGCGACACCGATGGACGTGACCCTTATACCGAGCGGGTTGCTCGAGGAATGGTTGGATGCGCTGTACATGTGATTGTACCGCAGCTTACGATTGGGGGATCATATTACGAGTGGTGATACCCTTGAGGTATGCTCGTTGGAATGGCTTTTGGCCATGTGATTTGACGACAGGAGTAATCATGGAGGAAATTACTCGCTTTCTGTCGATGTGACATGTGGTAGACATGATCACACCACCCTTGAGGGTGTAGGATGGGTCCTAAGGGAGTAGGATCAGGTTATGTTAAGTACATAGGGACATTGGAGTGTCCAGGGTGTATCGGCATTGAGGAATGTTGGATAAAGACCCACTACTCTATTGAGTTTTCTTCCCATAGTATGTTATACCATGTGGAAACGTCCGTCTTGTTAGTAGGTTTGAGGTAAACCTAAAGAGGCAGAGACTAGGTTGTCTGCCGCGTGTGTGTAGTACCATGATGGGCTTGCTAGAGCCGTTACACTGCTCGTTGGAACCAAGTTTGGCAAATCGTAAGGTGATACGATGTGGATTGTGGTGGACTCTAGTAGTCACCATGTCATTGAGGTTAAGGTTGTTCATGCCTCGCTGAAACGTGTATACGTTTATGTTTAATCTTGGAGACTTGTCTGGGACAGCTCAGGATGTTGGAGTACCAACAAGAGAGTCATCAGGTTGTTATTGACTCAATCTAAAGGAACCCGTGTATTGGGATACAATGGGTGTTATTGTATCCAGTTTTTCCGAACGATGGTTCGAGACTTGTGGATCTCGAGTTCGATGGCATTTCCCTTGCGAGGAAGGAGGTAGTATTATACCTATTTGGGAATCTTGAAAGATTCGGTAAGTTGGTGCAAGTGGTGTTGATCTTGGGAATCACACCGTGTATTGTTAATCGTCGATTTTCATCCTCCACTGAGTAAGGAATGACTCAGAATTGACGGTTGTGTTTGGGGCTTAGGGATATGTGGTAGATACCGAGCCGAGTGCATTGAGTATGCATGCGACATCAGTGCTTAGGCAGGTATACCGGTGAGTATACGGATGCCAGTTATTGATTTCCTCTCTGTTAAGCATAGAGTTATGCTATTATTGGATGGTTAAATCTCTGATGAGAGATATGGAACACCTTGAGATTGGGAATCTCAATGGCACGATGATTATGAGGAATGATCGTGAAGTTAGTTGACTCCCTTGAGGAGGGATTTTCTTGTGAGGGTTAAGGTATTTCCCTTGTTGGTGTTTTCCTTCGAGTTATGCGACAGCCTTCCCAAGTTTGGATTGTTAAATCCGAGGATTTTCAAGGGATGGCAGGATTTCGGATTGGTTGAGTGTCGCTGACGACACAAGCGTTGAGGATGCAATGGGTTTATTGCATGCCCCTTAAGAAATTTAAACTCTGCGGAGTCTGGGTTGTTATTTATGATCAGGATGTGATTCTTGGAACATCCGGAGGTGGACATCTTGTGAGATGTCTTTTGTTTGAATTTGTGGCCGTGAGTTGCCCAAATTAAGTTGCAATGAGGCGACTACTCCTTCGATGGAGGAAGTTTGAAAGTGGAAACCAGGTTTGGTATGTGTACACCGTGGTTGTACTAGTGTTTCCCTCGTAACGATGTATGTTAGACATCGTGAGTCTTGGTAGAGATGTCATGGAATGATATCTACGATAGAATCAAGAGCGATTCGAATCCTTGCAGTTTCAGTTGACTAACTGCTTTTGGACTGTTAGCGTTGAGTTGTGCTGACGCTCTTTGACGTTATGATGGATTTGGAAGTCTATTCCACTCCAGAGTTTGACACGAGGTCAACGTTCTTACGGTTGAGGTGTCATTCAGGATGTGTTCGTACTGTTGTATTAAAACGAAGGACGACTGTCTGATCTACAGTCGTAAGTATCAGTTGTTTCGCAGTCATGAGAGGCTGATTTTTGGGATGACCCGCATCGAGGTACGTTTTACCTCTTGAGTGATATGTTGGTTTTGGTATGTCGCTCTGTTTCAGAGTTTGATGAGAGGTAAGTATCCTCGCGTTTATTAAGACGATTCTGATATGGTCAGGAATCGAGGTTATGGCTTCATGTTGTTGTGTAGCCTGGGTGTTACGTGATACACCAGTGCTAATTTCGAGGACGAAATTCTTTTAGTGGGGGATATTGTGATGACCAGGGATTATAGGTGTTAATCCCGGAGTATTAATAATCCCTAAAGTGGTTTTACGTGGCGATTTGGGATTTAATCGAGGTGTTGGGCCTTCTGGGCTCGTTTATTTGGGCAGTTGGGATCGTTGGATCCAGAGGTTGAGATTGTATTCACATTACGGTGTAAAACCTAAGAGTTGGGTTTTTGATGTGTCTCGGAATCTCGGGTGCTATGTGAGCACCGGTAGAGGGTTTTGGAGTTAGAGAGAGAGTTTTTGAAAACAGATGATTTTTAAGGAATCATGATGTATTTGTGGGGCTATTAATTTTTCGGGGTATTTTTGCTATAAATACCATTTGAACCCAAGATTTTAAGAGAATTTCATTTAAGCCCCAAAGTTTTCCTCCCTCTCTCTCCCGCGCGATTCCCGTCTGCTACAGGACCCCCGCCGTTTCAGGCGCTCCGCCAGCCGCCGTCCGGCCGCCGATCGGCGCGTGCGACCTACCCACGGCTTCGTCTCGACGAGGCGCTCCTTTCCCCTCTGCCAATTGAAGGTTTCGTCGCGTGTGGAAGTCGAATTTTGCAGATAAGCGGCGATCCCCAAATTCTAGGGTTTATCGATTTTGGTCGATTTTTCTTCCGATTTCGTTTGGGTAACCTTCCTAACCCCTTTTTCCATGCTTGTGATGTGATTCCCTGCCAAATTGTGATTTATTGGCTCGAATGATTTCGATTTTTCGTTGGCTTGGGTTCGATTTTTGGATGGGTGCATGAAATGGGTTCGATTTTGGGGGTTTTGGAAGGGTTGTGACGATTCTTGTTATGGGTAATTTATTACATGTTTTAGATGTATTGTTGATGCTTAATTGTGTTCGAATTTAAGGTATTGAGTTCGAATTTAGGGCTTTGGATTTCGAATTTGGGGGATTGGCATGTGGGATGATTATTCATGCTATGGATTGATTAATTGACATTTTAGATGAATTATGGTATTTTATTGGGTTCGAAATTGTGAGATTAAGGTTCGATTTTTGTAGGGCATTCTTGAACAAATTTCGATTGTCTCATTTATTTCCTTCCCTGCATGTACCCTGCCCCGGGTCTTTTAAGAGGATAATTGTCGTGTATTGACAATGTTGTGAGGGATATGGGTGTGCTTGAGCATAGGTTACATGTTCGTAAATAATGGTGAATTGTTTATCGTGTTAGCACATCATTCCTCGGGGCATGGAACTCGAGCAAGGCTTGGCTCGGACTTCGGAGATTTAAGGTACGTGCGACGTACGAGCATTACTATATATATGTGAAATGCATAAGGTATTTTTGATTGCATTGAATGTTTTGCGTATGGTTATACATATATGTTGATATAGCCAAGGAATGACCCAAATCTTGATATCGCCGCTTGTAGCGTGCGTGACATTAGAGTAGGTTGACTCTTACATGATATAAGGGGTACTGGGTTTATATGACTATATTATGAGACATTTGAGATGTCTAGGTTTGTAGAATCATGCATTCTTCGTAAGACATTTGAGATGTCTAGGTTCGTAGAATCATGTATTCATTATGAGACATTTGAGATGTCTAGGTTCATAGACTCATGTTTTCATTATAAGACATATGAGATGTCTAAGTATAATGGAAAGCAAGGTTATGAAATCAATATTAGATATTGATATATCTATTTTTGCATGTATATGAACTTGGAATCATTCATTATTGATATTGTAAATCAGGCATGCGATGTGTAAATCAATGTGTTGATTTACTGATTTATGAGATTTGATGAGTTTGATGTTGTGAGAACAGGGACAGTACACGGAATCCCGGATGAGGATGTTGCCATCCAGGGAGTATCATTTAAATTCATTAGTATTTACTTGTGTTGTAAATTATGAATTTCATTATTATGATTATGGGATTTTGTGTATTGGTATGCTCACCCCGTTGGGGGCTGTCTCTGTTGGGACAGGTGGACAGGTACATCGATGGCTATGGAGCTGAGCTCGAGCTGTTGATTTGAGGTACTCCCAGGATCGTGGTACCAGGGCTTGATGGAGCACGGTATCGTATAGAGTACCTATATATACACCTGAGGATTTATACATATTCATGATGCTCGCATGTGAGCACGATTATACTTGTATATGGATTGTATATAAAGGCATGAGCCTTTCTCTCTTTCATTTAAGGTTGCATGCAATTAGGTTGAATTGCTAGAATGATATGAGAGTCATTGGTGTATTATGTGGGTGTTGGAACCCACTTTTGTTGACATATGTGTGGTGTCTTCCCTGGCTGGGAATCTACTTGTATTACTGCTTTCTGTTGAGTATTATGTGTTCCCTGGCCGGGAATTTTGTTATGTGATGTACTCTTTTATTTGGGATAGCTCTATTTATGGGGAGACTCTGCCCAAATTTTTATAAAAATTTACAATGTGAAAAGTGGCACCAAGGGGTTGGTAAAGGGCAAACATATGAGTCTTTCATTGACAGGCAATGATTAAGTATCATCAGAGCTTCCCGATTGACATTTTATAGAAAGCATGTACCACACATAGTGGTTAATACACTAATCAAGGTTTTAAGGGCTTGGGGTCCTTACAATGCCCCATATGGTAAGAGGCTATACGATGATGTTGTGGTAAGATGCCACGGGGGTAAGATGCCCCATATGCATGATTCTAAATCAGGGACAACAATAAGAAGTGAATGTACAACCAGCATATTACTTAACCAATGTTTCATGCATTTACTATGATGTTTATAATGTTAAGTAAGATTATATATGCTCATGATGTGTTGTCCCTGTAGGTACACTTTTGGACGAAAGGACTAAGGGTCGGGTTGAGGCAGTGAGCTGCGAGGGACACAGGAACGTATAGAATTCAAGTGATGATTAGTATCTACTCTAGGAGTAGTGTAAATCTAAATGACATTCCTTTAGAATGTAATGAATTGTTTTTGAAGTTTTGCATTTTGGCCTGTAATCCCGTTAGCTCATGTAACAACCAAAACCTTAAGATGTTACTTTAATGCATTTTTAGTCCTTCTTATGTCTATTAATCACTGTTAAGGTGGGAAGACCCCATATTAGTGGTATCAGAGCAGTGGTTAGATAACTCGGGAATGAGCGAAGGGTAGCCTTAGCAATAAGATAGCTAGGTGCTTACTATTGAACATGTTTTATGTGTATTTTGCATATGAAGTTTCTATGTTATGCTAACATGTTTAATTATCTAACGATGTGCATTATGAACTGCTTTTGGTGTTGTTATTAACCCTTGTGTTGCAGCATGGCAGCAAATATAGAAGTGGGTGACGCCATTAGTGTAATTGCAAGTGCTGGGCGTACGAACCCATTGCCACCACCAGCTTTGGGAGAGGAACCCTCTGAACAGCAGTTGCTACCTGGGGAATTGAGCTTGGCTCAGTTTATGATGTATCGACCTCCGATGTTCGAGGGAACTGAATCATGGGAGAAAGCTGAGGAATGGTTAGAGAGGATCGAACAGATATTTGTGGCAGCGCCTTGTGCAAAGACGGCCTGGATCCGATTAGCAGAATTTCAGCTGTCCAAGAAGGCATTGATGTGGTGGAAAACCACAGTGATTGAGCAAGAGGCTCTGGGATAGGAAGTAAATTGGAAGATGTTCCGAACGCGGTTTTTGAACCGCTATTTCTCAGCCGCTGCAAGACAGGCCAAGGAGGATGAGTTTACCAGTTTGAGACAAGGTACCATGCCTGTAACTGACTATGCTCTACATTACTGTTCCTTACTACGATATGTGCCACACATAGCTGCAAGCACTCAAGCGAAGATGCGGAATTTCATGAAGGGCTTGAGGCCTGAACTGTATGACAGGGTGATCACTTATGGCCCTGCTTGTTTTGATGATGCACTCTCACGAGCTGAGCTAGCTGAACTGGGAGTCGGTGCATATCCTGATGCTATGCCACCTCCGGCACCCCCTCAGAGATCCACTTCTGACAATTTGAAGCCCAGAGGTGATCAGTTTAAGCCAAGGGGGAACACTTCGGCACCGAGATTAGTGGCAAGAGGCCCGAGAATCGATGGAAAGGGAAAGGTAGGAATGATGCTCCATCTGGGAGGGGACAGTCTCAGGGAGACAGATCTGGAAGAGTTCAGTGCACTCTTTGTGGGCAGCCACATTTGGCAAAAGACTGCGTAGGATGTTATGTCTGTGGCGACAGAGGCCACTTTGCTCGGCAGTGTCCCAACAGGGGAAGACAGCAGAGCTCTACGGGGAGACCTGCGGACATAACGGCACAACACCGGCCACCCTTTGTGCCAAGACAGTATGGAGGTCAGCCCGCGGGGCCACCTCAGGGACAGGTGTATGCTTTGACGAGGGAGCAGGCTACGGCGGCCCCGGAGGAAGTTATAGCGGGTACGTGTCTTTTATTTACGCACCCTGCTCTTATATTGATAGACACAGGTGCGTCACACTCTTTTGTGTCGACAAGTTTTGTTGAAAGGCACCACATATGCACTTCTCCGTCCCCCATGCCTCTTATGGTCTCGACCCCCGCTGGAAGAAGTTTGACTACGGATCAGATTGTTTATGATGGCCTCATTTATTTTGAGGATAATGAGTTAAGATCAGATTTGATTGTGTTGGGAATGACAGACTTCGATTGCATTGTGGGCATCGATGTTCTGAACAAGTATCAGGCAGTGGTAAACTGCAGGCAAAGGACGGTCCGATTTAGATCTGTATTGGGAGTCCAGTGGACATTTTATGGGGATGGTTCCCGTCCGAAGATTCCGTTAATATCTGCTGTCAAGATGACACAGCTATTGGAACGAGGCCATGAAGGATATCTTATCTACGCTGTTGACATGACGGATAGGAGGAAGGAATTGAAGGTTGAGGATGTGCCCGTAGTGGCGGAGTTTCCTGATGTCTTTCCGGAGGAGATTCCCGGATTCCCACCGACGAGAGAGGTCGAGTTTGGGATTGAATTGCTACCAGGGACGTCTGCAATTTCTCGTGCCCCGTATAGGATGGCACCAGCAGAGTTAAGGGAGTTAAAGATACAGTTGCAGGAACTCCTTGATAAGGGCTACATACGCCCTAGCGTATCGCCATGGGGTGCGCCTGTTTTATTTGTTAAGAAGAAAGATGGATCGATGCGTCTATGCATTGACTACAGGCAGTTGAACAAAGCTACAGTAAAGAACAAGTATCCACTTCCGAGGATCGATGACTTGTTCGATCAGTTGCAGGGTACGAGGCTCTATAGTAAGATCGATCTGAGGTCGGGGTACCATCAGATTCGAGTCAGAGAAGATGATGTTCAGAAGACGGCTTTCAGGACTAGATATGGGCACTATGAATTCCTGGTCATGCCTTTTGGGGTGACGAATGCCCCAGCTGTCTTCATGAGTTTGATGAACAGGGTGTTCCAGCCGTATTTGGATCAGTTCGTCATAGTCTTCATTGACGATATACTTATCTACTCTCGGACGGAAGAAGAGCACGTAAGACACTTGAGGATAGTGCTTCAGATCCTTAGTAATCATCAGCTGTATGCGAAGCTCAGTAAGTGCGAGTTCTGGTTGGACAGCGTGGTATTTTTAGGCCATGTCATATCTAGCCACGGGATATCTGTGGATCCAAGGAAGATTGAAGCTGTGATGGAGTGGGCTGCACCCACTTCTGTACCTGAGATAAGGAGTTTTCTCGGTTTGGCAGGATATTACCGACGTTTCGTCGAGGGTTTTTCGAAGATTGCCAAACCCCTGACGCAGCTGACTCAGAAAGGAGTCCCCTTCTTTTGGTCCGAAGCTTGTGAGGAAAGCTTCCAAGAGCTGAAGCGTCGTTTGACTACAGCGCCTGTGCTGGTGATTCCGTCTGAGGATAAGAGGTTCGCCTTGTATACGGATGCGTCATTGCAGGGCTTGGGCTGTGTGTTGATGCAGGATAAGCATGTGGTGGCTTATGCATCAAGGCAGCTGAAGCCACACGAGGCTAAGTATCCAGTGCATGATTTGGAGTTGGCGGCCATCATATTCGCCTTAAAGATCTGGAGGCATTATTTGTATGGTACGTCTTTCACCATATATACGGACCATAAGAGCCTGAAGTTCTTATTCACTCAAGCAGAGTTGAATATGAGGCAAAGAAGATGGATGGATTTGCTCAAAGATTATGATTGTGAAATTGAGTACCATCCAGGTAAAGCAAACTTGATAGCAGACGCCTTAAGTCGGAAGGTGAAGAGTACTGCAGAGGATGTTATGTGTTTGTCAGCCTTGATGACGTCTTATTGCCAACTGGGCTATGATTTCAATGTAGACACGTCGCCTGTGCGAGTGTCGACCCTATTGGCGGAGCCAGATATATTTGAGGCAATCAGGAGGGCCCAGAAGTCAGATAGTGAGGTTCAGAGGTGGACATCATTGGTACTTCAAGGCCAACCATCCAAGTTTAGAGTGGCTGAGGATGATTCCTTGAGACTGGGCAACCGATGGGTAGTCCCAGATGCACCAGGACTGCGTAAAGGAATATTGGAGCGGGCTCACAGTAGTCGTTTCAGTATCCACCCAGGGGGAAAGAAGATGTACAAAGATCTATGCGATCAATTCTGGTGGAGACGCATGAAGCGTGAGGTAATCATTTTTGTTAAAAGATGTTTGATCTGCCAGCAGGTAAAGGCAGAGAGGCAGAGGCCTGGTGGAGAGTTGAAGAGCTTAGAGGTTCCTGAATGGAAGTGGGAGCATATATCTATGGATTTCGTGACCCACTTGCCAAGGACGACCTCAGGATTTGATGCGATCTGGGTGATCGTAGATAGGCTAACGAAGACGGCTCATTTCATCCCTTATAGTATGTCGTATACATACTTAAAGATGGCTCAAATGTATATACGGGATGTTGTGAGATTGCATGGTATTCCAGTCTCGATAGTGTCTGACAGAGACCCGAGGTTCACTTCACATTTCTGGGAGGGTCTCCAGACAGCTTTGGGCACAGAGGTGAGACTGAGTACGGCCTATCACCCTCAGACAGACGGCCAAACAGAGCGTACCATTCAGACGCTTGAAGACATGTTGAGGGCATGTATTTTGGAGTTTGATACTCCGTGGCAGGATTCAGTGCCGCTGGTGGAGTTCTCCTATAACAACAGTTATCAAGCGAGCATTCAAATGGCCCCTTTTGAAGCTCTGTATGGACGACGATGTAGATCACCACTGTATTGGGAGGACTTGACTAGCAAAGCGGTCGGAGGACCGGATATGATCAGGGATATGGAAGGTAAGATAAAGTTGATACGCCTGAAGATGAAAGCGGCCCAGGATAGGCAAGCGGCCTATGCCAATAAACGGCGACGACCGCTAGAATTCCAGTTAGGAGACAGGGTCTTCTTAAAGATCTCGCCCTTCAGGGGCGTGGTTCGTTTTGGGATGCGGGGAAAGTTATCTCCGAGGTATGTTGGGACATATGAAGTTTTACAGCGTATCGGTACTTTAGCATATCGTTTGGCTCTACCGCCATCCTTGTCTGGCATACACGATATTTTCCATGTCTCTATGTTGAGGAAGTATGAGCCAGACCCGTCCCATGTCTTACAGCCTACTGAAGTTCAGTTAGACTCAGATGTGTCCTACGTAGAACGACCAATCAGAATTCTGGATCGAGAGGATCGCAGACTACGAAGTAAAGTTATACCGATGGTCAAAGTTCAGTGGGATCGTCGGGGTGTCGAGGAGGCTACGTGGGAGACGGAACGGCATATGGTGCAGCACTATCCGGAACTATTCTCTGGTATGTTCTTATGTTTAGTTTCGATACGTTGATGCATGTGGATTTCGGGGACGAAATCTTATAAGTAGGGGAGTAATGTAATACCCCCGAAATGTAATATGATTATGTTCTGTGATGATGAATTATGATGTGTATAAGGGTTATGGTGTATTTAAATTGGGGGCCACGATTTATGTTATGATGATATGATGTGGGGAGCATGTTGGGTATTTTAAGGGATGTATTAATGATATGAAGTTAGAAAATATCGAGTGAGGATATTTTAATACATCGTACTAAATACCGGGACACATTTAAACACCACATAGCACCCCAACCACACCACCCCACCCCCACCACTCGGACACCTCGCCCCCCCCCCCCCCCCCCCACTTGACAAGCCCATACCCCCCACTTGCTTAACCCATGCCCAATCACCACCATGCCCCACTCTCCTCCCATTCCAATCAATTCCTCTCCTTCTCTCCTCCATGGTCGTCCAAAGCAAGCAGATATAGGCAAGGAAAGGCTGGATTTATTGGGTGAAAAACCTTACAAAAAAGAGGAGCAAAAAGAGAGGGGTAAGTGGGTACCCTGTTTTCTGGGTTTTTGGTTGAGTTTGAGTTTGGGTGGGGTGATTTTATGCATGCTACGTATGGGTTTGGGTGGAACCTTGATATGAATGTCTACATGGTAGTTTTATGTAGCTACTAGCATGTTTATTCGAGCATGTTACATGTTTTATGTGATAGATTTCTAGTTATGAAACTATGTGCTCGAAAATCTGGGTAATGCCATGATGCCCTGTTTTTCTGTAAGTTGGTTGAACTCTAAGTTTATGATGATGTTATGATGCATGTTGGCTTAGGTTTTGTTAAACCTTTGATTTAAGTGCTTACATGGATATGTTATGAAGTTCTTCACATGTTTGTTTCAGCATGATAGATGTGTTAGGAAGTAGAAAAGATGGTGTGAAAAGAGGTGCTCAAAAATCTGGGGAAATCCCGATTTTTTTCAGAGCTCTCGATCGATCGAGATTTGGTCCCGATCGATCGAGCGAGACAGAAGGTCTAAACATGTTTTCAAAATTTTGGTGCCGATCGATCGAAGGATTTCTCGATCGATCGGTGAAGCTCCTCGATCGATCGGTAAAATGTTCGATCGATCGAGCGAGGCAGGAAGCCAAGACACTGTTAGGGCACAGTGTCTCGATCGATCGAGACCTAGGGCCGATCGATCGAGACAGGCAGAAAGTTGAAAAATTTAATGATGTTTTATTTTGTTAAGTTTATGATGTAAGATGGTCTTGAGGCATCTAATATGGTATTATGTGGTCTTGTAGAACCATCCCAGGTACCGGCACCATCAAGGAGATAAAGTCTGTTGACTCCTCCTCTTTTTGAAAAGGTACGTAAGAAGCGTACGGGCATCGGACGGTAACACACATCTCTATACTACAACTATGCTTTTATTTCATGAGTATTCACGATGAAATGACGGTGTTTATGCGATGTTTACATGATGATGTTTATATGATGTTTATATGATGAAATTCATATGATGTTTATTGCTTATACGATGCTTATATGATGACATTCATGTGATGTATTGGGGTAAGATGCCCTGCATGGTAAGAGGCCATGCGATGTATTGTGGTAAGATGCCACGGGGTAAGATGCCCTACATGTTAAGAGGCCATGCGATGTATTGTGGTAAGATGCCACGGGGTAAGATGCCCTACATGGTAAGAGGTCATGTGATGTATTGTGGTAAGATGCCACGGGGTAAGATGCCCCATATGGTAAGAGGCTATACGATGATGTTGTGGTAAGATGCCACGGGGGTAAGATGCCCCATATGCATGATTCTAAATCAGGGACAACAATAAGAAGAGAATGTACAACCAGCATATTACTTAACCAATGTTTCATGCATTTACTATGATGTTTATAATGTTAAGTAAGATTATATATGCTCATGATGTGTTGTCCCTGTAGGTACACTTTTGGACGAAAGGACTAAGGGTCGGGTTGAGGCAGTGAGCTGCGAGGGACACAGGAACGTATAGAATTCAAGTGATGATTAGTATCTACTCTAGGAGTAGTGTAAATCTAAATGACATTCCTTTAGAATGTAATGAATTGTTTTTGAAGTTTTGCATTTTGGCCTGTAATCCCGTTAGCTCATGTAACAACCAAAACCTTATGATGTTACTTTAATGCATTTTTAGTCCTTCTTATGTCTATTAATCACTGTTAAGGTGGGAAGACCCCACACTATATTTTTCTATTGAAGTGATTCTCTCGATAATAATGTCGCATCTACCATCTCTCTCATTAGATGGTATTTTCTCAATTATGTTTGGATATCGATGAGATCTTGGCTATTCATATAGCTCAACTGTTATCACAGTACACAGGGACTGTGTCAACTGCACTAGAAAGTACACCAACTTTTGGATGAAATTTAATATCCAAACTGCCTCTTTGATGCATTGTATGCTGCAATATATTCAGCTTCGGTGGTGGAATCCGATGTGGTGTCTTATTTGGAACGTTTTCAAGAGACAACATCATCATTAAGCTTAAATACAAATCCGTACATCGATTTGGAATCATCATCCGACTGAAAATCTAGCATTAGCTTAGCCTTCAACTTTTATTTCTCCACTTACAGATTCAAAAACCATGAACATATCCTAAGTTCTTCATAAGTACTTGAGGATCATTTTTACAATTTTCCAGTGACCTTCATCGGGATGTTTCTGATGTCTTCTGTTCTCAATATACTAAGAACATACTGCACATCAGGTCGATTACAAACCATAGCATACATTATGCTACCAACTGCCGAAGCATAAGTTACCAATGTCATATTTTCTCTCTCCACATCAATTTAAGACTCAATGACCTCGAGAGATGAATGCTATGATATATTGGGAGATGACTCCTTTTTCGACTATTCCATGCTAAACCCTTTTAGCATAGTTTTTATGTACGTAGATTGAGTGACCTCGATCATCCTCATAGATTCATCACTATAGATCTTTATGTCAAGCACGTAGGGATCTTCTCCCAAATCTTTCATGGAAAAATTAGTAGATAATCAATCTTTAATCGATTAATCCAATAGCATTCACAATGAGCAGGATATCATCGACTTAAAGCACTACAAATATAACCGCGCTCCCACTAACCTTTTTGCACACATATGTCACTTTCGATTTTTTAACAAAACCAAACATTTTGATAATGTTATGAACCGGATATTCTTGCTTCGAAACACCTTCTTAGGCCTATAAATGGACCTCTGGAGTTTGCAAACATATTGCTCACTCCCAGAAGTTGTGAACACCTTTGGCTACTACATTTCTACCTCAATGTCACTATTGAGAAATGTTATGTTCACATCCATATGTCATATCTCATATTCATAATATGAAGATGTAACTTATAAAATCCAAATAGACTATAACATCACAACTGATGAAAAGTTCCCTCACAGACAACTCTTTGCCTATGAGAATAACCTCTTCCCATCAGTTAAGCTACCTTCGCATATACTCCAAACTTTCGCTTGTAGATCCATTCGCAGCCAATGGGAACAATTTCAGCAAGATGATCTACTAAGGTCTGTGATGACCTGAGATTAGGGATGTTAATCCCGGAGTGTTAATAACCTCTAAAGTTGTTTTACGTGGCGATTTGGAGTTTAATCGCGGTGTTGGGCCTTCTGGGCTCGTTTATTTGAGTAGTTGAGATCGTTGGATTCCGAGGTTGAGATTGTATTCTCATTACGGTGAAAAACCTAAGAATTGGGTTGTTGAAGTGTCTCGGAATCTCGGGTGCTTGTGTGGGCACCGGTAGGGGGTTTTTGAGTTAGAGAGAGAATTTTTGAAAACAGATGATTTTTAATGAATCATGATGTATTTGTGGGGCTATTAGTATTTCGGGATATTTTTGCTATAAATACCAGTTGAACCCGAGATTTTAATTAAATTTTCATTTCATCCCCTTACCTTTTCTCTCTCCCCGCGTCCGCCCATTCCCGTCTGCCCCAGCCACCGCGCGCAAAAGCGGTGCGCCCACCGCCGTTCGGCGCGTCCAACCTACCGGTGGCTTCGTCTCGTCCAGGCGCTCCTTTCTACACCATCAATTCGAAGTTTGGTCGCGATTTGAGTTCGGATTTGCCGGAAAAGCGTAGGGTTCGAAAACTGGAATTCTGTCCGATAGGGGCTCGATTTTTGGTACGATTTTGGGGCTTTCTTTCAGGTGTTATTGGGGCGTTTTGGTGCTTAGTTTGGGTCGAAAATTTCTTTCTTTGTGGTTCAAAGAAATTGGTTGCCAATTGATTCGATTTTCATGCTGTTTGAATGAGTTAGGGTTCGAATTTTTGGGGGTTTTTGGCAAGGGGTGATGATTCTTGCTATTGATCAATTTATTCATGTTTTAGATGTATTATGATGCTTATTGTGTTCGAATTTAAGGAATTGGGTTCGAATTTAGGGCTTTGAATTCGAATTTTGGGGGTTTTGGCATCTGGGGCGATTATTCATGTTGTTGACTGATTAATTCATGTTTTAGATGAATTATTGTGTTTAATTGGGTTCGAATTGTGGAGTGAGGGTTCGAAAAATTTATGGGGAGCTCTTGAGCAATTTTCGTTGATGTCTCATTCGATTTTCCCTCCCTGCATGTACTCTACCCCGGGTCCTTGAAATGGTTAATTGTCGTGTGTTGACAATAATTTTCTATATAAGGGATATGGGTGTGCTTGAGCATGGGTTGCATGTTCGTAATTAATTGTGAATTATTTATCGTGTTAGCACATCGTTCCTCGGGGCATGGGACTCGAGCAAGGTTTGGCTCGGACTTCGGAGATTTAAGGTACGTGTGACGTACGAGCATTACTTTATATGAAAGCATTTGTGAAATGCATAATGTGTTTTAATTGCATTAGATGGTTGTGGGTATGGTTATATATGTATGTGTCGATATGACTATGGAACGACCTAGTCTTGATATCGCTGCCACAAGTGTGCGTAATACTAGAGTATTGTGACCTTATACGAGATATGGGGTACTGGGTTTATATGACTATTGTAGGGCATTTGAGATGCCTGAGAATGATCGTGGAATCATGTATTCATTATAAGACATGTGAGATGTCTAAGTATAAATGAGAATTCGTAAAATAAATGCTAGGCATTTGAGCTATCTGTGATTGGTAGCAAAGTAGAAAATCAATATTAGATATCGAGATATCTATATTTGTATGTATAATGAATTTGGAATCATTAATTATTGATACTTGAGAACCAGGCATGCTATGAGTTAAATCAATGTGTTGATTTACTGATTTTTGAGATTTGATGAGTTTGATGATTGTGAAAACAAGGACAGTACACGGAATCCCGGATGAGGACGTTGCCATCCAGGGAGTATCATTTAAAATTCATTAGTATTTACTTGTGTTGTAAATTATGAATTTCATTATTGTGATTATGGGATTTTGTGTATTGGTATGCTCACCCCGTTGGGGGCTGTCTCTGTTGGGGCAGGTGAACAGGTGCATCGATGGCTGTGGAGCTGAGCTCGAGCTGTCGATTGGATGTACTCACAGGATCGTGGTACCAGGGCTTGATGGAGCACGGTATCGTATAGAGTACTTATATACACCCGAGGTTTATATACACATTTATGATGCTCGCATGTGAGCATGGATATTCTTGTATATGGGTTGTATATAAAGGCATGAGCTTTTCTCTCTTTCATTATATGTTGCATGCAATTGTGGTAGAATTGCTAATGATATGAAAGTCGTTAGTGTATTATGTGGGTGTTGAAACCCACTTTTGTCGTCTTATGTTCGGTGTCTTCCCTGGCTGGGAATTTACTTTGTGTTCTGTATTCTGATAAGTATTGTGTATTCCCTGGCCGGGAATTATATTATGTGACGTGCTTTTGTTTTGGGATAGCTCAATTTATGGGGAGACTCTGCCCAAATTTTTATAAAAGTGCACAATGTAAAAAGTGGCAAAAAGGGGATGGTAATGGGCGAACTCGATGAGTCTATATGTTGTTAGGATGATGATCTTATAACATTGAGTATTAAAGAAATTTTGTACTTGCCATTCAATGGTAAAGTATCAATTGAGTTTCCCGATTGATTTTTATTGAAAGCATGTGCCACACATAGTGGTTAGTACACTAATCAAGGGTTAAGGGCTTGGGGTCCTTACATTAGTGGTATCAGAGCAGTGGTTGCTCATTGGGGCTGTTAAGGGCCTATGAAGTTATTGATAGCATATATTTATGCATGATGGCATTAATGTTGTATGACACAACTAGTTGTTATGTGCTTTTATGATATGAAAAGTGGTGTTGCTAATCATTGTGATTGCAGGAATCGTGTAGCATGAGATGGGATGGCATTAATGGTGATGTCTGGCCCTTCATGTATTATGTGTCAAGGGATCTGATTTTGTATGAAATCAGGAAAGGTGAGACGTACGGGCTTCGGACGGTAAAACGTGTTACACCTTTGATTATGTATATCGTGGGTAGTGAACCCTTACATGTGATGGTATATGTGAAATGATAGTGATATATATTGTGATAATGGAATCAACTGTTGTGCTTGATTATTGTGGTAGAATTGATGAATGTTCCGGTAGCCTTTATCTCCGAGCGAGGGAGGTACTTGCCGCTGTCATGACTGAACGAGGTAACATGCCGCTGTCATTGTCGAAGCGAGGGGTCCTAAAATTCCGCTGTTGTATTGGGACCGGAACAGTCACAATTCTAGTGATTAATGTGGAATATTGTGATTAAAGTGGAATATTGTGATTATTGTGGAATATTGTGGTTATAACTGAAAAGTGATATCGATCATTATATTGTGAACTGTGGTATTAACCTGGATGCAGGTACATGGAGCTAGTGGAAGTTCCGGTAGTTGTTATATTCGAGCGAGGGAGGTACTTGCCGCTGTCATATGAAGCGATGGTAATATGATATTTGCCGCTGTCATGTCTAAGCGAGGTAACATGCCGCTGTCATTGTCGAAGCGAGGGATATCATATGATGCCGCTATATGTCGAAGCGAGGGGTCCTAAAATTCCGCTGCTATAACAAGATCGGAACAGCCACATTATCTATATTGATAGCGATGGTTCATGCCGCTATATTGATTGGCGATGGTTCTTGCCGCCGGATATATTGATAGCGATGTCTCATTCCGCTATTCTATTGGCGATGGTTTATGCCGCCGGGTATTGATAGCGATGTCTCATTCCGCTATTCTATTGGCGATGACTTATGCCGCCGGGTATTCATAGCGATGGTACATTCCGCTACATCTAGGGCGATGGTTCATGCCGCCAGATGTCTATAGCGAAGTTTTATGCCGCTGACTCTATGACGAGGGATTATGCCCCTGATTCTATAGCGACGGGTTATGCCGCTATGCACATGACGCTGGATTACGCCACCTACGAGCGATGGGTGCTGATTGCGTACCACTGTTGGATGACGGAGACATGTATGCCGCTATATTGTTAGCAATGAGGTATGGCATATTATTGTTTATTTAGCACTATTGTGGATATCATGTGTTGATTTACTTATATTGTCATGTGTTTGACGATTAGATTACAGACGTCGTGTATCGACATATACCATTACGAGTCGACAATATTGTTTCAAAGTCATATGTTGACAGGTACCGTCACGGGATGACAATGACATAGTGGATGTTCTATGTAGACGTGTAGCGTCGTTTTGATGACTAATACATTTATGTTATGTATTTAGTTGTATGGTTTGAGGGCCGACGGTGAGCACATGATTGAGTCTGGGTCACTAGTTGACGAGACCTTTTTGCCAAGCAGGTTTGCTCGGTGGAGTATTGGATGTATTGTACCGGTAAATGTACATCATGTTATAGAGTTAAATAATTGTCGAGCGATGATACCCTTGGGTATGCTCGTTGGTTTGGCTAGGGCCAAGTGATTGGTGGTAAGAGTAGTCATTGAGGAAACTACTCGCTTGTGTTGTGATGTAGGGTAGACATGGTTGCACCCACCCTGAGGGTGTGGGAATCTTATTGGATTATGATTGCATCATAAGTGAGCAAGGACACCAGGTTGTCCATTGTGCTTGGTATTTTAGAGATATGTTGGGCGATGACCCATTACTCTAACGGTTTGTACGGTATGGCATATACCGAGATGGAACATATGGTTTGTTGGTGGGCTTGATATGAGCCTATGGAGACAGCGCTTTGCTAGCCAGATATTGGGGAAAAGATATAGTGTGCTTGTTGGAGCCATGATACTACACGTTGGAACCAAGTTTGGCAAATCGTAAGGTGATACAATGTGGATTGTGGTGGACTCTAGTAGTCACCACGTCATTTGAGGTTGAGGTTGTGCATGCCTCACTGAAACGTGTATACATTTATGTTTAATCTGGGTGAGACTTGTCTGGGACAGCTCATAATGTTGGAGTGCCAACAAGAGAGTCATCAAGTCGTCGTTGACTCGATTTGGGCGACATCACTTCCCTTGTGGGGAAGGAGGTAGTATTATACCTATTTGGGAATCTTTGAAGGATTCGGTAAGTTGGTACGTGTGGTGTTGATTTTGGGAATCACGCCGTGTTGTTGATCGTCGATTATCATTCTCCACTGCAATGGAATGACTCAGAATTGACAGTTGTGTTTGGGGGCTTAGGGGTATGTTGTAGATACCCGAGCCAAGTGCATTGTGTGCTTAGGCAGGTATACCGGTGAGTGTACGGATGCCAGTTATTGCTTCCCTTTTTGTCAAGCATAGAGTTATGCTATTTTGGATGGCTAAATCTCGGATGAGAGATATGGAACACCTTGAGATTGGGAATGTGATTAATTATGATGGTAATTAATTGTGTTTATATGATTAATTATGATGGTAATTAATTATGTTTATATGATTAATTATGATGGTAATTAATTGATTATGTGCTGGATTTAATTAATGTGTGGAAATGCATGGTCACATGGAAAGGATGACCCGGGAGTGCATTTCAGGGTGCATGTTGGCATGTTGGGGAAGATTGCTTTTAGCATGATTTATTTGCCATGGTTAGCAATTATTTGGAAAGCATGAGTTAATTGATATTTTGGTGCATTTTGGATTAATGCTTTTGAAAATATCATGTTGGGGTGTTTTATACACCATGGGTTTTTGAAATGCTTTTAATTAAAACCCAACCCCTTTTTACCCCAACCCCACTCAATACACTCTCACTTTTACTTTACCAAATCACCACCCAAACCCCTCCCCCTCCTCATTTTCGAGTTGAAGCAAAAAGGTGGGGAGAAATCCTTCCAAAGTTTGAGTTTGTGAAGTTTATTGGGAGATTTGAGGTCCCCAAGAGGTATGGATACCTCATTGTTGATTTTGAAGTGTTTTATTTAAGTATTGGTATGGTTTTGAAGGGTTTAAAATGGGTTTGTGTTGGGTTGTTGTGGTTTTGGTTAAGGGTTAGATTTATGTTTGTTTTGAGGTGTATTTTGAAGGTTTATGTTGATATTTATGTTGTTGGTTGGTTGGTTTAAGTATTGGTATGGATTGGAAGGTTTTGGTATGCAAAAATGGTGAAAAATCGCGAGTCTGTGCGAGGCGATCGACCGCCTGATATGGGGCGATCGATCGCCGAAGGGCAGTACCAAAATCTCGGGACAGGCGATCGATCGCCTGTTATGAGGCGACCGATCGCCGAGAGGCAGTGGCCAATCCAAGGTTTAGGCGATCGATCGCCATGTTTGGCGCGATCGATCGCCGCGAAGGAAAAATTGAGGCGATCGATCCTCAGCCAAGCGATCGATCGCCAACTATGGAATTTTGGAAAATGCTTTCTTTTGTCGAATTTTTGGTATTTGACTATTATTTGGCTTCTAATATGGGGTTGTGTGATTGTGTAGAACCATCCCAGGTAGCAACGCAACCAAGGAACTGAAGCCATATCAATTCCACTTTTGGAAAGGTACGTAGAGGACGTACGGGCACCCAACGGTACATGTATCTAATATACTCATTGTTTATGCATTGTGGATGCGAGTATATATGTGATTATGCATTGTGGATGCAAATACATGTTGAATTATGCATGATGATTGTAGATGCATATGATTATTGGTGCACATCCCATGAGTCGTGGTCATCCCTTGATGATTTTAATGCTTGCCGCTATTCGTTATTGTTTCCGCTAAATGTGAAGCGAGGGGTGGGAGCGCCGCATGTCACATTTGAGCGTGGTTATCATATAGGGCGAGGAAAGGATATTTGCCGCTCAATGTGAGGCGAGGGGTGGGAGTACCGCATGTCCATTGAAGCGAGGTTATTCTATGCCGCCTATATGTAAATAAGCGAGGGGCATTAAAATACATTGTGATGGACAGACTAGGGATTGGTGACTGGTATTTGGTTTTGATGAGATGGTATTGTGTCATGACATGTCTAGACCATTAAAAATAATCTATTGATTATACTCATGAGTTATGGTACAGGGACAACCAAACTGGACGCGTTTTGAAATGCATGGGAAAACAGGAAGTGTTTTAATTGTGTTTTATGCATTTACGCTTTATATTCATATTGTGTTGAATATGAATGATATTATTGCTCATGTTTGGGGGTTGTCCTTGTAGGTACTTTTGGCATGATATGAAGGGGGCTAAGACGGGTTGAGACCGTGAGCTTGAAGAGCACTTTTGGTAGATGAAGGACATGATTATTTTGTATAGTGCCTACTCTAGGAGTAGTGTAAAACTATAATTGATAACATTCTTTTGATGGGGAATGTAATTAATCCATTGATAGTCCTCATTTTGGCATGTAACTTTTAGGCTCATAGCCTCAACACGATTAATTTACTCTGATCATTTATATTAGCTCTAATTATGCCTTTGATCCGCACTTAAGGATTAGGGTCCTTACAGGGAATCTCCATGGCACGATAAATTATGAGAAACAATCGTGGAGTTAGTTGACTCCCTTTGAGGAGGGATTATCTTGTGGGTTGAGGTGTTCCCATGTTGGTGTTTTCCTTCAAATTATGCGATAGCCTTCCCAAGTTTGGATTGTTAAATCCTAGGATTATCAAGGGATGACAGGAATTCGGATTTATTGGGTGTCGCTGTTGACACAAGCGTTGAGGATGCCATGGGTCTATTGCATGTCCTTTCAGAATTTGAACTCTGTGGAGTCTCGATGGTTTATTTATGATCAGGATGTGATCCTTGGAATATCCGGAGGTGGACATCTTGTGAGATGTCTTTTGTGTGAATCTGTGGCCGTGAGTTGCCCAAATTGAGTTGCAATGATGCGACTGCTCATTTGATGGAGGAGGTTTGAAAGTGGAGACCAGGTTTGGTATGTGTACATCGTGGTATACTAGTGTCTTCCTCGTAATGATGTGTATTAGACATCGTGTGTCATAATAAAGATGTCATTGGATGATATCTACGATAGAATCGGGAGCGATTCGAATCCTTGCAGTTTCAGTTGAATAACTGCTTTTGGATTGTTAGCGTTGAGTTGTGCTGACGCTCTTTGACGTTATGATGGATTTGGGAGTCTATTCCACTCCAGAGTTTGACACGAGGTCAACGTTCTCACGGTTGAGGTGTCATTCAGGATGCGTTCTTACTAGTTGTATTAGAACTAAGGATGACTGTCAGATCTACAGTCGTAAGTATTGGTTGTTTTCAGTCATGAGGAACTGACTTTTGGGATGAACCGCATCGAGGTACGTTTTGCCTCTTGGGTGATAAGTTGGTGTTGGTTTTGGTATGTCGCTCTGTTTCAGAGTTTGATGTGAGATAAGTATCCTCGCGGTTTTTAAGACGATTCTGATATGGTCAGGAATCGAGGTTATGGCTTCATGTTGTTGTGTAGCCCGGGTGTTACGTGATACACCGGTGCTAATTTCGAGGACGAAATTCTTTTAGTGGGGGATATTGTGATGACCTGTGATTAGGGATGTTAATCCCGGAGTATTAATAACCTCTAAAGTTGTTTTACGTGGCGATTTGGAGTTTAATCGTGGTGTTGGGCCTTCTGGGCTCGTTTATTTGAGTAGTTGGGATCGTTGGATTCCGAGGTTGAGATTGTATTCTCATTACGGTGAAAAACCTAAGAATTGGGTTGTTGAAGTGTCTCGGAATCTCGGGTGCTTGTGTGGGCACCGGTAGGGGGTTTTTGAGTTAGAGAGAGAATTTTTGAAAACAGATGATTTTTAATGAATCATGATGTATTTGTGGGGCTATTAGTATTTCGGGATATTTTTGCTATAAATACCAGTTGAACCCGAGATTTTAATTAAATTTTCATTTCAGCCCCTTACCTTTTTTCTCTCCCCGCGTCCGCCCATTCCCGTCTGCCCCAGCCACCGCGCGCAAAAGCGGTGCGCCGGCCGCCGTTCGGCGCGTCCGACCTACCGGTGGCTTCGTCTCGTCCAGGCGCTCCTTTCTACACCATCAAATCGAAGTTTGGTCGCGATTTGAGTTCGGATTTGCCAGAAAAGCGTAGGGTTCGAAAACTGGAATTCTGTCCGATAGGGGCTCGATTTTTGGTACGATTTTGGGGCTTTCTTTCAGGTGTTATTGGGGCGTTTTGGTGCTTAGTTTGGGTCGAAAATTTCTTGCTTTGTGGTTCAAAGAAATTGGTTGCCAATTGATTTTCATGCTGTTTGAATGAGTTAGGGTTCGAATTTTTGGGGGTTTTTGGCAAGGGGTGATGATTCTTGCTATTGATCGATTAATTCATGTTTTAGATGTATTATGATGCTTATTGTGTTCGAATTTAAGGAATTGGGTTCGAATTTAGGGCTTTGAATTCGAATTTTGGGGGTTTTGGCATGTGGGCGATTATTCATGTTGTTGACTGATTAATTCATGTTTTAGATGGATTATTGTGTTTAATTGGGTTCGAATTGTGGAGTGAGGGTTCGAAAAATTTATGGGGAGCTCTTGAGCAATTTTCGTTGATGTCTCATTCGATTTTCCCTCCCTGCATGTACTCTACCCCGGGTCCTTGAAATGGTTAATTGTCGTGTGTTGACAATAATTTCTATATAAGGGATATGGGTGTGCTTGAGCATGGGTTGCATGTTCGTAATTAATTGTGAATTATTTATCGTGTTAGCACATCGTTCCTCGGGGCATGGGACTCGAGCAAGGTTTGGCTCGGACTTCGGAGATTTAAGGTACGTGTGACGTACGAGCATTACTTTATATGAAAGCATTTGTGAAATGCATAATGTGTTTTAATTGCATTAGATGGTTGTGGGTATGGTTATATATGTATGTGTCGATATGACTATGGAACGACCTAGTCTTGATATCGCTGCCACAAGTGTGCGTAATACTAGAGTATTGTGACCTTATAAGAGATATGGGGTACTGGGTTTATATGACTATTGTAGGGCATTTGAGATGCCTGAGAATGATCGTGGAATCATGTATTCATTATAAGACATGTGAGATGTATAAGTATAAATGAGAATTCGTAAAATAAATGCTAGGCATTTGAGCTATCTGTGATTGGTAGCAAAGTAGAAAATCAATATTAGATATCGAGATATCTATATTTGTATGTATAATGAATTTGGAATCATTAATTATTGATACTTGAGAACCAGGCATGCTATCAGTTAAATCAATGTGTTGATTTACTGATTTTTGAGATTTGATGAGTTCGATGATTGTGAGAACAGGGACAGTACACGGAATCCCGGATGAGGACGTTGCCATCCAGGGAGTATCATTTAAAATTCATTAGTATTTACTTGTGTTGTAAATTATGAATTTCATTATTGTGATTATGGGATTTTGTGTATTGGTATGCTCACCCCGTTGGGGGCTGTCTCTGTTGGGGCAGGTGAACAGGTGCATCGATGGCTGTGGAGCTGAGCTCGAGCTGTCGATTGGATGTACCCACAGGATCGTGGTACCAGGGCTTGATGGAGCACGGTATCGTATAGAGTACTTATATACACCCGAGATTTATATACACATTTATGATGCTCGCATGTGAGCACGGATATTCTTGTATATGGGTTGTATATAAAGGCATGAGCCTTTCTCTCTTTCATTATATGTTGCATGCAATTGTGGTAGAATTGCTAATGATATGAGAGTCGTTAGTTTATTATGTGGGTGTTGAAACCCACTTTTGTCGTCTTATGTGTGGTGTCTTCCCTGGCTGGGAATTTACTTTGTGTTCTGTATTCTGATAAGTATTGTGTATTCCCTGGCCGGGAATTATATTATGTGACGTGCTTTTGTTTTGGGATAGCTCAATTTATGGGGAGACTCTGCCCAAATTTTTATATAAGTCCACAATGTAAAAAGTGGCAAAAAGGGGATGGTAATGGGCGAACTCGATGAGTCTATATGTTGTTAGGATGATGATCTTATAACATTGAGTATTAAAGAAATTTTGTAGTTGCCATTCAATGGTAAAGTATCAATTGAGTTTCCTGATTGATTTTTATTGAAAGCATGTGCCACACATAGTGGTTAGTACACTAATCAAGGGTTAAGGGCTTGGGGTCCTTACAAGGTCCATACCTTATTAAAGTATATGAAGTCCATTTAGGATTTTATAGCGTATTGTGAATGTCCCGAATTGATGTCCAACATGTCAAAATCATTTTGACTACTTTTTAGGAATAAATTCAATCTATCTGGAGTTCTTGAAAAAATTTCAGATCTCCTTGGTGTGTGCAGTTCAAAGGTTATTATTGACTCAATTAATTTCACCATTTTCACGTTTTCAGTGGTTTGTGGTTTTTGAACCCTTTCAAGTTATATTATATTGTCATTCTTTTCTAATAGAAACATTTTCTCTAGAAAGATTGTACTTGTGAAACAATTACTTTGGCTCCAATTGATAATATAAAGGTCCACAAAATAGCATAAGATGGATCAACTATCCAACTTATTTCCCACTGGATGTTTCACATTAGCAGAACAATCTCAAATCTATATTTGGATTTTCTTTTCAGTCCATATCATATATGGAGTTTTGATCACTGCATTTGTATGAATTATGGTCAAAAATTATGTAACTTTAGAGAGCTACTGGGAGAGAATCATATTCTCATTAAGATAACTCATTTTCCTCTTGCACTAACATTTAGTACTCAACATTAGTCCATATGAATCAAATTCAAAGGAGCATTGCACATGCCAAAGATATGTGGGTTTATGGTATCATCCTTTTATATTCTTTAAACATAATCATACAATTAATTGTTCATAAGTTCATCAGATTCAATAAAATGTTCATTCTTAAAAATACTGCAAATCGCATTCTCAAATTTAAAAGAATATTATTCTCTATCAAATTAGGAACAATGTTTCATTAAATATGGAACAAATAAACAATTGTTCAAAACTAGTTCCAAACAAGTTTAATATTTCACATTAAATAAATGTTTCAAACAACTTTTGCAACAACTCTTGCTACAATACTTAGCCTCAGGTAGGTGTCACCTTCATAGGGCTCTCTACTCTTCTCAACATATGCAACTATATGCAAAGATATGAGCACAACTGGTATCATATACCAAAGAAGTAGAACCAATAGAAACATTAATTTTAATATTAAACATACCCTTTCTAGAACGCTTCTAGTCTTGGTATTCCTTGCAATTTTGCGACAATGACCAGTTGTGAAAACATAGCTGCTCCTTTTTTGTTGCTCCATTTTCATCTTTTGAGGTCCAGAACAATTTCCATTCAACTTCTTTATCCTTGAATCCTCCCTACCATTGGTAGCAGATTCAACAAGAATAACACATTTTTCCTTTTGAATCAAGGACTCATGAATTTCCAACATTTTGGCTATAAGATCAAATCTACAGCCAGTTAATGAGGTATTGTTACAATCATATTTTCCAATTTCTCAACAAGAGATATTTTTCTTACACCATTGATAGGGTTGATTATTACGTGTATTTGGGCGTTGATTTGTATATATTTTCATGTAGATTCCGTGAAGATGTTATGCTTTTTGGTATTTATTTGATTGTTTCAGGAATCTAGGTGGAAAGTGGAAGAATTGAGCTACAAGGAAGAAAAAGGATCAAATCAAGCCAAGAAATGAAGAATTTTAATTCTGGCATGCTCGATCGATCGGACTATGGAGGTCGATCGATCGAAGGAGGCAGAAGTTTTGGCCTCGATCGATCGGAAATGTGTGTTCGATCGATCGACATTGGCAGAAACTTGGCAAGCGAGAATGATGAAATCTCGATCGATCAAAAGCTTCACCTCGATCGATCGAGCGAGGCAGAAAAATTTATATCCGGAAGCTGAAGGCGCTCGATCGATCGAGACTTCTGCACCGATCGATCGAGACACAGAATTTTCAAAAAAATAAAGTCTTTATTTGGTTTGATTTTTGGAAACTCTTCCATACCAACCCTTCCTCTATAAATTAGGAAAGAGGGCACGAAATTAGGGGTCATTATTCAGAGTATTATCAGACCTAAATTTACAATATTCAGCCGCCTTTCATCTCCGAAGAACAAGGTTGAAGAAATCATTTGAAGTGCAAGGAAGGAAGCGAGAGAAGAAAGATCGTTCAACGCACGGAGTCGCTCCTATGTTTATCGTATTTCTAAACTCCAGTTAATTTGATTTTCAGATTTATTTGATGTTTTTGAGGTTGAGAGACGATTAAACATCTTGTTAATTTGATTTGAATTTAATTGAGTTTATTTTATCAAGTTTAAGGAATATTATGTTTGAATCTTTGATTTGGTTGTGTTTGAGTGAATTAATCCTTTTGTTCATTAATCATAACCTTAATGCTATCAAAGCCTAGCTACCTTTGATTGAATTTGTGAATTATAATTGAGATCGAGAGATGAAGTTATAATACGCTAAAATAATTCATGTTGTGTGTTTAAGATTTAGATCGAGAGATTAAATCACATACGTGATCACTTTGAATTGAAAGATTTGAAGTCAACGGTTATCATAGAGATTTATTCGGTATTAAATTGGTTTAAGTGAACGAGAGTTATTTGTGTCAATTTATTACTAGTTTCAATATAGCTCGAGAGAGTATATTGATTATATTAGGAAATCTGTCACCTTAAGAATTGATTGATTAGTAAATGTTTACACAAACAAATCATTGACGATAACACAATTGAACGAACATCTTGATAGATTTCTTGAGCGGAATTCCTTCGCATCTTTCAAAGGAGTTGTTCTATTTTTGAGTTTTATTAAGTCTTTAGTTTAATTAGATAATTAATCATCTTTTTCGTAGGCTAAATAGAATTTTGCTAATTTTATTTGGTACTTATACGTTAGTCCCCGTGGGTTCGACATCCTTTCTCTTATATCACTATACTAAAACTTGACACCGTGCACTTGTGCATGCTAAGGAGTAGCAACCCCACACTCGAGCCGTTTGACCCAGAAATCAAGCGTACGTGTCTAAGGAAAAGAAGGGAAGCTCGAGCAATGGCTGATAACAATCAAGAAGGGGGCGCGAACAATGAAGCACTGAATCCAAGATCGATGATGGATTATACTCAACCAGCTTTTCATGGACCATTGTCAAGCATTACGAGGCCAACCATTCAATCCAACAATTTTGAGATTAAGCCAGCTATAATACAGATGATCCAGCATTCCATGATGTTTGGGGGAGTAGCCACTGATGACCCGAACGCTCACATCTCTAACTTCTTGGAGATTTGTGACACTTTCAAACATAATTGCGTTTCTGACAACGCCATCAGGTTAAGATTATTTCCCTTTTAGTTAAAAGATAAAGCTAAAGCTTGGTTGAACTCTTTACCTGCAGGATCTATTACCACTTGGGAGGGGATGACGCAAGCGTTTTTGTCTAAATATTTCCCCCCTTCCAAAATGGCAAAGATGAGGAACGATATCACCACATTCGGGCAATATGACCATTATATGAGGCGTGGGATCGTTTCAAGGATTTGCTTAGGAGATGCCCACACCATGGTCTTCCTATTTGGCTCCAGGTACAAACTTTTTATAACGGTTTATTTTCATCTAACCGTTCTATGATTGATGCAGCCTCAGGAGGATCCATTATGCGCAAAACACCGGAAGCAACTTATGAACTCTTGGAAGAGATGGCTTCTAACAGCTATCATTGGCAATCGGAGAGGAATGTGCCAAAGAAACCGGCTGGAGTTCATCAAATTGATGACATCACTGCTCTTTCGGCACAGTTGGAAGCGCTGAACAAAAAGATAGATAGCATGAGCATGACAGCAATGCAAGCTCAAGTTATCACTTGTGAATTATGTGGAAGCAATCATCCAAGCACTGAGTGCCAGGCAGGTAATCCATTCATTCAATCTAATGAATCTGCTAACTCTGTAGGAAACAGGCAGCCCAACAACCCATACTCCAATACTTACAACCCGGGATGGAGAAATCATCCGAACTTGCAATGGTCCAACCAAAACAACGTGTTGAACTCACAACAACAACCGGGGAATGTGCCTAAGCCGAGTATGGAGGAGCTCTTGACCAAGTTAATTTCATCGACTGAAACAAGGATGCAAAATCAGGATGCATCTATAAAAAACTTGGAGGTTCAAGTTGTAAGGAATCCAACATGCAAATACGCAGCGGAAATAAAATTTGGATTCCTAACCATGGACCTATACAGAGTATTCATATCGGAATGATTATAGAGTCTCACCCTTGTAGCGTGTTTGATGCAGAATCCTCGTTGTAGCACCACGAGTCACAAACAAAAGTTTGCACCTTTGTCTCTACGGTATCCACACGATCAAATCGAAAAGAGACGTTCAAGAACAAGTTGCTAGACTTATTCTTGAACCAAAACCAAACTCTCGGTTCAAAACCGATTAACGGCAGCCTAAAACCACCAAGAAAGGATCGACGGCGGCCGTGAAGCGTCTTGGATTAGAGGAGGCGGCCGAGAGGAGAGGAGTAGGTTTAGTGATTATAATTGTGGTCTAACAATTAATTATAACCTTGTATATATATTATAAGATTTAATTAAGGTTCAAGACTTTCTTAAAGTCTCATGGGCCCAAACCCATGATTTAATTAAATCCTTATAATCATTTAATTAAGACTCTTCTTAATTATTTAATTCATCCCATGAATTTAGTTCCCTTTATCGATTTAATCTTTTGTGCGACCCGATAGGATCTTGTAATGTTGGCAGTGACATAAAATCTCATTTTATGTCACAAGCAATGAGCGGTATCTAGCAACACATCAAGGCTACCCAAATTACAAGAATGTCATTGACTCGACATAACCTTAGAACTTGTGATAATATTAACCATGTAACTTAATCCCTTTGTCCATGTGTTTAGATTGAACACGAGTCATGGAATAGTCATACTCGTATATTCAATCTCTATTTCTTGATCCCCAAGTAGAACTAGAATAAACGAATAAGCTCGATATCACATATCGACTCATTCGGCACGGCCATGCATTTTAGTCTTACTTGATCAAGGGCCCAAACACTTCTCCTGTTATATAGGAGGGACAAATCCTATCTTGATCAATCAACATCCCTCTACATAATTCGTAGTGTATCCAATAGTTTCCTTTATAGTTTACCCTGTTACAGGTAACGTTTGACAATATCAAGATACATAACTCCTTATGATGATCTCAAGTCGTAAGGATTACTTACATTATTATCACTATGAGAATTGCTTATGACACTCATATAACTATCCATGTAGCATTCTCATGGTGGGTCTGTCCAGTACATTGTTCTCTAACATGTACCCATGTGTTGATTTGATATCTCATATCCATGAATTAATTCATCAATCAAAACATACTAGTCTCAATGTATTATTATTATCCTGATTTATGATAATACTTGACTAGGGACAATCTTTAAGAATAATACAATATTATTCTAAGGACATTAACTTGTATATCAATTCATATTGCACAGATATTCGAATAATATATAATAATGATTTGCCATTTATAAAATCATAATACATTGTATGTCATAAACAAACATCTAATGACTTGTCTTTAGGGCATATCCCAACAAATCTCCCACTTGCACTAAGACCAATCAGACATATACTTAATGCCTAGAGATCTAGTATGACGATCATGCTTCTGCTGTAACAGTGGCTTCGTCAATGGGTGAGATACATTATCATCTGTTGGTACTTTGCATATCTTTACATCTCCTCTTTCAACGATTTCTCGAATGAAATGAAAGCGCCGAAGTATGTGCTTGGATCTTTGGTGAGATCTAGGTTCCTTAGCCAATGCGATGGCTCCATTGTTGTCACAATAGAGTTCAATCGGATCTAGAATGCTAGGCATCACCCCAAGTTCAGAAATGAACTTCTTGATCCAAACAGCTTCCTTTGCTGCATCTGAGGCAGCAATATATTCAGCTTCAGTTGTAGAATCGGCTACTGTCTCTTGCTTTGAACTCTTCCAGCTTACAGCACCTCCATTTAGGCAAAAACACATATCCTTATTGCGATCAAAAATCATCTTTGTCGGTTTGGAAACTTGCATCAGTGTAACCTATGACATTGATCTCTTCCTCACCTCCATAAATCAAGAATGTATCCTTAGTTCTTCTCAAGTACTTCAGGATATTCTTGACTGCAATCCAGTGACATTCACCTGGATCAACTTGATATCTGCTCGTCATGCTTAAAGCATACGAGACATCGGGACGAGTACATATCATGGCATACATGATAGATCCAATAGCTGACGCATATGGAATCTTACTCATGCGTTGTCTCTCATCTGGTGTTGAAGGACACTGATCCTCCGAGAGATGTATTCCATGTGTCATAGGCACGAATCCTTTCTTAGATTCTTGCATGCTAAAACGTTTTAGCACTTGTCTATATATGTACTTTGACTTAGGCCAAGTAATCTTCTCGATCTATCTCTAAAGATCTTGATTCCTAATACATAGGTGGCTTCACCCAAGTCTTTCATAGAAATGCAATTCCCTAGCCAAATCTTTACAGATTGTAAGGCAGGGATATCATTCCCAATTAGAAGTATGTCATCTACATACAATATTAGGATGATAATTATTCTCCCACTGACCTTCTTGTAGACACAAGTTTCATCTACATTTTTGATGAAACCAAACTCTTTGACTGCATCATCAAAACGAAGATTCCAACTTCGAGAAGCTTGCTTCAATCCATAAATGGATCGTTGTAGCTTGCATATCATTCCAGCATCCTTTGGATCGACAAAACCCTCGGGCTGTGTCATGTACACATCCTCAAGCAGATTTCCATTAAGGAAAGTTGTTTTGACATCCATCTGCAAGATTTCATAATCATGAAATGCAGCTATTGCAAGTAAGATCCTAATGTATTTAACCATGGCAACTGGTGAAAAAGTTTCATCATAGTCAATACCATGAATTTGTTTGAAACCTTTTGCTACCAGTCGACCTTTAAAGATTTGTACATTACCATCCATGTCGGTCTTCTTCTTGAAAATCCATTTGCACCCTATGGGTCTCGCCCCTTCAGGTGGGTCAACCAAAGTCCATACTTGGTTTGCATACATGGATTCCATTTCAGATTTCATGGCTTCTTGCCATTTCTCAGAATCAGTGCCCATTATAGCTTCTTGATAAGATGATGGCTCATCCTCATCAATAAGTAGTAAGTCACCTTGTTGAGTCACAAGAAATCCATATCTCTGTGGCTCCCAGTGTTCTCTTACAGACCTACACTGGGCTTGTGTCTCTTGAGCAGGCACTTTATCCACAACAGCTTGTGGTGTCTGCTCTGTTTCCATCTCATTATCATGTTCAGTGTTTTCTTGTGGTTGAACTTCACTAAATTCTATATGTCTCCCACTGGTTTTATCTAGCATGTGTGCTTATTGGTCCACATACATCACTATGTATGAGACTCAATAAATCATTTGTCCTTTCAATATGTCCCTTGAAAGGAGCTTTAGACATCTTGCCCATTAAACAAGATTCACATGTTTCATATGATTCAAAATCAAATGAATCCAATACTCCATCCTTATGAAGTTTTGATATGCGATTCTCGTTTATATGGCCCAAGCGACAATGCCAGAGATAAGTTGGATTAGAATTATTATTCTTAATCCTTTTAGTATTTATGTTATAGACAGGCATATCAAGATTTAATACATAAAGACCATTAATCATTTGTGCACTAGCATAAAATATATCATTTAAATAAATGGAGCAACAATTGTCCTTTATAATAAATGAAAATCCAGACTTGTCCAAACAAGAGATAGAGATAATGTTTCTAGTAATTGAAGGCACAAAATAACAGTCTTTTAAATCTAAAGATAAACCGGAAGGCAAAGATAATGAATAATCTCCTATAGCTAATGCAGCAACTCTTGCTCCATTTCCAACTCGGAGATCTACTTCGCCTTTTGCCAATGTCCTACTCCTTTTAAGATCATGCACATTAACACAAATGTGAGATCCACATCCAGTATCTAATACCTATGATGAAGAAGTAGATAAATTGACTTCTATAACAAAAATACCTGAAGTGGAAGTCACACTTCCCTTCGTCTTCTTAAGATCCTCCAGATAAACTTTGCAATTTCTTTTCCAATGTCCGGTCTCACCGCAATGGAAACAGTTCCCTTCTTTTGCCACTCCTCCCTTTGGCTTTAGTGCAGAAACATGTGGCTTAGACTTAACAAGGACCTTCTTGTTCTTCTTGAAGCCTTTTGCTTTAGCCCTTACTTTGCTCTTATTCACAATAAGAACATTAGTAGGCTTAGACTTCTTGCTGTTAGCTTCAAACGTTCTCAGCATGCCAAGCAACTGCGGTAGAACCTTTTCAATTTCAATCATATTGTAATTCAAGACAAATTGACTGAAGCTTTCAGGCAACGATTGCAAGATCACGTCAGTGGCCAACTCTTGGTCCAAAGGAAAACCCAGCTTCTCCAGATTCTCAATGTACCCAATCATCTTGAGTACATGAGTTCCAACCAGACTTCCTTCTACCATTCTACACTGGAATAACGCTTTAGATACGTCATACCTCTCTTGTCTTGCTTGTTGTTGGTACAGTTGCTTTAGATGCTCGATCATATCGAACGCCTCCATTTCCTCATGTTTCTTCTGAAGCTCAGAGTTCATGGTGGCAAGCATAAGGCACCTAAATTCAAGTGCGTCATTTTGATGCTTCTTGTAAGCATCTTTATCGGCTTTTGCAGCCATCAAGGGAGGTTCCTCAGCAGGTAAGGGTTCCTCTAGGACATATTGCTTCTTTTCTTGCTTGAGGACAATCCTCAAATTCCAATACCAGTCTAGGAAATTTGTCCCATTAAGTTTGTCCTTCTCAAGGACTGATCGCAATGATAGTGTGTTTGTAACGTTGTTGGTTGCCATGGATATCTACAATATAAATATGCAAAATAAGTATATGATTTTAATCATTTAATATGGTCTTATATTAAATGACACTCCCACTATTTTGTTTAAAAATTATCAACCCTCGAAAACTTTAGTGGGCCAAGATCCATATTTCACTTAATCTGTGAGACCCCGTTATCACATCAAGTTACTAAGGTGCAATTTAGAGAACTAAACATTCATGTGAATATATCAGAGTAACGTATTGTGTTGATTAACCTGAGCTTTAGAGATTACAGTACCAAAATGTTTCAAAAGGAATAACACAATTCCTACTAAGGTACTACATTATAGTCTTACTCTACTCAGTAGAAGCTATACAAAAAAATTTCTCTAACATGCTAATCCTGTAGCACTCCTTACAGTTCAGCATATCAACCCCAACCCTGGTTCTCGTCCACAAAAGCACCTACAAAGACAACCCCCAACACATGAGCATAAAACAATTCATATTCAACATAATATGAAAGTAAGGCATAAATGCACAATCCTAAACACAAGCACTTCCTGTATTTCCTGCATTTATAACGCCCATTGGTTGTCCCTGTACCATAATTCATAATAAAACACATTATATGAATGTATGGCTTCATAAATAAATGTCATGACATTTCCTCTTTTTCTTGAGTCAGTCTCATCAGTTATTTTAATGCTTTCATAACCTCAAAACAAGCGGTATCGCATACTCGCTTCTTCATACTAGCGGTATCTCTTCCTCGCTCAGTATGGTATACCTCGCCTCCATGTGCAAGCGAGCCTCCCCCCTCCCGCTCCACATTTTCAGCGGTAAAGCGTAAGCATTAAAACCTTAACTGTGATCGCCCTGACTCGTGGAATACACCTCTTTATTCCACATTACAATATGCAACAACAATGCATAATATGCAACACAATGCATAATAACATGTATCATAATCCTAATGCATCACATTGCATTCATCATGTGTCACACAGACAAACATAAGTACATGTTACCGTCGGGATGCCCGTACGTCGCTTACGTACCTTTCCAAAATGTGGTGTGTTGCACGACTCTATCCCCTGCGCTGTGTAGCTACCTGTGAAGGCTCTACACCAGTGTATAACACAATATTAGATGTCTCATTACAATCCAATATCAAAACTTTAACAAAATATATCAATTTCTATTTTTCAACATTCTGGGTCTCTCGATCGATCGGCCCCTCTTCCCGATCGATCGAGAAGACGCCTAAAATCAAAACCAAGATTCTGCCTCGCTCGATCGATCGAGATGAAATGTCGATCGATCGAGATGCTCTGTTCGAGAAATACCAACCCAGAATTCTCGAACACCTATATTCACACCCTTCGATCTAGCATATAACATACACCACATGTTTGAACAATTATGCTAGCAATTACAATACACTACTCCGAGTGTGTTCATACCAAATTTACACCCCAAACATAAGCCCACATGCATAAACGTCGATCATTTACATAAGTACTCAACCAACTTTTCCGGAAACAGAACAACATATTTCATTACCAGATTTTTGAGTACTTCACTTCATGCTATTATATCTACCACATATAACATAAAGCATGCTCGAACAAACATGCCAAGGGCTTCACAAACTACCATGCATATTTTCACATCAAAGGTTTACCAAAAACCTAAGCTAACGTGCATGATATCACCTCCTCAAAATCACTCCCAAACCATAATTTTCCAGAAAAACAGGGCATATTCCCTACCCAGATTTTCGAACACTATACTTCACATGATTTAATCCTCTACATAAAACATGCAACATGCTCAAGGAAAAATACAGAGAGCCTCATAAACATCACATAAAAGTACTCATAACAATATTTCTTTAAACCCTACACTAGCATGCCGAATCTGCTACCAAGAACATACATGCGAGAAAACTGAAAACTGGTAAAAATATGTGACTCCTCACCACTTTTGCTCTTCAATTATCTATATGAAAGGATGAACAAAATCCGATCACCTTCCTCCTTGAAACCGACTACGTTGCAGACAAAAAGAAGGGAAGAAGAAGAGAGCTTTTTGAAAGAGCCAAAGTGAAAATATCTTTGTATAAAGTGGCTTGCTTAGTCATTCAGCTTTCCAGAAACAGGGGAGGGGCGTGGGTTTGCAACAAGTGTGGGTGGGGTGGTTGCATGTAGGGTGGTTTTGTGGTGTTTAATTGTGTCCCGGTATTTCATACGATGTATAAAAATATCACTCCTTGATATTTTATTATTTTACCACATCATCACAACAATTTAAAAACACCTAACATGCTCCCTAAACCACATCATCAATTAAATAAATCACTCCCACATACAAAACGCCTTTAACACATAGATTCATAATTAGCACCCTTAAATGCATGATTACCCACATAATCATTTCGGGGATATCACAATACTCCCCTACTTATAAGATTTCGTCCCCGAAATCAAACATGTTGCTAACCAAATAATAAAACAGTACATAAACGCATACCAGAAAACAGCTCTGGATAGTACTGCACCATGTGTCGCTCTGTCTCCCACGTCGCCTCCTCGACACCCCTACGATCCCACTGAACCTTGATCATAGGAATAACCTTGTTCCGAAGTCTGCGGTCTGCCCTATCCAAAATCCTGATAGGCCGCTCCACATAAGAAACATCGGACTCTATCTGAACCTCTGAAGGCTGCAACACATGTGAAGGATCCGGCTCATACTTCTTCAGCATAGACACATGAAATACATCGTGTATACCTGACAGAGAAGGCGGTAAAGCCAAACGGTACGCCAGAGTACCCACACGCTGTAAGATCTCATACGGCCCCACGTATCTAGGAGACAACTTCTCCCGCATACCAAACCGTACTACGCCTCTGAAAGGTGAGATCTTCAGAAAAACTCTGTCGCCTAACTGAAACTCCAACGGCCTACGCCGCTGATTGGCATATGCTGCCTGTCTGTCCTGAGCTGCCTTCATCTTTCTCTTGATAACCTTAACTTTCTCTTCCATTTCCTGAACTAACTCTGGTCCTCCAACCGACTTACGGTCCAAGTCATCCCAACACAAGGGTGACCTACAACGCCTACCATAGAGGGCCTCGAAAGGAGCCATCTGTATACTCTCCTGGTAGCTGTTGTTGTAAGAGAACTCCACTAAGGCTATCGAGTCCTGCCATGATATGTCGAACTCTAGCACACAAGCTCTCAACATATCCTCGAGCGTCTGTATCGTACGCTCGGTCTGTCCGTCCGTCTGAGGGTGATAGGCTGTGCTCAGCCTCAACTCTGTACCTAGAGCTGTCTGCAGACCCTCCCAGAAGTGAGATGTGAACCGCGGATCTCGATCGGACACTATTGAAACAGGGATCCCGTGCAGTCTCACCACATTTCTGACATATAACTGTGCCATCCTCAAGTGCGTATATGTCATACAGTAGGGAATGAAATGAGCCACTTTAGTCAATCTGTCCACGACTACCCAGATGGCATCAAAACCCGAAATAGTCCTCGGTAAGTGGGTCACGAAATCCATAGACACGTGCTGCCACTTCCACTCGGGTATCTCTAAACTCTTTAGTTCACCTTCAGGCCTCTGCCTCTCAGCCTTCACCTGCTGACAAATCAAACAGCGCTTGACAAATGAGGTGACATCTTGTTTCATACGCCTCCACCAGAACTGGCTGCGTAGATCCTTATACATCTTCTTTCCGCCTGGGTGGATACTCATCCTGCTGCAATGAGCTCGCTGTAATAAACCCTGACGCAACTCGGGTGTATCTGGAACTACCCATCTATCGCCAAGTCTCAGAGAACCGTCCTCAGCCACTCTGAATCTCGATGTCTGACTTGAATGAACCACTAATATCCATCTCTGAACCTCTACATCGGTCCCCTGAGCCTTCCTGATGTGATCATAAATAACAGGCTCAGCTAGCAAGGTCAAAACCTGTACTGGTGAAGAAGATACATCAAAATCGAATCCCAAATGGCAGTAGGAGCCCAACATAGCTGATAAACACATGGCATCCTCTGCAGTGCTCCGCACCTTCCGACTCAGGGCGTCGGCTGTCAGATTTGCTTTCCCGGGATGGTATAGGATTTCACAATCATAATCCTTCAGCAGGTCCATACATATCCTCTGCCTCATGTTCAGCTCAGCCTGTGTAAACAAGAACTTCAGGCTCTTGTGATCAGTGAAGATGGTAAATGAGGTACCGTATAAATAGTGTCGCCATATCTTCAAGGCGAACACTATAGCTGCCAACTCCAGATCATGGACTGGATACCTCGTCTCGTGTGGCTTCAACTGTCTCGAAGCATAAGCCACTACATGTCTGTCCTGCATCAGTACGCACCCTAATCCCTGTAGCGATGCGTCGGTATAAAGAACAAATCCTTTGTTCTCCTTGGGAATCACTAGAACTGGTGCAGTAGTCAGTCTGTGCTTCAATTCCCTGAAACTCTGCTCACAAGCATCTGACCAACAAAATGAGACTCCCTTCTGAGTCAGCTGTGTAAGTGGCTTGGCGATCCTTGAAAAACCCTCGACGAAACGTCGATAATAGCCAGCCAAACCAAGGAAACTCCGAATCTCACTGACTGAAGTAGGGGCAGACCAACCATAACTGCCTCTATCTTCCTCGGGTCTACTGATATCCCTCTCGTGATATGATATGGCCTAAGAAGGCTACACTGCTCAGCCAAAACTCACACTTGCTGAGTTTGGCGTACAACTGATGATCTCTGAGGATCTGGAGCACTATCCTCAGATGATCGGCATGATCCTCCTCATTCCTTGAATAGACCAGGATGTCATCAATGAACACGATCACAAACTGATCGAGGTACTCCTGAAATACTCTCTTCATCAGGCTCATAAATGTAGCAGGGGCATTCGTCACCCCGAATGGCATCACCAAGAACTCATAGTGCCCATACCGAGTTCTAAAAGCCGTCTTTTGGACATCACCAGCTCTAACCCGTACCTGGTGATAGCCTGACCTCAAATCTATCTTGGAGTACACCTCTGTACCCTGAAGCTGGTCGAACAGATCATGGATCCTCGGAAGCGGATATCTGTTCTTCACTGTAGCCTTGTTCAGTTTCCTGTAGTCAATGCACAGACGCATCGATCCATCCTTCTTTTTCACGAACAAGACTGGCGCACCCCAAGGCGATACACTAGGACGGATGTATCCCTTGTCGAGGAGCTCCTGTAACTGTACCTTCAGTTCCCTCAGCTCTGCCGATGCCATCCTGTATGGGGCACGAGAAATGGCCGATGACCCTGGCAGCAGCTCTATAGCAAACTCCACATCCCTGACAGGCGGAAATCCCGGAATCTCATCTGGGAACACATCAATGAACTCCGCCACAACCGGAATGTCCTCGGCTCTCACTTCCTTTTCCTCAGATACATCCACAGCATAAATGAGGTAACCTGTGTGGCCGCGCTCCAATAATCGCGCCATCTTAACCGCTGATATTACCGGAATCTTTGGACGAGAGCCGTCCCCATAAAAGGTACACTGGAACCCCTGATCAGACAGAAAATGGACAATCCTCTGCCGACAGTCTACCACAGCTCGGTATCTGCTCAACACGTCAATGCTGATAATGCAGTCAAAGTCTGCCATCTCTAACTGAAGCAAATCGGCCCTCAGATCATTGCCCTAAAATAAATGAGGCAATCAGATAACCGCCGATCCGCAATCACATGCTTCCCCGTGGGTGTCGAGACCATAAGAGGCGTGGGTAACAGAGACGAGCACAAGTGGTGTCCCTCCACAAAAGCAGTAGATACAAAAGAATGGGAAGCACCTGTATCTATCAATATAAGTGCAGGGTACGTAAATAAATGGCACGTACCAGCAATGACCTTCTCTGGGGCTGCCTCAACCTGCTCCCTGGTCAGTGCATACACTTGTCCCTGCGGCGGTCCTGCCGTCTGACCTCTCTGTGGTCGTGGTGCAAACTGCTGTCTCTGTGGTGCCCTCCCAGCATCAAACCTCGGCCTATTCGGCCCTGAGTCTGTCTGACCTGCCCGATTGGGGCAACCTCGAGCAAAGTGGCCCACCTTGCCACAGATATAGCAACCCTGACAGTCCCGTGACAAGTGCCATCCTCCACAGTTGCTACACTTGTTTCCCACTGTCTTGCTCCCCTGTGTGGGTCCCTTATTGTTCTGTTTCTGACCCTGAGACTTCTTCCCACTAAATTTGGATGATGATGAGGCCCCACGAGCCTTGAACTGATCCCCTCGTGGCCTCAGACTATCAGCAGCAGGCCTCTGTGGTGGTACAGAAGGGGGTACAACATCCTTGTACGCGCCTACCGCAATCTCCGCTAACTCTGCCCGTGTCAGGGCGTCATCAAATGAACTGGGGTTGTTGGATATAACCCTATCAAATAGTTCTGGCCTCAATCCCTTCAGAAAATTCCTCATCTTTGCATGGCTGCTGACAGCAATATGAGGTACATACCTCAGCAGTGAGGAATACTGCATAGCATAGTCTGACACTGACATGCTACCCTGCTTCAAACTGTTGAACTCATCCTCTTTTAATTGTCTGGCAGCTGCAGAGAAATACCGGTTAAGGAACCGGGTCCGGAATACAGTCCACTCAACTGCCATACCTAGAGCTCTCAGCTCCATCACGGTGGTCTTCCACCACATAGCAGGCTTCTTAGCCATCTGGAACTCGGCTAACCTTAGCCATGCCGTGCATGCACAGGGTGCAGTCACAAGTATCTGCTCTATACGTTCCAACCACTCCTCAGCTACTTCACCAGACTCAATTCCCTCAAACATGGGCGGATGGAAACTCAGAAACTGCTTCAAACTGAGCTCCCCTAGCAGTAACATCTGTACACTAGGCTCCACGCCCATAGCAGGTGGTGGTAAAGGGTTCGGCTGAGCAATACTGGCATTTCTACTGTCCATATCCCCTACCTCTTCATTGAGGTTCGCCATGCTGTAACACAATAGTTAACAACAATTCCAAAAGCAGTTCATAATATAAGCCGTTAGATAACAAGAGTATAATATTCAAAAGCATGTTAGTATAACACTTATACAACAATATGCATCACATGCATAACATGCCCAACAATGAATACCTAGTCAACTTGTCTCTAAAGGCTACCCTTCACTCTTCCCTGGTTATCTAACCACTGCTCTGATACCACTAAATGTGAGACCCCGTTATCACATCAAGTTACTAAGGTGCAATTTAGAGAACTAAACATTCATGTGAATATATCAGAGTAACGTATTGTGTTGATTAACCTGAGCTTTAGAGATTACAGTACCAAAATGTTTCAAAAGGAATAACACAATTCCTACTAAGGTACTACATTATAGTCTTACTCTACTTAGTAGAAGCTATACAAAAAAATTTCTCTAACATGCTAATCCTGTAGCACTCCTTACAGCTCAGCATATCAACCCCAACCCTGGTTCTCGTCCACAAAAGCACCTACAAAGACAACCCCCAACACATGAGCATAAAACAATTCATATTCAACATAATATGAAAGTAAGGCATAAATACACAATCCTAAACACAAGCACTTCCTGTATTTCCTGCATTTATAACGCCCATTGGTTGTCCCTGTACCATAATTCATAATAAAACACATTATATGAATGTATGGCTTCATAAATAAATGTCATGACATTTCCTCTTTTTCTTGAGTCAGTCATCATCAGTTATTTTAATGCTTTCATAACCTCAAAACAAGCGGTATCGCATACTCGCTTCTTCATACTAGCGGTATCTCTTCCTCGCTCAGTATGGTATACCTCGCCTCCATGTGCAAGCGAGCCTCCCCCCTCCCGCTCCACATTTTCAGCGGTAAAGCGTAAGCATTAAAACCTTAACTGTGATCGCCCTGACTCGTGGAATACACCTCTTTATTCCACATTACAATATGCAACAACAATGCATAATATGCAACACAATGCATAAAAACATGTATCATAATCCTAATGCATCACATTGCATTCATCATGTGTCAAACAGACAAACATAAGTACATGTTACCGTCGGGATGCCCGTACGTCGCTTACGTACCTTTCCAAAATGTGGTGTGTTGCACGACTCTATCCCCTGCGCTGTGTAGCTACCTGTGAAGGCTCTACACCAGTGTATAACACAATATTAGATGTCTCATTACAATCCAATATCAAAACTTTAACAAAATATATCAATTTCTATTTTTCAACATTCTGGGTCTCTCGATCGATCGGCCCCTCTTCCCGATCGATCGAGAAGACGCCTAAAATCAAAACCAAGATTCTGCCTCGCTCGATCGATCGAGATGAAATGTCGATCGATCGAGATGCTCTGTTCGAGAAATACCAACCCAGAATTCTCGAACACCTATATTCACACCCTTCGATCTAGCATATAACATACACCACATGTTTGAACAATTATGCTAGCAATTACAATACACTACTCCGAGTGTGTTCATACCAAATTTACACCCCAGACATAAGCCCACATGCATAAACGTCGATCATTTACATAAGTACTCAACCAACTTTTCCGGAAACAGAACAACATATTTCATTACCAGATTTTTGAGTACTTCACTTCATGCTATTATATCTACCACATATAACATAAAGCATGCTCGAACAAACATGCCAAGGGCTTCACAAAACTACCATGCATATTTTCACATCAAAGGTTTACCAAAAACCTAAGCTAACGTGCATGATATCACCTCCTCAAAATCACTCCCAAACCATAATTTTCCAGAAAAACAGGGCATATTCCGTACCCAGATTTTCGAACACTATACTTCACATGCTTTAATCCTCTACATAAAACATGCAACATGCTCAAGGAAAAATACCGAGAGCCTCATAAACATCACATAAAAGTACTCATAACAATATTTCTTTAAACCCTACACTAGCATGCCGAATCTGCTACCAAGAACATACATGCTAGAAAACTGAAAACTGGTAAAAATATGTGACTCCTCACCACTTTTGCTCTTCAATTATCTATATGAAAGGATGAACAAAATCCGATCACCTTCCTCCTTGAAACCGACTACGTGCAGACAAAAAGAAGGGAAGAAGAAGAGAGCTTTTTGAAAGAGCCAAAGTGAAAATATCTTTGTATAAAGTGGCTTGCTTAGTCATTCAGCTTTCCAGAAACAGGGGAGGGGCGTGGGTTTGCAACAAGTGGGGGTGGGGTGGTTGCATGTAGGGTGGTTTTGTGGTGTTTAATTGTGTCCCGGTATTTCATACGATGTATAAAAATACCACTCCTTGATATTTTATTATTTTACCACATCATCACAACAATTTAAAAACACCTAACATGCTCCCTAAACCACATCATCAATTAAATAAATCACTCCCACATACAAAACGCCTTTAACACATAGATTCATAATTAGCACCCTTAAATGCATGATTACCCACATAATCATTTCGGGGATATCACATAATCTTGAGTTAGCTTTGGCTAATCGCCCAAGACTCGGTTATTTAGGTAGACAACTCTTTGTCAATTACAATCACATGCAATTCTTGGATGATTGGACGAACAACGCTTTGTTCAAATTCATCTAATGAATTATTTTCCAACCCCATGCCTCTAGGTTCCCAATCCTATTGAGATAACGCTAGTTAAGTCGAACCCAATTTTAAAATAACACGGATATCACTTTTATCCTTTCGCGTCTTACTAAGATTGTTACGGTGCTTTGCTTTGGCAAACCCACACATGTTCAATCGAAGTCTTGACGAGTATTTTTAATTGGAAGGCATCTTAAACTTAATATTATAAGAGGGATTTATTGATCTCATGATTTTATTAATATTGAAAATATGTCCAGTACATATATGAATATATACATATCTACATATATATATATATATAAGCATCAATATTAATTAAAACATTAAACATGCATCTCATACATCAACAAAATGAAAACGTGACATGGTTATAGCCCCAACTAAAGATTTCTCAAGCCAATGAGAAAATCTAAAAGGTCAACCTAAGGGTAACTTCTCCAAGCACCTCTTTGGCTCCCTTTTGTGAATGGCCTTCTCATCCCGGCACCATGGTCCGTCTTCGTTGATCTCCATCAATGAAACTCTAACTAAACTATATAACAATTACATGATTTAGAGAATTCCTCGAGTTACATTCGAGGGGGAGCATAGGGGAGGGAATACATTCAGAAAAATAGAGAAGGCACGACTCGCAGGCCGTATTAAATTACAAACATTCACAAACTCCTATCTAATAGGGCATAGGGCTATAACCATGCACCATGCTCAAACAACACATAAAACATGCTATAACATTTAATTAATTAAATTCTAAACATTTTAAAATTTAATTCTAATTAAAACTGTAAAATAAATTTTATGAAATTATCGTACGCTCGGGACATCACATGTCACGGAACCTTAGCCCAATGGTCCACGTCCAACCATGAGGGTTCGAAACCCTAATAGTTGGCGACGGCGGCCGATACCCATGCACGGCTGCTAGGGTTCGAAACCCTAGCCATCATGAGCCACAATGGTTCGAAACCTTTGTTTTAGCTCTCGGCCTTTCATGCACGATTTATGACGTTGGCGGCTTGACCATCTTGAGCCAATGAGTTCAAAAACCCTAGCCCTGATGTGGCCTTAGCCGTCAACCTTCATGCGTCGTGAACCATGATCGAACCAGGCGCGCCGCAAATCAATATTATCGAGCCAAAAGGAGGGTTCTAAACCCTAGCCATGTTTCGACACCTCCATGCACAATTATGAGCCACAACGGCTAAACCATCTCGAGCCAAGGGTTTGAAAAACCCTAGCCCTCATGTGGCAGCCGTGGGTCAATCCGTGATGGTGGTGGCCGAATCATCATGAGCTATGGGCTCGGTTTTCGCTTTTGTGTATCGTATACATAAATAGTCAATTATATCATATATAATTTTACGATGATTTCACAAACTCAATTTATTCCATATCATATATGAATTATACAGTTTTAAAGCATGCAATATAATTCTAAATATGATTAAACGATTAACCACATAATTCCGATATGAGCTTTGAACCTGGCTCTGATACCACTGTAAGGAATCCAACATGCAAATACGCAGCGGAAATAAAATTTGGATTCCTAACCATGGACCTATACAGAGTATTCATATCGGAATGATTATAGAGTCTCACCCTTGTAGCGTGTTTGATGCAGAATCCTCGTTGTAGCACCACGAGTCACAAACAAAAGTTTGCACCTTTGTCTCTACGGTATCCACACGATCAAATCGAACAAGGGACGTTCAAGAACAAGTTGCTAGACTTATTCTTGAACCAAAACCAAACTCTCGGTTCAAAACCGATTAACGGCAGCCTAAAACCACCAAGAAAGGATCGACGGCGGCCGTGAAGCGTCTTGGATGAGAGGAGGCCGTCGAGAGGAGAGGAGTAGGTTTATTGATTATAATTGTGGTCTAACAATTAATTATAACCTTGTATATATATTATAAGATTTAATTAAGGTTCAAGACTTTCTTAAAGTCTCATGGGCCCAAACCCATGATTTAATTAAATCCTTATAATCATTTAATTAAGACTCTTCTTAATTATTTAATTCATCCCATGAATTTAATTCCCTTTATCGATTTAATCTTTTGTGCGACCCGATAGGATCTTGTAATGTTGGCAGTGACATAAAATCTCATTTTATGTCACAAGCAATGAGCGGTATCTAGCAACACATCAAGGCTACCCAAATTACAAGAATGTCATTGACTCGACATAACCTTAGAACTTGTGATAATATTAACCATGTAACTTAATCCCTTTGTCCATGTGTTTAGATTGAACACGAGTCATGGAATAGTCATACTCGTATATTCAATCTCTATTTCTTTATCCCCAAGTAGAACTAGAATAAACGAATAAGCTCGATATCACATATCGACTCATTCGAGCACGGCCATGCATTTTAGTCTTACTTGATCAAGGGACCAAACACTTCTCCTGTTATATAGGAGGGACAAATCCTATCTTGATCAATCAACATCCCTCTACATAATTCGTAGTGTATCCAATAGTTGCCTTTATAGTTTACCCTGTTACAGGTAACGTTTGACAATATCAAGATACATAACTCCTTATGTTGGGATCTCTGATGATCTCAAGTCGTAAGGATTACTTACATTATTATCACTATGAGAATTGCTTATGACACTCATATAACTATCCATGTAGCATTCTCATGGTGGTTCTGTCCAGTACATTGTTCTCTAACATATACTCATGTGTTGATTTGATATCTCATATCCATGAATTAATTCATCAATCAAAACATACTAGTCTCAATGTATTATCATTATCCTGATTTATGATAATACTTGACTATGGCCAATCTTTAAGAATAATACAATATTATTCTAAGGACATTAACTTATATATCAATTCATATTGCACAGATATTGGAATAATATATAATAATGATTTGCCATTTATAAAATCATAATACATTGTATGTCATAAACAAACATCTAATGACTTGTCTTAGGGCATATCCCAACACAAGTAGGGTAACTAGCAGCTATAATTCATGGACGAGCTCAAGGGACACTACCTACTGATACGGTGAAAAACCCGAAGGAGCAAGCAAAAATGGATCACTGAGACGAAGGTGACAGTCCAGCTTGGGACTATAAATTAATAACTTTCCTCTATCACTAGTTTGTTTTTCATTTTTTTTTAGTCTAATTGTTTTTATTTTCATTTTTGTTATTTTTCGAGCCTAACTCCGTGCGTTAATTTTCCAGTTCAGAAAAATGGAATGAGTCCAATTGGTGGGGCGGATCGAACATTGAAATTTTTTGGTGAAAATTGGTCTGGAAGGCTCAATCGATCGAGATTAAAGCTCGATCGATCGACCATGGGTTGCAAAAATAAATTTTTTTCTGGAGTCGTCGATCGATCGAGTGATTAGCCTTGATCGATTAAGAAAGATTATAAAGAGAAGAAAATTTTTTCTGTCTCGATCGATCGATCGAGCAACAAAAATTTTCGTTTTTAATATCAGATTTCAGCAGCATCCCAAAAGAACAAAAACTCAACCTTACCAATTTCTTCCAAGCAAAAATCACCCCTTTTACCTTATCCCCAATTTCTTCCAATAATCTTCCCACACACTCACAAATCTTGCAATATAAGCTTCAAAGCTTCACCAAATCACACTTTTTGTAACAGATTTGAAGATCTACAACTGAAATTGGGAGATTGCATCAACAAGGAGGAACTCAAGCAAATTCCAAAACATCACCTAGATTTTCATGGTATTCGGTTTCAACTCTTCTATATATCCTTGATTTAGTGAATATTTCTGTTTTGGGTATACAAGAATTGAAGTTTTTGGTGAATTTGGAAGTTGAATAGTTAAATATTGGGGAAATGAAATTTGGTTGGTAAGATTTGTGAATTCTTGATGTGGTTGGTAAATTTGGTATATTCTTGTGTGGTTGGGATTGAAGAAGTAAGTGTGAATTGATCAATGGCGCCAAAGAGAAAGCAAAAGCAAGTCGAAGCCACAACTTCGTCTGCAGATTATGATGAGCGGCGTTTCGTAAATTCCGTAGCGGCGGAATTGTACCCCAACTATCACCGCAAACCCCTCAGTCGCGAAAGAGGAATGAGTTTGGATCGACTTGAATGCCCTGTCATTCAAGAAGCTAGGCGATGGGGATGGTTTGAATTCATTCAACAACCTATTGATGCGGTGGTCCCTGTTGTGAGGGAATTCTATGCTAATTTGTGGACAGTCCACCCACAGTCAAGGGAGGTTGTATTTGTAAGGGGTAAAGATATTGAATATGATCGATTCAAATTAAATGCGATTTTCAGGATGCCATCTATAAAGAATAGTGATTACCAAGCGTTCAAGACGAGACAGATAAATTACGATGAGGTACTATCATTAATCAGTATTGAGGGGACTGACTGGCAAAGAAACAACAATGGAGAGCCTCAATTGGTCCTCAAGAAATATCTGAAACCAGAGGCACAAGCTTGGTTCTCTTTCATATCCTCCAGGGTCATGCCATCGATCCACACTTCTGAGGTTACCAAGGAGAGAGCTGCCTTGGTATATGCCATACTTATTGGGCAAACGGTGGATTTGGGGCACATTATCAATGAACATATCTGTGATATCGGCAGGAGTCCACCCACCTCTGCATTGCCTTTTCCATCGACTGTTACAGCCCTTTGGAAGAGAGGCGGAGTGAAGTGGGACGCCGATGAGGAACTCCTACCACCTAAAGGACCAATTGTGGTTGATGGGCCACCGCCTCCTACAGGCCGACGAAGGCCGAGCCACGGCCCTCGAGCAGCAGACATGTTGGACCATCCTCCTCTTCCGCTGCAGAGCATTCATCGATTACCTTGGGCTCCTTCACAGGGATCTCCAAGATCTCCGCCTGGAGCAGCAGGGCATCCAAAATTTGCAACGGGAACTATAGTGGGGCCAAGCACAGATAAGTCAGCACCTGCAATACCAATGTGCATGGAACAATGCATTGGCCCAAGGTTTCCCAGATATTCAGTTCCCGCCTGAGCCGCAATTTCAACCATTCCCGCCATACCAACAACCACCACAACCTGAGTACCAACCATACCAGCCTGAGGAGCCATATTACCCAGTACCACCACCGGAGCATGATGAAGACGACGAGCACTGACGACCGTCGTCGAGGTATGTGCTTTGCTTTTGCACTTATTATTTTTCCATACATTGAGGGCAATACATGTACTAAGTTTGGGGGGGTGTTTACTGGTTTCTGCTGTTTCTTTTGTTACTTCCTTGCATGATTGATTTATAATGAGATTAGATCGTTTTTGGGCACATAAAAAAAAATATATAAATTTTCTTGAAAATGAGTTCATCAGTTAGAAATAATGAAGTAGACTTGCAATTGTATTACATGATGATATTAATCCCCATCTCAACTTAAGTCTTGAAGATTTTTGACTTGTTTGTGAATATCTTAGGTTAAGTTAATATTTCAAAATTGAGGAACATTTGAGCACTTTTGAGTCATGATTGAGTGAATTCTATGTTGGAAAAGTTTTGTAAACGATGATTTGTCTTGAGGATCTTTAAACACTCTAGAACCTAGTTGAGAGCACTTTGAGGCGAAATTTTATAGTTATAAACTAGACTTGGAAATGATTTAGGCGATCTTTCGACCGTTTGAGCCTTTCAAGCTTACCATGTTATATCAATCTCTAGTCCCTAATTTGAGCCTAAATGATAAAAGAATGGAGTATGTTTAACATACTATTAGCCCCATTCAACATTCTTTGGCAAACTCATTATACCACCTATTTGAGCCTAAATGGAAGATTTTTATCTTGACCCTAAGAGAGTATAATGATTCTCATTAGATGCACTTGAATTGCTACATTTAAGATGAGCTTATTATTGATAAAAATGTTGAATGAGAAAAGAAAAAGATAGACAAAAAGCCTTGAGAAAAAATTGAATAAATAAGACCCAAAGTGGCCAAGGCTAAAAGAAAAACAAGAAGAGAAGCTCAAAGTGTGCTAAAAATTTGAATTTTCTATGATTATACTCTCTTCTTTGTATTTCCCTATCTTTTCTTTGAAACCAAACACCTAGGCCAAACATTACAAGCTTTAAAAGACCTATTAATCTGTAAGAACCCTAGTTCCTTAAGTGCGGATTATTGGCGTAAATAGAGTTATCATACATAAACAGAGTATAAAAAAAAATCGTGTTGATGCCTTGAGCTATTAGGTTACAGTGCCAAAATAGAGTTCCAAAAGGGATTAATTACATTCCCAACTAATGAATGTTAATCCTATAGCTTTACACTACTCCTAGAGTAGATACTATACAAAAGAACGTGTCTGCTACCAAGAGCACTCCTCACTAGCTCGCCGCATCAACCCGCCTTAGCCGTCCGCCCAAAAGTACCTACAGGAACAACCCCAAAACCATGAGCATGTAAATAAATCATATTCACAATAACATGATTGCAATTCAAATGCATAAACCGTAAATGCGATTCACTTCCTGTATTTAATACATTTAAAAGCCCCTGTTGGTTGTCCCTGTACCACAATCATAATCAATGGATTATAAAACAATAATTTATGTCATGACATGCACTCATTCCATGTATACCAATGGCCAGTTCCAGTCTTATTATATCAGTGGCATAATACCCCTTGCGTTAACATGACAGCGGCATTAATACCCATCGCTTCGACATATTAGCGGCATAATATCCCTCGCATCAACATGACAGCGGCATTATCCTTCGCTTCGACATGTTTGCGGCAAATATTCTTCATCGCTATAATATGACAGCGACAAGTATTCTATCATCGCTTCGACATGAAGGCGGCAAGTATTCTTCATCACTAGAATATAATCTCGACTCATAATCACATGCAACCACAATGCATATCCAAACCATGTATGCAACCATAATGCATAACTAAGACCATGTATGCAACCATAATGTATAACCAATTCAAAGCGTAATAAATACGTTTTACCGTCCGATGCCCGTACGTCTCACTACGTACCTTAATTCCAAAAGTGTAGATGTCGTGGGACTTTATCTCCTTTGTTGCGTGGCTACCTGGGATGGTTCTACACAGTCATATAAACCAATATTATAAGCCACTTTATGAACCAATACCAGAAATCTCATAAAAATAGCCAAAATCCAAGACACCAAAATTTAAGACTCGCGATCGATCGGCCCTTACGCCCGATCGATCGCGAGCTGACCATCCAGCGCCCATCGCTTCGCTGCCCGCCTCGATCGATCGAGACGTCCATACCGATCGATCGCGAAGTCACCTTGATCGATCGGGTGTTCTTCTCGATCGATCGAGAAGATCAAAATGTTCCCAACTTCAGCGCTGCCGAGCTCGATCGATCGAATGCTATGCTCGATATATCGAGAAGCTCTGTAAATTCGAGAAATCGCCATTTTCATGCACAGAACTCCACCAAACCACAATAAAACCATAACACCTCCATCCAATACCTCAAAAACACTAATATAACTTCAAAACAACCCTCAACAACAACACACCCCAAACCCAACCAAAAACACCATATAATCAAACAAACCCATTTCAAAACCATACCAAAACTAAACCAAACACCATAAAAATACCAAGGAGGTATCCATACCTCTTGGGGACTCCAAATCTCACAACAAATCCCACAAATAAGACTTTTGCAAGGATTTCTCCTTCACTTCAATGCCAAAAACGAAAATGGAGAGGATAAGGGTTTGGAGGAATGATATGGGGGATTTAGTAAAGTGATTGATAAAGGTGGGGGTAGTGGGGTTAAAGTAATTAAATTTGTACCCCAACAATTAACATGATGTATAAAACATCCCAACATGATATTTTAAAAGCATTTTACCAAAATGCACCAAAATCTCAATTAAATACATGTTTCACCAATTAATTACCAACCATCACATTTAAACCATTCTAACACCCAATTCCCCAACATGCGTAACATGTACCCTGAAATGCTCTACCGGGTCACGCCTACCATGTGACTAAGCATTTCACCAAGATAATTAATTTCAACACATAACTTAATTATCACCATAAAAATCACATAAACACAATTAATGCCCAAATTGCAATTAATTATTTCGGGGATATCACAATACTCCCCTACTTACAAGATTTCGACCTCGAAATCGCATGCACTTACCCAAAACGGAACCAAACATAAATCACATACCATAAAATAGCTCCGGGTAGTGCTGCATCATATGCCGCTCCGTTTCCCACGTGGCCTCCTCGACACCCCTATGATCCCACTGAACCTTGATCATCGGTATCACTTTGTTCCGAAGTCTGCGATCAGCCATATCCAAAATCCTGACTGGCCGTTCCTCATAGGATACATCAGAATCTAACTGTACCTCAGAAGGCTGTAATACATGCGATGGATCCGGCTCATACTTCCACAGCATAGATACATGAAACACGTCGTGAATACCAGACAACGACGATGGCAGTGCCAAACGGTAAGCCAAGGTATCGATGCTCTGTAAAATCTCATATGGTCCCACATACCTCGGAGACAATTTACCACGCATACCAAACCGAACCACACCCCTGAAAGGTGAGATTTTCAAAAAGACTCTGTCTCCCAACTGAAACTCCAACGGTCTCCGCCGTTTATTCACATAGGCTGCCTGCCTGTCTTGGGCTGCCTTCATTTTCTGACGAATAACCTTTACCTTATCCTCCATCTCCCGAATCAGTTCGGGTCCTCCCACTGCTTTACTGGTCAAGTCATCCCAGTATAATGGCGACCTACAACGCCTACCATACAGAGCCTCAAACGGAGCCATCTGAATACTCGCCTGATAGCTGTTGTTGTATGAGAACTCTACCAAGGCCAAAGAATCTTGCCATGAGGCATCAAACTCTAATAAACAAGCCCGTAGCATGTCCTCGAGCGTCTGAATAGTACGCTCAGTCTGACCGTCCGTCTGGGGATGATATGCTGTGCTCAACCTCACCTCAGTACCCAAAGCTGACTGAAGCCCACCCCAGAAATGAGATGTAAACCACGGGTCTCTGTCCGACACAATAGATACTGGAATCCCATGCAGTCTCACTATGTCCCGGACATACAACTGAGCCATCCTCAAGTATGTGTACGTCATACTGTAGGGAATGAAGTGAGCAACCTTCGTCAGCCTGTCAATGATCACCCAAATGGCATCACAACCCGAAGTAGTCCTCGGAAAGTGGGTCACAAAGTCCATAGATATGTGTTCCCACTTCAACTCCGGTATCTCTAAGCTCCTTATCTCGCCACCGGGTTCTGCCTCTCTGCCTTAACCTGCTGACAGATCAAACACCTCTTGACAAAAGCGATCATATCACGCTTCATCCACTTCTACCAGAACTGATCACATAAGTCCTTATACATTTTCCTCCCTCCTGGGTGGATACTAAATCGGCTACTACGACCCCATTCCAAAATCCCTCTACGCAACTCCGGCGTACATGGAACTACCCATCGGTTACCAAGTCTCAAAGAACCATCCTTAGTCACTCTAAACTTTGATGGATGTCCCTGAAGTGCCAATGATGACCATCTCTGAACCTCATCGTCTGTCCTCTGAGCTCTCCTGATATTCTCATAGATATCTGGCTCAACCAATAAGGTCGATACCCAAACCGGCGATGTGTCCACATCGAAGTCATAGCCCAGATAGCAACAAGAAGTCATCATAGCCGACAAATGCATGACATCCTCAGCAGTACTCTTCACCTTCCGACTCAAGGCGTCTGCCGTCAAGTTTGCCTTCCCCGGATGGTACTCAATCTCATAGTCATAGTCCTTGAGTAGGTCCATCCATCTCCTCTGACGCATATTCAACTCTTCCTGGGTGAACAAGAACTTCAAGCTCTTATTATCCGTATATATGGTAAAGGACGTACCATACAGATAATGCCTCCAAATCTTCAGGGCAAAAATAATCGCCGCCAATTCCAAATCATGGACTGGGTATCTAGCCTCATGCAGCTTCAACTGCCTCGATGCATAAGCTACCACATGCTTATCTTGATTCAATACACATCCCAAGCCCTGTAGCGATGCGTCAATGTACAGAACAAACCTCTTGTTCTCCGTGGGAATCACCAATACAGGCGCCGTCGTCAATTGATGCTTCAACTCTTGGAAGCTCTGCTCACAAGCCTCAGACCAATAAAACGGTACTCCTTTTTTAGTCAACTGAGTCAAAGGCTTAGCAATCTTAGAAAATCCCTCGACGAAGCGTCGGTAATAACCTGCCAAACCAAGAAAACTCCGTATCTCGGGCACAGAAGTGGGTGCAACCCACTCCATCACAACCTCAATCTTCTTGGGGTCCACTGATATCCCACTACTAGATATGACATGCCCCAGAAATACTACACTGCTCAACCAAAACTCACACTTGCTGAGTGTGGGGTCTTCCCACCTTAACAGTGATCAATAGACATAAGAAGGACTAATCATGCATTAATAACATCTTAGGGTTCTAGTTGTTACATGAGTTAACAGAATTATAGGCCAATTAAAACTTTAAAGCTATTAGTTACATTCCCACAATGAATGTTAATATGTTAGATTTATACTACTCCTAGAGTAGATACTAAATAGAAGCTGAATCTATACGTTCCTGTGTTCCTCGTAGCTCACTGCCTCAACCCGACCCTTAGTCCTTTAGTCCAAAAGTGTACCTACAGGAACAACCCATCATGAGCATGTACATCGTTACTTAACATCATAAGGCGATGGCATATAAATAAATGCATGAAAATAATTGGTAACGTATACTTCCTGGTTAATCGCATTAACCCTCTTTGGTTGTCCCTGTTTCATAGCCATGCATAAAAATCATTGATTCTTGACATGAATGATTAAAATCATCATCTTATAAATATCATCGTCTTATAACATCATCATCATATAAGCGTCATCATCTTGTAAATATCATCATCTTATAACATCATCATCATCATATAAGCATCATCATTTTATAAATATCATCATCTTATAACATCATCATCATATAAGCATTATCATCTTGTAAATATCATCATCTTATAACATCATCATCATATAAGCGTCATCATTTTATAGCATCATCATCTTGTAGCATCATCATCTTATAGCATCATCATCTTATAACATCATAACAAAATATAACAGTAAATGTACGACATCTTAGTTAAGTGAACATGCTGGTTATTCGTTACCTTCTTCTTGTTGTTCCTGATTCATAATCATTCATATGGGCATCTTACCCTGTGGCATCTTACCACATTATAAACATCGCATGGCCTCTTACCATGTGGGGCATCTTACCCCGTGGCATCTTACCACAAATAACATCGCATGGCCTCTTACCATGTGGCGCATCTTACCCCGTGGCATCTTACCACAAATAAACATCGCATGGCCTCTTACCATGTGGGGCATCTTACCCCGTGGCATCTTACCACAAATAAACATCGCATGGCCTCTTACCATGTGGGGCATCTTACCCCGTGGCATCTTACCACAAATAAACATTGCATCACATCATCATATAAACATCGTATAAATATCATCGTATAAACATCGTATAAACATCATCATATAAACATCGTATAAACATCATCGTATAAACATCGTATAAACATCATCGTATAAACATCGTATAAACATCATCATATAAACATCGTATAAACATCATCATTTCATCGTATATATATTCATGCGATAAATGCATAGTCATAGTGTAGGGATGTGTTTTACCGTCCGATGCCCGTACGTCTCTTACGTACCTTTTCAAAAGGAGGAGGAGTCAACAGACTTATCTCCTTGATTGTGCTGGTACCTGGGGTGGCTCTACAAGACCACACAATACCATATTAGATGCCTCAATACCATCTCACATCATAAACTTAACAAAATAAAACATCATTTTATTTTTCAACATTCTGCCTCTCTCGATCGATCGGCCCCGAGGTCTCGATCGATCGAGAAACTGTGCACAACAGTGCTCAACCATTCTGCCTCGATCGATCGATCGAAACATTTTACCGATCGATCGAGGAGCTTCACCGATCGATCGAGAAATCCTTCGATCGATCGGCACCTGAAATTCAAACCATGCCTTAAGCTTTCTGCCTCGCTCGATCGATCGGGACCAAAATCTCGATCGATCGAGAGTTCTGAAAAATCGGGACTTCCCCAGATTTTTGAGCACCTCATTTTATACCATCATTTCTACTTCATAAGGCGTAAAACATGCCTGAAAAAAAATGTTACAAGCTTCATAAAACTACCATGCATGTATTCAAATTAAAGGTTTAGCAAAACCTAAGCTAACATGCATCATAACATCATCATAATCTTCATCCTCAACCAACCTATACAGAAAACAGAGTATGTTCTTCTTTGCCCAGATTTCCGAGCACATCGTTTCACAACAAGAAATCTATCACATATATCATGTAAAATGCTCGAACAAACATGCTAGGAGCTTCATAATACTTCCCTGTAAACATACATACCAAGGTTTCGTTCATACCTACACTAGCATGCATAGAAATCCTCACTACAAAAACCCAACTCAACCCGAAAACCCAGAAAACAGGGCACCAACTTACCCCTCTCTTTATGCTCCCCTTTTTGCGAGGATTTGCACACCTTTCTACCAAGGTTTCCTTGCCTTAAAGCAGCTTGTTCAGGGATGAGAATGGAGGAGAGGAGGAGGAGAGAAGGAGATGGAGGTTGATTGAGTGGTAGCATGGGTTGCACAAGTGGGGGGTATGGGTTGAACAAGTGGGGGAGGGTGAGGTGACCGAGTGATGGGGGTGGGGTGGTGTGGGTTGGGTGGTCATGTGGTGTTTAATTGTGTCCCGGTATAAAGTACGATGTATTAAAATATCCTCACTCGATATTTTATAATTTCATTTAAATTAATACATCCTTTAAAACACCTATCATGCCCCCTAAATCATATCATCATATCGTAATTATATTCCCCCAAATTAATTACACCACAACCCTTAAACTTAACATAAATCATCATCATAGCACATAATCATATAACATTTCGGGGGTATTACATTACTCCCCTACTTATAAGATTTCGTCCTCGAAATCCACATGCATCATCATAATGGAACTAAACATTAAAAACATACCAGAGAATAGTTCCGGATAGTGCTGCACCATATGTCGTTCCGTCTCCCATGTAGCCTCCTCGACACCCCGACGATCCCACTGAACTTTGACCATTGGTATAACTTTGCTTCGTAGTCTGCGATCCTCTCGATCCAGAATTCTGATTGGTCGTTCTACGTAGGACACATCTGAGTCTAACTAAACTTCTGTAGGCCGTAAGACATGAGACGTGTCTGGCTCATACTTCCGTAACATGGAGACTTGGAAAACATCATGTATGCCAGACAAGGATGGCGGTAGAGCCAAACGATAAGCCAATGTACCGATTCGCTGCAACACTTCATATGGTCTGACATACCTTGGAGATAACTTCCCTCGCATCCCAAAACGAACCACACCCCTGAAGGGCGAGATCTTTAAGAAGACCCTGTCTCCTAACTGGAATTCCAGCGGTCGTCGCCGCTTATTGGCATAGGCTGCTTGCCTATCCTGGGTTGCTTTCATCTTTTGGCGTATCATCTTAATCTTTTCTTCTATGTCCTTTATCATATCCGGTCCTCCGACCGTTTTGCTAGTCAAGTCCTCCCAATACAGCGGTGATCTACATCGTCGTCCATACAGAGCTTCAAAAGGAGCCATTGAATGCTCGTCTTATAGCTGTTAATACAGGAGAACTCCATCATTGGCACCGAATCTCTCCACGGAGTATCAAACTCCAAAATACGTGCCCTCAACATGTCTTCGAGCGTCTGAATGGTACGCTCTGTTTGGCCGTCTGTCTGAGGGCGATAGGCCGTACTCAGTCTTACCTCTGTGCCCAAAGCTGTCTGGAGACCCTCCCAGAAATGTGAAGTGAACCTTGGGTCTCTGTTAGACATAATCGAGACTGGAACTTCATGCAACCTCACCACATCCCACACATATGACTGAGCCATCTTTAGATACGTAAAAGTCATACAGTAGGGGATGAAGTGAGCTACCTTCGTTAGCCTATCCATGATCACCCAGATCGCATCAAATCCAGAGTCCGTCCATGGTAAGTGGGTCACACAGTCCATAATGACATGCCTCCACTTCCACTTAGGTACCTTCAAGCTCTTCAGCTCGCCACCAGGCCTCTGCCTTTCTGCCTTTACCTATTGGCAGATCAAACATCCTTTAACGAAAGCGATCACAGCGTACTTCATGCGTCTCCACCAGAACTGACCACTTAGGTCCTTATACATTTTCCTTCCTCTTGGGTGGATACTGAACCGACTACTATGAGCCCGTTCCGATATTCCTTTAAGCAACTCCGGCGTATCTGGGACTACCCATCGGTTGCCCAGCCTCAAGGAATCATCTTCTGCCATTCTGAACTTTGATGGCTGTCCTCAAAGTACTAAAAACGACCACCTCTAAACCTCATCATCTGACCTCTGGGCTTTCCTAATAGCCTCAAATATGTCTGGCTCAGCCAACAAGGTCGACACTCGCACCGGCGACGTGTCCACATCAAAATCATAGCCCAAATGGCAACAAGAGGTCATCATAGCTGATAAATTCATGACATCCAACTTCCTTGTCGCATATTCATCTCAGCCTGTGTGAACAAAACTCCAGGCTCTTATGGTCCGTGTAGATGGTAAACGACGTACCATGCAAGTAATGCCTATGCCTCCAAATCTTCAAAGCAAGTATAACGGCTGCCAGCTCCAAATCATGGACTGGGTACCCATCCTCATGTGGTTGCAACCGCCTCGATGCATAAGCCACCACATGCTTATTTTGCATCAACACACAGTCCAAACCCTGCAGTGATGCATTCGTGTACAAGGCATCCCTCTTATTCTTAGAAGGAATCACCAACATAGGTGTCGTAGTCAAACGACGCTTCAATTCTTGGAACCTTTCCTCACAAGCTTCGGACCAATAGAACGACGTTCCTTTCTGAGTCAACTGTGCCAGGGGTCTGGCAATACCTAAGGATCTGGAGTACTGTTCCCAAGTGCTTCACGTGTCCCTCTTCAGTTCGAGAGTAAATAAGCATATTGTTCATGAAAACTATGACGAACTGATCCAAACATGGTTGGAGCACCCTATTCATCAGGCTCATAAAACAGCTGGGGCATTCGTCACCCCAAAAGGCATGACCAGGAATTCATAGTGCCCATATCTAGTCCTGAACGCCGTCTTGTGAACATCATCTTCTCTTACTCGAATCTGATGGTACCCCGACCTCAGATCGATCTTTCTGTAGAGCCTCGTACCCTGCAACTGATCGAACAAGTCATCGATCCTCGGAAGTGGGTACTTGTTCTTTACTGTAGCCTTGTTCAGTTGTCTGTAGTCAATGCATAGAAGCATCGATCCATCTTTCTTCTTAACAAATAAGACAGGCGCACCCCAGGGCAATACGCTATGGCGTATGTAGCCCTTGTCAAGGAGTTCTTGCAACCGAATCTTTAACTCCCTTAACTCTGCTGGTGCCATCCTATATGGGGCATGGGAAATTGCAGACGTCCCTGGTAGTAACTTAATCCCAAACTCGACCTCTCTCGTCGGTGGGAATCCGGGAATCTCTTCCGGAGCTACACCAGGAAACACCGCCACTACGGGCACATCCTCAACCTTTAACTCTTTTCTCTTTTCCGTCATAACAACAGTATAGATGAGATATCCTTTATGGTCTTGTTCCAATATCTGTGCCATCTTAACAGCAGATATTAACGGAATCCTTGAACGGGAACCATCCCCATAGAATGTCCACTGGACTCCCATATCAGACCTGAATCGGACAGTCTTTGCCTGCAATCCCCAACTGCCTGATACTTGTTCGGCACACGGATGCCCATAATGCATTCGAAAATTTGAGCAAGTGATGGGCAAATGGGGTAGGCTAAAACAAATAAAAAAAATGCAATGCACATTAATTTTTGAACAAAAATAACCTCTTTTGATGATAGATGAAGCATACTTGGCAACAAATTTGAATTTCTTGACAAAACTCAACAATGTCCATTTCATCTTTCCGCGGTGGCAGCACACTTAGTCCAAATTTATAGAATAAACTGTATCTTCTCGTGAAGAATTAGGCTGCAAGACCTATACCGTTGCGATTCTCTATGAGTCTAGTTTGCAACGCAAAAAACGGTTTGTCATTTGGACATCCGAGCAAGAAGTTATGCCAATTTTTCCAAAGTCGCTGCAAGCTGCCAGAAAAACTAAAATGCTTCGAAAATTGTTAGATAAAATCTCAAAATAAAAATTTAAACTTAAAAAGAGTTTAGAACATATTGAACGAAAATAAAACTTTGAAATAGATTTTAAAATTAATTTTCGTGCAAAATGAATGCAATGAAATTGATTTTTATGCTAAAAATTTTCATACACCAAGTTTTGAAAAAATATGCTATGAAAATATTTTCATGCTCATGAAAAATTTTGAAAATGATTTTAAAAGATATCCGCTACAAAAATCGGTTCAAATGCTTTCCAAGAACAACCTGGCTCTGATACCACTTGTCAGGATCGATTCCGGGGGTGGGTTGCCATTCCACACCCGAGTTCAACCAACTTGAGCTTCAATAGCTCGTGTTCTTGAAATCATTGCACCGAGAGATTATATCGAGTTCGGTTACAAAACCGAGCGGAAGACACTCGACATAACCCGCTCTAAAACCGATTACACATTTGAAAGGCATTTTAAAGATATGCAAGAAAGTATGTAAAAGCAGTAAGGTAAATAACACAAGCATTTGTTTCTGGAAGTTCGAAGCACAACGCTTCTACATCTCCCCTTCTTCCATCTCATGGAAGGATATAATACTTGACTAGGGACATCTTTAAGAATAATACAATATTATTCTAAGGACATTAACATATATATTAATTCACAATGCACAGTTAAAAGAATAATATATAATAATGAATTGCCATTCATAAATCCATAAACATTGTATGTCTTAAACAATCATCTAATGACTTGTCTTAGGGCATATCCCAACAAATCTCCCACTTGCACTAAGACCACTCAGACATATACCTAATGCCTAGAGATCTAGTATGACGATCATGCTTCTGCTGTGACAGCGGCTTCGTCAATGGGTCAGATACATTATCATCTGTTGGTACCTTGCATATTTTAACATCTCCCCTTTCAACGATTTCTCGAATGAAATGGAAACGCCTAAGTATGTGCTTGGATCTTTGGTGAGATCTTGGTTCCTTAGCCAATGCAATCGCTCCATTGTTGTCACGTATGGAATAGATCCTTTCTATAGCTGACGCGTACATATCATGGCATACATGATAGATCCAATAGCTGACGCGTATGGAATCTTACTCATGCGTTGTCTCTCATCTGGTGTTGAAGGACAATGTTCCTTCGAGAGATAAATACCATGTGTCATAGGCACGAATCCTTTCTTGGATTCTTGCATGCTAAACTTTTAAGCACCTTGTTTATGTATGTACTTTGACTTAGACCAAGAAGCCTTCTCGATCTATCTCTATAGATCTTGATTCCTAATACATAGGTGGCTTCTCCTAAATCTTTCATCGAAAAGCAGTTCCCTAGCCAAATCTTTACAGATTGCAAGGCAGGGATATCATTTCCAATAAGAAGTATGTCATCCACATACAACACTAGGAAAATGATTACGCTCCCACTGACCTTCTTGTAGACACAAGGTTCATCTTCATTTTTGATAAAACCAAACTCTTTGATTGCATCATCAAAACGAAGATTCCAACTCCGAGAAGCTTGCTTCAATCCATAAATGGATCGTTGTAGCTTGCATATCTTTCCAGCATTTGGATCGACAAAACCCTCGGGCTGTGTCATGTACACATCCTCGAGTAGATTTCCATTAAGGAAAGCTGTTTTGACATCCATCTGCCAGATTTCATAATCATGAAATGCAGCTATTGCAAGTAAGATCCTTATGGATTTAACCATGGCCACTGGTGAAAAGGTTTCATCATAGTCAATACCATGAATTTGTTTGAATCCTTTTGCAACCAGCCGACCTTTATAGGTTTGTACGTTACCATCCATATCGGTCTTTTTCTTGAAAATCCATTTGCACCCTATGGGTCGTACCCCTTCAGGTGGATCAACCAAAGTCCATACTTGGTTTGCATACATGGATTCCATCTCAGATTTCATGGCCTCTTGCCATTTCTCAGAATCATTGCCCATTATAGCTTGTTGATAAGATGACGGCTCATCCTCATCAATAAGTAGTAAGTCACCTTGTTGAGTCACAAGAAATCCATATCTCTGTGGCTCCCGGTGTTCTCTTACAGACCTACGCTGGGCTTGTGTCTCTTGAGCAGGTACTTCTTCCACAACAGTTTGTGGTGCCTGCTCTGTTTCCATCTCAATCTCAGGTTCAGTGTTTTCTTGTGGTTGAACTTCACTAAGTTCTATTTTTCTCCCACTGGTTTTTCTAGAAATAAATTCTCTTTCAAGAAATACACCAGTCCGAGCAACAACTACTTTGTTCTCGGTGGGATAATAGAAATAGTATCCTTTTGTTTCCTTAGGATACCCCACAAATAAACACTTATCAGATTTGGGTCCAAGTTGTTAGTGGCGTGACGTCTAACGAAAGCCTCACAACCCCAAATCTTCATAAAAGACATACTAGGACGCTTCCCAGTCCATATCTCATATGGTGTCTTTTCCACTGATTTAGATGGAACACGGTTCAGTAAGAAAATCGTTGTTTCTAGAGCGTGTCCCCAAAACGATATCGGAAGATCTGCATGACTCATCATTGATCTAACCATGTCTAACAAGGTTCGATTTCTCCTCTCGGATACACCATTCCATTGTGGAGTATACGGAGGAGTGAGTTGTGGGACTATCCCACACTCCTTTAGATAGTCATGAAACTCTTGGCTTAAGTATTCTCCTCCTCGATCTGATCGAAGGATTTTGATACTTTTGCCAAGTTGGTTTTGTACTTCATTCTTGAAATCTTTGAACTTTTCAAAGGTTTCATGTTTATGTTTCATTAGGTACACATACCCATATCTACTGAGGTCATCAGTAAATGTAACGAAGTATTGAAAACCACCTCTAGCTTGTGTACTTATTGGTCCACATACATCACTATGTATTAGTCCCAATAAAACATTTGCCCTTTCAACATGTCCCTTGAAAGGGGCTTTAGTCATCTTGCCCATTAAACAAGATTCGCATGTATCATATGATTCAAAATCAAATGAATCTAATATTCCATCCTTATGGAGTTTAGATATGCGGTTCTCATTTATGTGGCCCAAGCGACAGTGCCAGAGATAAGTCGGATTACAATCATTATTTTTAATCCTTTTAGTATTTATGTTATAGATAGGCATATCAAGATTCAATACATAAAGACCATTCACCATTTGTGCACTAGCATAAAACATATCATTTAAATAAATAGAACAACAATTGTCCTTTATTATAAATGAAAAACCATACTTGTCTAAACAAGAAATAGAAATAATGTTTTTAGTAATTGAAGGCACAAAATAACAGTCTTTTAAAATCAATGATAAACCAGAAGGTAAAGCTAAATGATAATCTCCTATAGCTAATGCAGCAACTCTTGCTCCATTTCCAACTCGGAGATCAACTTCACCTTTCGCCAATGTCCTACTCCTTTTGAGATCCTGCACATTTACACAAATGTGAGATCCACATCCAGTATCTAATACCCATGATGAAGAAGTAGATAAATTGACTTCTATAACAAAAATACCTGAAGCGGAAGTCACACTTCCTTTCTTTAGATCCTCCAGATATACTTTGCAGTTTCTTTTCCAATGGCCAGCCTCACCGCAATGGAAACAGTTCCCTTCCTTTGCTATCCCTCCCTTTGGCTTCAGTGTATAAGACTTTGGCTTAGATTTAGCAAAGACCTTCTTTGCTTTCTTGTTGCCTTTAGCTTTGGCCCTTCCTTTGCCCTTATTCACAATAAGGACATTTGTGGCCTTAGTCTTCTTAGTATTTGCTTCATATGTTCTCAACATACCAAACAACTGGGGTAGAGTCTTTTCCATGTCAGTCATATTGTAATTTACTACAAATTGACTGAAGCTCTCAGGCAACGATTGCAAGATTACATCGGTGGCCAACTCTTGGTCCAATGGAAAACCTAGCTTGTCCAGATTCTCAATGTACCCAATCATCTTGAGCACATGAGTTCCATCTAAGCTTCCTTCTACCATCCAGCACTGGAATAACGCTTTAGAGACGTCATACCTCTCTTGTCTAGCTTGCTGTTGGTACAACTGCTTTAAGTGTTCAATCATATCGAACGCCTCCATTTCCTCATGTTGCTTCTGAAGCTCAGAGTTCATGGTGGCAAGCATGAGGCACCCAACATCAAGTGCGTCACTCTGATACTTCTTGTAAGCATCTCTTTCGGTTCTTGTAGCCGTTAGGGGAGGTTCCTCAGCGGGCAAGGGTTCCTCTAGGACATATTGTTTCTTTTCTTGTTTGAGGACTATCCTCAAGTTCCTATGCCAGTCTAGGAAATTCGTCCCATTTAATTTGTCCTTCTCAAGGACCGATCGCAGTGATAAAGTGCTAGTAACGTTGTTAGTTGCCATGGATATCTACAATATAAATATGCAAAATAAGTTTATGAATTAAATCATTTAACATGGTCTTATATTAAATGATACTCCCACTATTTTGTTTGAAAAATATCAACCCTCGAAACCTTTAGTGGGCCAAGATCCATATTTCGCCTAATCTTGAGTTAGCTTTGGCTAATCGCCCAAGACTCGGTTATTTAGGTAGACAACACTTTGTCAATTATATCACATATAATTCTTGGATAGTTGGACGAACAACACTTTGTTCAATTCATCAAATGAATTATAATCCAACCCATGCCTCTAGGTTCCCAATCCTATTGAGATAACCTAGTTAAGTCGTACCCAATTAAACTATAACGGATATCACTTTTATCCTTTCGCGCCTTACTAAGATTGCCACGGTGCTTTGCTTTGGCAAACCCACACATGTACAATCGAAGTTATTGACGAGTACTTTTATTTTGGAAGGCATCTAAAACTTAATATTTTAGAGGGATTTATTGATCTCATGATTAATTTGATAATTTAAAATATGTCCACTACATATAGTTGTATACATATCTACATATATGTGTAATACTATTATCAAACTAAAACATAAGATAAATCATGCATCAACATACATAATTAAACGTGACATGGTTATAGCCCCTACTAATGATTTTCTCAAGCCAATGAGAAAATCCTATGAGTCAACCTAAGGTAACTTCACAAGCACCTTCCTTGGCTCCAATTTGTGAATGGCCTCCTCATCCCGGCACGATGCTCCATCTTCATTGATCACCATCAATAAAATAAACTACACTATTTACAAGATATAGAATTCCTCGATTCACATTCGAGGGGAACATAGGGGAGGGATTACATTTAGAATGAAACAGAGAAAGGCACGACACGCAGGTCGTATTATAAATTACAAACATCCACAAATCCTATCTAATAGGTCAAAGGGATATAACCACGCACCATGCTCAAACAACACATAAAGCATGCATTAACATTTAATTAATTAAATTCTAAACATTTTAAATTTAATTCTAATTAAAACTGTAAAATAATTTTTTGAAAAATTATCGTACGCTCGGGACATCACATGCCACGAACTAAAGCGACTAAGGCTCGAACCACCATTGTTCGAACCACAACCACTCGGCTGGACCATTGATGGGCCTAGGGTTCGAAACCCTAGCCCATGGCCGAGCCAAGCTCGAGCGGCGGCGGCGCTAGGGTTCCAAACCCTAGCCGCTTCGCACCATCTTTAATTTTTATCGAGCCAACTTGCTTGAAACAACGAAATTTATGAGCCACAAGCTACGATCCAACCATGGACGGTTCATGACGGTGACGGCTTAACCATCTCGAGCCAAGGGTTCGAAAAACCCTAGCCCTCATGTGGTGTAGCCGTCGACCCTCATAATTCCGTGGACCATGATCGAACCATCTTGCAACTTCTCAATACTTTATCGAGCCAATAGAGTTCAAAACCCGAGATAGTGTGACGGCTTGACCCATGCACGAGCCAGGGACCGAACCCTAGCCCTTATTCGACGGCTACATGGCCATACACGAGCTTATGGGTTCGAAACCCTAGTTCATGCGGCGGCCGTGAGCCAAGGTGACTAGGGTTCGAAGCCCTAGCCATCCTTTGGTGGCTGCCGTGAGCCATGCATGGGCTAACCCCTCGATTTTACGCTTTCGTGTATCGTATACAATTATGCGCCAATTATATCAAATACAATTATACGATGATTTTCATAAACTAAAATTAATTTCATATCATATATGAATTTAAACAGTTTTAATAAGCATGCAATATTAATTCTAATATGATTAACACTATTTAATCACATAAATCCGATATGAGCCTTGAACCTGGCTCTGATACCACTGTAAGTAACCCCATGAGCATACAACACAGCGGAATAAAATTTTGGGATTACTAACACCGGATCTATACATAGGGATTCATATCGGATTAGAGAATACATAAGAGTCTTACCGTTGTAGCGTGTTTGAAGCAGATTCCACGGAGCAGCACGTCCAACGAACTCCGAGTCACAAACGAAAGTTTTCACCTTCGTCTCTACGGTATCCACACGATCAGATCGAAAGGGATGTTCAAGAACAAGTTGCTAGACTTATTCTTGAACCAATACACGAATCAAACTCGATTCACAATCGAAAGAATGACCAAAGCCACCAAGAAGCCCTTCGACAATGATGAAGCCGAGAGCAAACTCGATGGTGCGGCCGAGAGCTTGAATTCGTGTAGGGTTTTGTGTTATGATAATTGTCTTCCAATTAAAAACCTTGTAATCATCTTTTATATAATTAATTAAAGGCTTTCATAAAGCCTCATGGGCTTAAGCCCATGATTTAATTAATCATTAAGATTATTAATTAAGACTCCTCTTAATTATTTAATTCATCCCATGAATTTAATTTCCCTTCTCGATTTAATCTTTTGTGCGACCCGATAGGATCTCGTAATGTTGGCAGTGACATAAAATCTCATTTTATGTCGCAAGCATTGAGCGGTATCTAGCAACACATCGATGCTACCCAAATTACGAGAATGTCAATGACTCGACATAACCTTTAGAACTTGTGATAATATTAATCATGTAACTTAATCCCTTTGTCCTTTGTGTTTAGATTGAACACGAGTCATGGAATAGTCATACTCGTATATCCAATCTATATTTTTGATCCCCAAGTAGAACTAGAATAAACGAATAAGCTCGATATCTCATATCGACTCATTCGAGCATGGCCATGCATTTTAGTTCTCACTTGATCAAGGGCCAAACACATCTCCTGTTATATAGGAGGGACAAATCCTATCTCGATCAGTCAACATCCCTCTACATAATTCGTAGTGTATCCAATAGTCGCCTTTATAGATTACCCTGTTACGGGTAACGTTTGACGATATCAAGATACATAACTCCTTATGTTGGGATCTCTGATGATCACAAGTCGTAAGGATTACATACATTATTATCACTATGAGAATTGCATATGACGACCATATAACTATCCATGTTGCATTCTCATGGTGGGCTGTCCAGTACATCGTTCTCTAACATGTACCCATATGTTGATTTGATATCTCATATCAATGAACAATTCCTCGATCAACATATACTAGTCTCTACGTATTATCATTATCCCTATTTTTGATAATACTTGACTAGGGAAATATTTAAGAATAATACAATATTATTCTAAGGACATTAACATATATATTAATTCACAATGCACAGTTAAAAGAATAATATATAATAATGAATTGCCATTCATAAATCCATAAACATTGTATGTCTTAAACAATCATCTAATGACTTGTCTTAGGGCATATCCCAACAAACTCAACTATGTATGTTCTTTAATGTCTCACATACAAAGACCTCTCAATCGGTTGTGATGAATCATCAACCGTTACAATGGTATTCACTCTTCTATTTTAGCTCACAAATACAATGAATAGAGTGAATACAAAGGCACAAATGATTCCATAATGAATCTGATACAGCAAGGTAAGAGGTGCCAAAGGTTTGAGGAGTGCTCTTCATTTAGCAGCTTTTGTCTTTGAAGTTCCTCAATTGAATCCCAAGTGGGTTTGCTTTGGAAGGCTTGGATTGATCTTCAATCCGCTGTTATTGAGCTTCCAAATCATGTATATATAGCCCCAAGTAATGATATACGTTAGATACAAGAATATAACCGTTGGGACAATTTTGGTAAACTTTTAAACATTGCAACGGTCATATTCTGCTTTCTGGGCTATTTATGGAAGTCCCGCTGGTCCTCTAGCTGGTCTGGTCAGCTGGTCCTCCAGCTGGTTCTCTCCAGCTGGTCCTCCAGCTGGTCCTTCAGCTGGTACTCCAACTGGTCCTTCAGTTGGTACTTCAGCTGGTCTGGTCAACTGGTACTCCAACTGGTCCTTCAGCTGGTACTCCAACTGGTCTGGTCAACTGGTATTCCAGCTGGTCCTTCAGCTGGTACTGCAGTTGGTCCTTTCAGCTGGTCCTCCAGCTGGTCTGGTCAACTGGTACTCCAGCTGGTCCTTCAGCTGGTACTACAGTTGGTCCTTTCAGCTGGTCCTCCAGCTGGTCTGGTCAGCTGGTACTCCAGCTGGTACTCCAGCTGGTCCTCATTTCAGCAACCAAATTCAAGGGCATTTCTTAGCACATCATCAAGCTGTAAAATATCATCTACGAACTGCACACTTGATGAAATATGTTAGCAACACAATAACAAGTTTTGTTAACATCAAAACCAAGATTATTCAGCATTAGGATAGGCTCCAACTCCGATCTCCGCAAGTTCTGCTCTAGTAAGAGCATCATCAAAGGAAGTGGGGTTGTTGGTGATAACCCGGTCAAAAAGCTCCGGTCGTAATCCCTTCAGAAAGTGTCTCATCTTCGCATGTCCACTCGTGGCAATATGCGGAACATACCGCAGCAATGAAGAATAGTGCATAGCATAGTCTGACACTGACATACCTCCTTGCTTTAAGTTTGTGAACTCATCTTCCTTTATCTGTCTCGCGGCCGCAGAGAAATACCGGTTTAGAAACCAGGTTCTAAAGAGAGTCCAACCGATCAATTCGCCCTGAGCCCTTAGTTCCATCACTGTAGTCTTCCACCACATGGAAGGTTTCTTCACTAACTGGAACTCTGCCAATCTCAGCCACGTCGTCCTTGCACAAGGAGCGGACACAAAAATCTGCTCTAGTCTCTCAAGCCATTCCTCAGCCTCTTCCCCTGACTCTGTCCCCTCAAACCGGGGCGGGTGGAAAGTCAGAAACTGAGTCAAACTGATCTCACCAGGTAGTAATAACTGAGCCACTGGTTCCATGTAAGACCCCGTTATCTTATCAGATACTAAGGTGCAATTTAGAGAACTAAACATTCATGTGAATATATCAGAGTAACGTGCCGTGTTGATTAACCTGAGCTTTAGAGATTACAGTACCAAAATGTTTCAAAAGGAATAACACAAATTCCTACAAGGGTACTACATTATAGTCTTACTCTACTCAGTAGAAGCTATACAAAATTTTTCTCTAACATGCTAATCCTGTAGCACTCCTCACAGCTCAGCATATCAACCCCGACCCTGGTTCTCGTCAACAAAAGCACCTACAAAGACAACCCCCAACACATGAGCATATCATAATTCATATTCAACATAATATGAATGTAAAGCGTAAATGCACAATTCATAAATACAAAGCACTTCCTGTATTTCCAAGCATTTACAACGCCCATTGGTTGTCCCTGTACCATAACTCATAATAAAACACATTATATGAAATTATGGATCCTTTAATAATGTCATGACATATCACCTCTTCTTTACGTATCTTTTGAGTCATATATCAACAGTTATGTTAATGCTTCATGCTTCCACAACTCATAATGAGCTGTACAATCCTCCCCGCTTCATTACTACATAAACTCATAATGAGCGGTACAATCTTCCCCGCTTCATTACTATAGAAACTCATAATGAGCGGTACAATCCTCCCCGCATCATTACTACAGAACCTCATAATGAGCGGTACAATCCTCCCCTCATCATTACTACAGAACAAGCATAAGCATTAAACATACACTGTGATCTCTCTTGACTCGTGGAATACACCTCTTTATTCCACCTCACAGTATGCAACAACAATGCATAATATGCAACTACAATGCATAATAACATGTATCAAACTCTTAATGCATCACATTGCATTCATCATGTGTCAAAAAGACAAACATAAAGTACATGTGGCCGTTGGGAGGCCCGTACGTCGCTTACGTACCTTTTCAAAATGTAGTGTGTTGTGGGACTCTATCCCCTGCGCTGTGTAGCTGTCTGTGAAGGCTCTACACCAGTGTACAACACAATATTAGATGTCTCATTACAATCCAATATCAAAATTAAAACAAATTCTACATTTAAAAAAAAGGCACTACCGATCGATCGGGCCTCATCACCGATCGATCGGTGAACTGTTTGAATTAAACAAAAAAGCTACGGCTTTTGCCGATCAATCGCTGTTCTTCACCGATCGATCGGTCGATCATATTCAACCCAGATTTTCCAGAATTCTCTAACACCGATTTTCATACCCTTCTATCTAACATGTAAGGCATACAACATGCCAAGACCAACATGGTAGCAGTTATAACACACTACCCTGAGTGTATTCATATCAAATTTACACCCCAAACATAAGCCCACATGCATAAACGTCGACCATTTACACAAGTACTCGATCAACTTTTCTGGAAACAGGGCAACATATTCATTTCCAGATTTCTTGAGCACCTCATTTCATGCTATTAAAACTATAACATATAACATAAAGCATGCTCGAACAAACATGCCAAGGTCTTCACATAACTACCATGCATATTTTCACATCAAAGGTTTACCAAAACCTAAGCTAACGTGCATGATAACGCCTTCCTAAAAACACTCCCAACTCATATTTTTCCAGAAAACAGGGCACAACCTTACCCAGATTTTCGAACATCCTACTTTACATGCTTATTTCCTCTACATAAACATGTAATATACATAAGGAAAAATACTGAGAGTTACATAATAACACCATGTAAGCATTTAAATCGAAGGTTTCAATAAACCTAAGCTAACATGCCGTTTTCACGCCACCTAAAAACATGTACTTAAACAAGTTTAAAGCAAAAACAGAGCATGGTTTCTCACCCTACTTTGCTCCGATTTTTGAAGGATTTCCAGGCGATGAAAAAGGGAAAGCTCTACAGAATTTTGCTTAGCAGGTGCTGGTGAAGAAATGGGAGAGAAGGCTCGAGAATTGGAATGGCTGAGAGTGGTGAAATGATTGAGTCAAGTGGTGAGTAAAGTCAGCATGTGTACAGGCTGATTGGCATGGGTTGGGGGGGGGGGGGTTGGATGTTGGGTGGTTTGATGTGTTATGTTTTGGTCCCGATATTTAGCACGATGTATTAGAATATCCTCACACGATATTTATAGTATTTTCTCAATAAAATACTTCAATTCCCATGAACATGCTTTACCAAAACAAACAACATACACCCCAAATAAACATGCCACGACCCCAAAATCCCAACATATATCACATGCACCCTGAAATGAAACTCCCCAATAATATTAATTCGATCCCATGAATTAACACCCAAATCATCATAATTTAAATTAAATGATTAAAATCACATAATCATTTCGGGGATATCACAATACTCCCCTACTTATAAGATTTCGTCCCCGAAATCAAACATGCTCACCAACATGAAGTAAAGCAATAAATAAACGCATACCAGAAAACAGCTCTGGGTAGTGCTGCACCATGTGTCGCTTTGTCTCCCACGTAGCCTCCTCGACACCCCTACGATCCCACTGAACCTTGATCATAGGAATAACTTTGTTCCGAAGCCTGCGGTCTGCTCTATCTAGAATCCTGATAGGCCGCTCCACGTAGGAAACATCGGACTTAATCTGCACCTCTGAAGGCTGCAACACATGTGAAGGATCCGGCTCATACTTCCTCAGCATAGACACATGGAATACATCGTGTATACCATACAGAGAAGGTGGTAAGGCCAAACGGTACGCCAGAGTACCAACACGCTGTAAAATCTCATACGGCCCCACGTATCTAGGAGACAACTTCCCCCGCATACCAAACCGTACTACACCTCTGAAAGGCGAGATTTTCAGAAAGACTCTGTCGCCTAACTGAAACTCCAACGGTCTACGCCGCTGATTGGCATATGCTGCCTGTCTGTCCTGAGCTGCCTTCATCTTTCTTCTGATAACCTTAACTTTCTCTTCCATTTCCTGAACCAACTCTGGTCCTCCAACCGACTTACGGTCCATGTCATCCCAACACAAGGGTGACCTACAACGTCTACCATAGAGGGCCTCGAAAGGAGCCATCTGTATACTTGCCTGGTAGCTGTTGTTGTAAGAGAACTCCACCAAGGCTATCGAGTCCTGCCATGAAGTGTCGAACTCTAGCACACAAGCTCTCAACATATCTTCGAGCATCTGTATCGTACGCTCAGTTTGTCCATCCGTCTGAGGGTGATAGGTTGTGCTCAGCCTCAACTCTGTACCTAGAGCTGTCTGCAGACCCTCCCAGAAGTGAGATGTGAACCGCGGATCTCGATCGGACACTATCGAAACAGGGATCCCGTGCAGTCTCACCACATCTCTGACATATAACTGTGCCATCCTCAAGTGCGTATATGTCATACAGTAGGGAATGAAGTGAGCCACTTTAGTCAATCTGTCCACGACTACCCAGATGGCATCAAAACCCGAAACAGTCCTCGGTAAGTGGGTCACGAAATCCATAGACACGTGCTGCCACTTCCACTCGGGTATCTCCAAACTCCTTAGCACACCACCAGGCCTCTGCCTCTCGGCCTTTACCTGTTGACAAAACAAACAGCGCTTGACGAACGAAGTAACATCCCGTTTCATTCGCCTCCACCAGAACTGGCTGTATAAATCCTTATACATCTTCTTCCCACCTCGGTGGATACTCATCCTGCTGCAATGAGCTCGCTGTAATAAACCCTGGCGCAACTCGTGTGCATCTGGAAACACCCATCTGTCGCCAAGTCTCAGAGAACCGTCCTCCGCCACTCTGAATCGCGATGGCTGACCTGAATGAACCACTAACATCCATCTCTGAACCTCTGCGTCGGTCCCGTGAGCCTTCCTGATGTGATCATAAATAACAGGCTCAGCTAGCAAGGTCAATACCTGTACCGGTGAAGCAGACACATCATAATCAAATCCCAAATGGCAGTAGGAGCCCAACATAGCTGATAGACACATGGCATCCTCTGCTGTGCTCCTCACCTTCCGACTCAAAGCGTCGGCTGTCAGATTTGCTTTCCCGGGATGGTATAGGATTTCACAATCATAATCCTTCAGCAGATCCATCCATCTCCTCTGCCTCATGTTCAGCTCAGCCTGTGTAAACAAGAATTTCAGGCTCTTGTGATCAGTGAAGATGGTAAATGAGGTACCGAATAAGTAGTGTCGCCATATCTTCAAGGCGAACACTATAGCTGCCAACTCCAGATCATGGACTGGATACCTCGTCTCCTGTGGCTTCAATTGTCTCGAAGCGTAAGCCACCACATGTCTGTCCTGCATCAGTACGCACCCTAATCCCTGTAGCAATGCGTCGATATAAAGAACAAATCCTTTGTTCTCCTTGGGAATCACTAGAACTGGTGCAATAGTCAGTCTGTGCTTCAATTCCCTGAAACTCTGCTCACAAGCCTCTGACCAACAAAATGAGACTCCCTTCTGAGTCAGCTGTGTAAGTGGCTTGGCGATCTTTGAGAAACCCTCGACGAAACGTCGATAATAGCCAGCCAGACCAAGAAAACTTCGAATCTCACTGACTGGAGTAGGGGCAGACCAATCCATAACTGCCTCTATCTTCCTCGGGTCTACTGATATCCCCTCTCGTGATATGATATGTCCCAAGAATGCAACACTGCTCAGCCAAAACTCACACTTGCTGAGTTTGGTGTACAACTGTTGATCTCTGAGGATCTGGAGCACTATCCTCAGATGATCGGCATGATCCTCCTCACTCCTTGAATAGACCAGGATGTCATCAATGAACACGATCACAAACTGATCGAGGTACTCCTGAAATACTCTGTTCATCAGGCTCATAAATGTAGCAGGGGCATTCGTCACCCCGAATGGCATCACTAAGAACTCGTAGTGTCCATACCGAGTTCTAAAGGCCGTCTTTTGGACATCATCAGCTCTAACCCGCACCTGGTGATGGCCTGACCTTAAGTCTATCTTTGAGTACACCTCTGTACCCTGAAGCTGGTCGAACAGATCATCAATCCTCGGAAGTGGATACCTGTTCTTCACTGTAGCCTTGTTCAGTTGCCTGTAGTCAATGCACAGACGCATTGAACCATCCTTCTTTTTCACGAACAAGACTGGTGCACCCCAAGGCGATACACTAGGACGAATGTATCCCTTGTCAAGGAGCTCCTGTAACTGTACCTTCAGCTCTCTCAGCTCTGCCGGTACCATCCTATATGGGGCACGAGAAATAGCAGGAGTCCCCGACAGTAGCTCAATGGCAAACTCAACGTCTCTAACAGGCGGAAACCCTGGAATCTCATCTGGGAACACATCAATGAACTCTGCCACAACCGGTATGTCTTCGGCTCTCACTCTTTTCCTCAGATACATCCACGGCATAAATGATGTAACCTGTGTGGCCGCGTTCCAATAATCGCGCCATCTTAACCGCTGATATTACCGGAATCTTTGGACGAGAGTCGTCCCCATAGAAAGTCCACTGGAACCCTTGATCAGACAGAAAACGTACTATCCTCTGTCGGCAGTCTACCACAGCTCGGTATCTGCCCAACACATCAATACCGATAATACAGTCAAAGTCTGCCATCTCTAACTGAATCAGATCGGCCCTCAGATCATTGACCTCAAAATAAATGAGGCAATCAGATAACAGTCGGTCTGCAATCACATGCTTTCCCGTGGTGTCGAGACCATGAGAGGCGTGGGTAACAGAGACGAGCACAAGCGGTGCCTCTCCACAAAAGCGGTAGATACAAAACAATGGGAAGCACCTGTATCTATCAATATAAGTGCAGGGTACGTAAATAAATGGCACGTACCAGCAATGACCTCCTCCGGGGCTGCCTCAGCCTGCTCCCTAGTCAGTGCATACACTTGACCCTGCGGCGGTCCTGCCGTCTGACCTCCCTGTGGTCGTGGTGCAAACTGCTGTCTCTGTGGTGCCCTCCCAGCATCAAACCTTGGCCTATTCGGCCCAGAGTCTGCCTGTCTCTGTGGTGCTCTCCGATCGGGGCAACCTCGAGCCAAGTGGCCCACCTTGCCACAAACATAGCAACCCTGGCAGTCCCGTGACGAGTGCCATCCTCCACAGTTGTTACATCGGTTTCCCCCTGCCTTGCTCCCCTGTGTGGGTCCCCTATTGATTAGTTTCTGACCCTGAGACTTCTTCCCACTAAATCTGGAAGATGATGAGGCCCCACGAGCCTTGAACAGATCCCCTCGTGGCCTCAAACTATCAGCAACAGGCCTCGGTGGTGGTACTGAAGGGGGTACATCATCCTTATACGCGCCCACCGCAATCTCCGCCAACTCTGCCCGTGTCAGGGCGTCATCAAATGAGCTGGGGTTGTTGGAGACAACCCGATCAAATAGCTCTGGCCTCAATCCCTTCAGAAAGTTCCTCATCTTTCCATGGCTGCTCACAGCGATATGAGGTACATACCTCAGCAGTGAGGAATACTGCATAGCGTAGTCTGACACTGACATGCTACCCTGCTTCAAAGCATTGAACTCGTCTTCCTTTAATTGTCTGGCAGCTGCAGAGAAATACCGGTTAAGGAACCGGGTCCGGAATACAGTCCAGTCAACTGCCATACCTAGAGCTCTCAGCTCCATCACGGTGGTCTTCCACCACATAGCAGGCTTCTTAGCCATCTGAAACTCGGCTAACATCAGACATGCCGTGCGTGCACAGGGTGCAGTCACAAGTATTTGCTCTATACGCTCCAACCACTCCTCGGCTACTTCACCAGACTCAATCCCCTCAAACATGGGCGGATGGAAACTCAGAAACTGCTTCAAACTGAGCTCCCCTGGCAGTAACATCTGTACACTGGGCTCCACGCCCACAACAGGTGGTGGTAAAGGATTCAGCTGAGCGATACTGGTATTCCTACTGTCCATGTCCCCTACCTCCTCATTGGGGTTCTCCGGGTTAATCTCAGCCATGCTGTAACACAAGAGTTAACAACAATACCCAAAAGCAGTTCATAATATAAGCCGTTAGATAACAAGAGTATCATATTCAAAGCATGTTAGTATATACAACCATATGCATCACATGCATAAGCATGCCCAAATGAATACCTAGCCAACTTGTTTCTAAAGGCTACCCTTCACTCTTCCCTGGTTATCTAACCTGGCTCTGATACCACTAAATGTAAGACCCCGTTATCTTATCAGATACTAAGGTGCAATTTAGAGAACTAAACATTCATGTGAATATATCAGAGTAACGTGCCGTGTTGATTAACCTGAGCTTTAGAGATTACAGTACCAAAATGTTTCAAAAGGAATAACACAAATTCCTACAAGGGTATACATTATAGTCTTACTCTACTCAGTAGAAGCTATACAAAAATTTTCTCTAACATGCTAATCCTGTAGCACTCCTTACAGCTCAGCATATCAACCCCGACCCTGGTTCTCGTCAACAAAAGCACCTACAAAGACAACCCCCAACACCTGAGCATATCATAATTCATATTCAACATAATATGAATGTAAAGCGTAAATGCACAATTCATAAATACAAAGCACTTCCTGTATTTCCAAGCATTTACAACGCCCATTGGTTGTCCCTGTACCATAACTCATAATAAAACACATTATATGAAATTATGGATCCTTTAATAATGTCATGACATATCACCTCTTCTTTACGTATCTTTTGAGTCATATACCAACAGTTATGTTAATGCTTCATGCTTCCACAACTCATAATGAGCGGTACAATCCTCCCCGCTTCATTACTACATAAACTCATAATGAGCTGTACAATCTTCCTCGCTTCATTACTACAGAAACTCATAATGAGCGGTACAATCCTCCCCGCATCATTACTACAGAACCTCATAATGAGCGGTACAATCCTCCCGCATCATTACTACAGAACAAGCATAAGCATTAAACATACACTGTGATCTCTCTTGACTCGTGGAATACACCTCTTTATTCCACCTCACAGTATGCAACAACAATGCATAATATGCAACTACAATGCATAATAACATGTATCAAACTCTTAATGCATCACATTGCATTCATCATGTGTCAAAAAGACAAACATAAAGTACATGTTACCGTTGGGATGCCCGTACGTCGCTTACGTACCTTTTCAAAATGTAGTGTGTTGTGGGACTCTATCCCCTGCGCTGTGTAGCTGCATGTGAAGGCTCTACACCAGTGTACAACACAATATTAGATGTCTCATTACAATCCAATATCAAAATTAAAACAAATTCTACATTTAAAAAAAAAGGCACTACCGATCGATCGGGCCTCATCACCGATCGATCGGTGAACTGTTTGAATTAAACAAAAAAGCTACGGCTTTTGCCGATCGATCGGTGTTCTTCACCGATCGATCGGTCGATCATATTCAACCCAGATTTTCCAGAATTCTCTAACACCGATTTTCATACCCTTCTATCTAACATGTAAGGCATACAACATGCCAAGACCAACATGCTAGCAGTTATAACACACTACCCTGAGTGTATTCATATCAAATTTACACCCCAAACATAAGCCCACATGCATAAACGTCGACCATTTACACAAGTACTCGATCAACTTTTCTGGAAACAGGGCAACATATTCATTTCCAGATTTCTTGAGCACCTCATTTCATGCTATTAAAACTATAACATATAACATAAAGCATGCTCGAATAAACATGCCAAGGGCTTCACATAACTACCATGCATATTTTCACATCAAAGGTTTACCAAAACCTAAGCTAACGTGCATGATAACGCCTTCATAAAAACACTCCCAACTCATATTTTTCCAGAAAACAGGGCACAACCTTACCCAGATTTTCGAACACCCTACTTTACATGCTTATTTCCTCTACATAAAACATTTAATATACATAAGGAAAAATACTGAGAGTTACATAATAAAACCATGTAAGCATTTAATTCGAAGGTCTCAAGAAACCTTAGCTAACATGCCGTTTTCACGTCACCTAAAACATGTACTTAAACAAGTTTAAAGCAAAAACAGAGCATGGTTTCTCACCCTACTTTGCTCCAATTTTTGAAGGATTTCCATGCGATGAAAAATGGAAAGCTCCACAGAATTTTGCTTAGCAGGTGCTGGTGAAGAAATGGGAGAGAAGGCTCGAGAATTGGAATGGCTGAGAGTGGTGAAATGATTGAGCCAAGTGGTGCGTAAAGTCAGCATGTGTACAGGCTGATTGGCATGGGTTGGGGGGGGTGGTTGGGTGTTGGGTGGTTTGATTTGTTATGTTTTGGTCTCGATATTTAGCACGATGTATTAGAATATCCTCACACGATATTTATAGTATTTTCTCAATAAAATACTTCAATTCCCATTAACATGCTTTACCAAAACAAACAACATACACCCCAAATAAACATGCCACGACCCCAAAATCCCAACATATATCACATGCACCCTGAAATGAAACTCCCCAATAAAATTAATTCGATCCCATGAATTAACACCCTAATCATCATAATTTAAATTAAATGATTAAAATCACATAATCATTTCGGGGATATCACATTCCATGCCTACAGCTGGTGGAGGTAAAGGGTTTGTCTGACCAATACTCGTATTAACACTGCCAACGTCACCTACCTCTTCATTGAGGTTTCCCAAGTTCATAGCCGCCATGTTGTAACACAAGGGTTAACAACAATTCCAAAACAAATATATATGTTATGCCGTTAGATAACAGGAATGATGTGATGTCCCCGAAATGATTAATTGCAATTAAGGCATTAATTATGTTTATATGATGAATTATGTGGATAATTGATTTATGTGTTAAGATTAATTATCAGGTTGAAATGCTTAGTCACATGGTAGGCGTGACCAGGGGTCACATTTCAGGGTACTGGTTATGCATGTTGGGTAATGAAGTGTTAACATGATTTATTTGTTTTGGATGTTGATTATGAGGAAGGTATGATTTTAGTGGAAGTTTAATGCATTTTGTAAATGCTTTTAAAAATACAATGTTAGGGTATTTTATACATCATGTTAATTGATGGGGTACTATTTTATTAACCTTTATAACCCTTTTCCCACTTTACCCAACACACTTTACCCTCTACACTTAAAATCCCCAAATCACTCTCAAACCCTACCCTTTACCCCCATTTTCGAAATTCTTCAAAGGAGGAAGGAGGAAGCTCCACAAAACATTTGTTTGTGTGATCTTTGTTAAGATTTGGAGTCTTCAAGAGGTATGGAACCCTTCCTAAAGTTTTTATGATGTTTGGTTTTGAAATGGGGTGATTTTGAAGTGATTTATGTGGGTTTGTTTTGGGTATGTGTTGTATGTTGTTGGGGTATGCTTTTTGAAGTGTTTTATGTGGGTTTTAGTGAGTTTTGATGATGTTGATGTTGTAGGAAAGTTTGGGTTTGAAAGGTATAAGTTGGAGCTTGAAAAATGCTAAAGAATGGTGAAAAATCGCACACCAGCATGTGGCGATCGATCGCCCTGTATGAGCCGATAGATCGCCGAAGGCGAGTAGCAAAAATCGCTACAGGCGATCGATCGCCATATTTTTAGCGATCGATCGCCGCAAGGCAAAAAGTGAGGCTATCGATCGCCTTAAGTAGCGATCGATCGCCACTGTTTAAAACATGGAAAATGATGATTTTTATTAAATTTTTGGTATTCAGCTATTGTTTAGCTTCTAATATTGATTTGTATGGTTGTGTAGAACCATCTCAGGTACCCACAACATCAAGGAGATAAAGTTCTCCAACTTCTCCACTTTTGGAATTAAGGTACGTAAGAAATGTACGGGCATCAGACGGTAAACCATACTTCTATACTATGATTATGAAATGATTGCACAAGTATTTATGATGTTTATGATGATGATTATGATAAGTGAGTTATGATGATGATGTTATGATAAACGAAGATGATATGACGTTTACGATGACGATTATGATAAGATGATGATGTCTATAAGATGATGATGCTTATAAGATGATGATGTTTACAAGATGATGATGTTTATATAATGATACAATGTTATGATATGGTAAGATGCCATACGATAGGGTAAGATGCCCACATGGTAAGATGCCATACGATGTTTATGATATGGTAAGATGCCATACGATAGGGTAAGATGCCCATATGGTAAGATGCCATACGATGTTTGTGGTAAGATGTCATACGATAGGGTAAGATGCCCATATGGTAAGATGCCATACGATGTTTATGATATGGTAAGATGCCATGCAATAGGGTAAGATGCCCATATGCATGAATGTGAATCAGGGACAACAAAAAGGGAAGTCAACGAATAACCAGCAAGTTCACGTAACTGAGATTTCATGCATTTACTGTTATGTTTCGTTTATGATGATAAGTAAGGATGTGTATGCTCATGATGTGTTGTTCCTGTAGGTACGCTTTTGGATTGAAAGTTTAAGGGCCTGGTTGAGGCAGTGAGCTATGAGGAGCATGAAAGAAGATAGGATATAGGATTTTTGGATAGTCTCTACTCTAGGAGTAGTATAATTCTATCGTTTTAACATTCATTATTGAGAATGTAATTAATTAAGTTTTGAAATTCCATTTTTTGGCCTGTAATCTTATTGGCTCAAAGCTACAACGGGAACCCTAAGGTGTCATTAATGCATGTTTAGTCCATAATACGTTATTAATATGATGTTAAGGTAGGAAGACCCTACATTAGTGGTATCAGAGCAGTGGTTAGAGAACCCGGGAATGAGTGAAGGGTAGCCTTAGCAATAAGTTGGCTAGGTGCTGCTTTTTTAAAACATGTTTTGAGCATAAGTTGCATACGAAGTATATGATGTTACACTAACATGTTTTGTTTCTCTAACGATGTATTATATGAACTGCTTTTGTGTGATGACCAGGGATTATAGGTGTTAATCCCGGAGTATTAATAATCCCTAAAGTGGTTTTACGTGACGATTTGGAGTTTAATTGAGGTATTGGGCCTTCTGGGCTCGTTTATTTGGGCAGTTGGGATCGTTGGACCCAGAGGTTGAGATTGTATTCACATTACGGTGTAAAACCTAAGAGTTGGGTTTTTTATGTGTCTCGGAATCTCGGGTGCTATGTGAGCACCGGTAGAGGGTTTTGGAGTTAGAGAGAGAGTTTTTGAAAACAGATGATTTTTAAGGAATCATGATGTATTTGTGGGGCTATTATTTTTCGGGGTATTTTTGCTATAAATACAAGTTGAACCCGAGATTTTTGTATTAATTTCATTTTCAGCCCAATTCTCTTCTCCTCCCCTGTGCGTGCGATTTTCCCGTCACCTCCCCTGCCCCGCCGCTTCAGGCGCTCCGCCAGCCGCCGTCCCGCCGCCGTTCGGCGCGTGCGACCTACCGCCGGCGTCGTCTCGGCGAGGCGCTCCTTTCCCCTCCATCAATTGAAGGTTTCGTCGCGTCCTGGAGTCGAATTTGGCAGAAAGGCGTCGATCCCCAAAAGTTAGGGTTCATCGATTTTGAACGATTTTGCTTCCGATTTTCGTTGGGTAATCTCCCTTACCCCTTGTTCTTCTTTTTCGTGCATTTCCCTGCTTATTTTGGTGATTTTGGTTCGAAATTATTTTCGAAATTGTAGGGTTTGATTTCGAAAATTTGGGGGTTTTTGGCAGGGGTATTATTTCGTGCAATTGATCGATTATTGCATGTTTTAAGAGTATTATGATGCTTGATTGAGATCGAATTGAGAAGCTTTGGTTCAAATTTGAAGAATTTTAAGAGTTGGGATTTAAAGGCTTGTTTGGGTTCGATTTTAAGGGGGTTGAGTTCGAAAATGGGGAGTTTTTGTCAAGGGATGTTGATTCTTGCTTGGATAGCTTAATTGACATTTTAGATGAATTATGGTATTTTATTGGGTTCGAAATTGTGAGATTAAGGTTCGATTTTTGTAGGGCATTCTTGAACAAATTTCGATTGTCTCATTTATTTCCTTCCCTGCATGTACCCTGCCCCGGGTCTTTTAAGAGGATAATTGTCGTGTATTGACAATGTTGTGAGGGATATGGGTGTGCATGAGCATAGGTTACATGTTCGTAAATAATTGTGAATTATTTATCGTGTTAGCACATCATTCCTCGGGGCATGGAACTCGAGCAAGGCTTGGCTCGGACTTCGGAGATTTAAGGTACGTGCGACGTACGAGCATTTCTATATTTTAAGGCATATGTGAATGCATAATGAAAATTTGATTTCATTGAATAATCGCGCATGAGGATTATATATATATATGTTGATATAGCCAAGGAATGACCCAAATCTTGATATCGCCGCTTGTAGCGTGCGTGACACTAGAGTAGGATGACTCTTGCATGATATATGGGGTACTGGGTTTATTTGACTATATTAGGGCATTTGAGATGCCTGGGAATGATCGTAAAATCATGTATTCTTCGTAAGACATTTGAGATGTCTAAGTTCGTAGAATCGTGTATTCATTATAAGACATTTGAGATGTCTAGGTTTGTAGACTCATGTATTCATTATAAGACACTTGAGATGTCTAAGTATAATGAAGGATTGGTAAAATAAATGCTAAGGCATTTGAGCTATCTGTGATTGATAGCAAGGTTGTGAAATCAGTATTAGATATTGTGATATCTGTAATTGCATGTTTAATGAATTTGTAATCACTATATGTTGATATTCGAGGATTAGGCATGCGATGAGTTAATCAATGCGTTGATTTACTGATTTATGAGATTTGATGAGTTTGATGTTGTGAGAACAGGGACGGTACACGGAATCCCGGATGAGGATGTTGCCATCCAGGGAGTATCATTTAAATTCATTAGTATTTACTTGTGTTGTAAATTATGAATTTCATTATTATGATTATGGGATTTTGTGTATTGGTATGCTCACCCCGTTGGGGGCTGTCTCTGTTGGGACAGGTGGACAGGTACATCGATGGCTATGGAGCTGAGCTCGAGCTGTTGATTTGAGGTACTCCCAGGATCGTGGTACCAGGGCTTGATGGAGCACGGTATCGTATAGAGTACCTATATATACACCTGAGGATTTATACATATTCATGATGCTCGCATGTGAGCACGATTATACTTGTATATGGATTGTATATAAAGGCATGAGCCTTTCTCTCTTTCATTTAAGGTTGCATGCAATTAGGTTGAATTGCTAAAATGATATGAGAGTCATTGGTGTATTATGTGGGTGTTGGAACCCACTTTTGTTGACATATGTGTGGTGTCTTCCCTGGCTGGGAATCTACTTGTATTACTGCTTTCTGTTGAGTATTATGTGTTCCCTGGCCGGGAATTTTGTTATGTGTTGTACTCTTTTTTTTGGGATAGCTCTATTTATGGGGAGACTCTGCCCAAATTTTTATAAAAGTTTACAATGTGAAAAGTGGCACCAAGGGGTTGGTAAAGGGCAAACATATGAGTCTTTCATTGACAGGCAATGATTAAGTATCATCAGAGCTTCCCGATTGACATTTTATAGAAAGCATGTACCACACATAGTGGTTAATACACTAATCAAGGTTTAAGGGCTTGGGGTCCTTACATTAGTGGTATCAGAGCAGTGGTTGCTCATTGGGGCTGTTAAGGGCCTAGGAAATTATTGATAGCACATATTTATGCATGATGGCATCAATGTTGTATGACATAACAAATTGTTTATGTGCTCTTATGATATGAAAAGTGGTATTGCTAACCATTGTGGTTGCAGGGATCGTGTGGAACACGATAGGATGACATTTATAAGGATGTCTGGCACTCCGTGTGTTATGTGCCAAGGAAGCTGGTTTTAAGAAAATCAGATAAAGGGATATTTCCGAGGTAACATGTATTTTACGTTGTCTTGTTGACACATGATGAATGCAAAGTGGTGCATTGAGGTTATGATATGTGTTATTGTGCATTGTTTTTGCATATGCATGTTATGAAATATAAGAGGTGTATTTCTTGAGTCAAAGTTATCTTAGTAAGGATTTTAATGGCTTATGCTAAAGTCCATATGAAGCGATGAAGAGTCCCGCTTATATGGAGTAGCAATGCTAAAGTCCATATGAAGCGATGAAGAGTCCCGCTTATATGGAGTAGCAACGCTAAAGTCCATTGGAAGCGATGAAGAGTTCCGCTTACATGGAGTAGCAACGCTAAAGTCCAGTGGAAGCGAGGAAGAATTCCGCTTTCCTGGAGTAGCAAGAAGCATTAAAATGTACTAATGATAAGGGCTCAGGATGAAATAAGGATTTAAGGAAAAAGAATGTCATGACATTGCATATCCATACATTCATATAATGCGTTTTTATTATGTATTGAATGTTGATGCATAGCGTATATGGCTATTGTTGTTAACCCTGATGGTTGCAGGTTACAGGAAATAAGGAATACGAAAAGGAATGATGATTATACATATGTACGGGCATCCCAAGGGCAACATGTATTATGTGGTTAGTCATTTAACACAAGGTAAATCAAGGTATGCATAAGATAGTGCATTATGATATGATACATGTTGATACGCATTGTTTTGCATATGTATATTGTGAAATATAAAGTGAGGATTTCAATGCTTACACTAAAGTCCATATGAAGCGAGGAAGGATTCCGCTTATATGGAGTGGTGAGAAGCATTGAAATGCACTATTGATATTTCACGAGTCCAGGTTATCCTAGTGAGGATTTCAATGCTTGCGCTAAGGTCCATATGAAGCGAGGAAGGATTCCGCTTATATGGAGTAGTGAGAAGCATTGAAATACACTACTGATAAGTGACTCAATTCGAGGTTTATTGATAGCGATGGTTCATTCCGCTATATCTATTGGCGATGGTTCATTCCGCCAGGTGTATTGATAGCGATGGTTCATTCCGCTATATTGATTGGCGATGGTTCATTCCGCCAGGTGTATTTATAGCGATGGTTCATTCCGCTATATCTATTGGCGATGGTTCATTCCGCCAGGTGTATTGATAGCGATGCCTCTTTCCGCTACTATGTGGACGATGATTCATGCTCAGGGTATAGCGAGGTTTCATGCCACTTATTATCTGACGAGGTGTCATACCGTCGATTCTATAGCGAGGGATCTTGCCGCTATGTACTCAGCACAGGATTTTTGCCGCCTTCGAGCGATGGGTGCTGATTACGCACTATTATTGAGCGACGGAGACAGGTATGACGCTATATCACTAGCGATGAGGTATGAGATATTGCTATTTTATTAGCTTTATTGTAGCTGGCATGCATTGATATACATGTTTTATTATGCCTATTTTACTAGCATGATAGTGGATGACATACGCTGATGTACATGTATCGTCACTAGTGGGCAATGTTTTAGATGCCATGAGTTGGCATGTGTCGTCACGGGATGACGATGAAGATGGTGTAGGAGATGTCTTATTAGACATGCATCATCGTTACGATGATCGATGCGTTGAGTATACGTATTCTGTGGTATGCCTTGGGTGCCAGTACCGAGCACAAGGTGGTGTGTGCGACACCGATTGACGTGACCCTTATACCGAGCGGGTTGCTCGAGGAATGGATGGATGCGCTGTACATGGGATTGTACCGCAGCTTACGATTGAGGCGATCATATTACGAGTGGTGATACCCTAGAAGTATGCTCGTTGGATTGGCTTTTTGGCCATGTTTTTGACGATAGGAGTAATCGTGGAGGAAATTACTCGCTTTCTGTCGATGTGACATGTGGTAGACATGATCACACCACCCTTGAGGGTGTAGGATGGGTCCTAAGGGAGTAGGATCAGGTTATGTTAAGTACATAGGGACATTGGAGTGTCCAGGGTGTATCGGCATTGAGGAATGTTGGATAAAGACCCACTACTCTATTGAGTTTTCCTCCCATAGTATGTTATACCATGTGGGAACGTCCGTCTTGTTAGTAGGTTTGAGGTAAACCTAAAGAGGCAGAGACTAGGCTGTCTGCCACGTGTGTGTAGTACCGTGATGGGCTTGCTAGAGCCGTTACACTGCTCGTTGGAACCAAGTTTGGCAAATCGTAAGGTGATACGATGTGGATTGTGGTGGACTCTAGTAGTCACCATGTCATTGAGGTTAAGGTTGTTCATGCCTCACTGAAACGTGTATACGTTTATGTTTAATCTTGGAGACTTGTCTGGGACAGCTCAGGATGTTGGAGTACCAACAAGAGAGTCATCAGGTTGTTATTGACTCAATCTAAAGGAACCCGTGTATTGGGATACATTGGGTGTTATTGTATCCAGTTTTTCCGAACGATGGTTCGAGACTTGTGGATCTCGAGTTCGATGGCGTTTCCCTTGCGAGGAAGGAGGTAGTATTATACCTATTTGGGAATCTTGAAAGATTCGGTAAGTTGGTGCAAGTGGTGTTGATTTTGGGAATCACACCGTGTATTGTTAATCGTCGATTTTCATCCTCCACTGAGTAAGGAATGACTCAGAATTGACGGTTGTGTTTGGGGCTTAGGGGTAGGTTGTAGATACCCGAGCCAAGTGCATTGAGTATGCATGCGATATCAGTGCTTAGGCAGGTATACCGGTGAGTATACGGATGCCAGTTATTGATTTCCTCTCTGTTAAGCATAGAGTTATGCTATTTTAGGATGGTTAAATCTCTGATGTGAGATATGGAACACCTAGAGATTGGGAATCTCCATGGCACGATGATTATGAGGAATGATCGTGAAGTTAGTTGACTCCCTTGAGGAGGGATTTTCTTGTGAGGGTTAAGGTACTTCCCTTGTTGGTGTTTTCCTTCGAGTTATGCGACAGCCTTCCCAAGTTTGGATTGTTAAATCCGAGGATTTTCAAGGGATGGCAGGATTTCGGATTGGTTGAGTGTCGCTGACGACACAAGCGTTGAGGATGCAATGGGTTTATTGCATGCCCCTTAAGAATTTTAAACTCTGCGGAGTCTCGGTTGTAATTTATGATCAGGACGTGATTCTTGGAACATCCGTAGGTGGACATCTTGTGAGATGTCTTTTGTTTTAATTTGTGGCCGTGAGTTGCCCAAATTAAGTTGCAATGAGGCGACTACTCCTTCGATGAAGGAAGTTTGAAAGTGGAAACCAGGTTTGGTATGTGTACACCGTGGTTGTACTAGTGTTTCCCTCGTAACGATGTATGTTAGACATCGTGAGTCTTGGTAAAGATGTCATTGGATGATATCTACGATAGAATCAGGAGCGATTCGAATCCTTACAGTTTCAGTTGACTAACTGCTTTTGGATTATTAGCGTTGAGTTGTACTGACGCTCTTTGACGCGATGATGGATTTGGAAGTCTATTCCACTCCAGAGTTTGACACGAGGTCAACGTTCTTACGGTTGAGGTGTCATTCAGGATGTGTTCGTACTGTTGTATTAGAACGAAGGATGACTGTCTGATCTACAGTCGTAAGTATTGGTTGATTTGCAGTCATGAGAGGCTGACTTCTGGGATGACCCGCATCGAGGTACGTTTTACCTCTTGGGTGTTATGTTGGTTTTGGTATGTCGCTCTGTTTCAGAGTTTGATGAGAGGTAAGTATCCTCGCGTTTATTAATACGATTCTGATATGGTCAGGAATCGAGGTTATGGCTTCAGGTTGAGGTGTAGCCCGGGTGTAACGTGATACATCGGTGCTAATTTCGAGGACGAAATTCTTTTAGTGGGGGATATTGTGATGACCAGGGATTATAGGTGTTAATCCCGGAGTATTAATAATCCCTAAAGTGGTTTTACGTGACGATTTGGAGTTTAATTGAGGTATTGGGCCTTCTGGGCTCGTTTATTTGGGCAGTTGGGATCGTTGGACCCAGAGGTTGAGATTGTATTCACATTACGGTGTAAAACCTAAGAGTTGGGTTTTTGATGTGTCTCGGAATCTCGGGTGCTATGTGAGCACCGGTAGAGGGTTTTGGAGTTAGAGAGAGAGTTTTTGAAAACAGATGATTTTTAAGGAATCATGATGTATTTGTGGGGCTATTATTTTTCGGGGTATTTTTGCTATAAATACAAGTTGAACCCGAGATTTTTGTATTAATTTCATTTTCAGCCCAATTCTCTTCTCCTCCCCTGTGCGTGCGATTTTCCCGTCACCTCCCCTGCCCCGCCGCTTCAGGCGCTCCGCCAGCCGCCGTCCCGCCGCCGTTCGGCGCGTGCGACCTACCGCCGGCGTCGTCTCGGCGAGGCGCTCCTTTCCCCTCCATCAATTGAAGGTTTCGTCGCGTCCTGGAGTCGAATTTGGCAGAAAGGCGTCGATCCCCAAAAGTTAGGGTTCATCGATTTTGAACGATTTTGCTTCCGATTTTCGTTGGGTAATCTCCCTTACCCCTTGTTCTTCTTTTTCGTGCATTTCCCTGCTTATTTTGGTGATTTTGGTTCGAAATTATTTTCGAAATTGTAGGGTTTGATTTCGAAAATTTGGGGGTTTTTGGCAGGGGTATTATTTCGTGCAATTGATCGATTATTGCATGTTTTAAGAGTATTATGATGCTTGATTGAGATCGAATTGAGAAGCTTTGGTTCAAATTTGAAGAATTTTAAGAGTTGGGATTTAAAGGCTTGTTTGGGTTCGATTTTAAGGGGGTTGAGTTCGAAAATGGGGAGTTTTTGTCAAGGGATGTTGATTCTTGCTTGGATAGCTTAATTGACATTTTAGATGAATTATGGTATTTTATTGGGTTCGAAATTGTGAGATTAAGGTTCGATTTTTGTAGGGCATTCTTGAACAAATTTCGATTGTCTCATTTATTTCCTTCCCTGCATGTACCCTGCCCCGGGTCTTTTAAGAGGATAATTGTCGTGTATTGACAATGTTGTGAGGGATATGGGTGTGCATGAGCATAGGTTACATGTTCGTAAATAATTGTGAATTATTTATCGTGTTAGCACATCATTCCTCGGGGCATGGAACTCGAGCAAGGCTTGGCTCGGACTTCGGAGATTTAAGGTACGTGCGACGTACGAGCATTTCTATATTTTAAGGCATATGTGAATGCATAATGAAAATTTGATTTCATTGAATAATCGCGCATGAGGATTATATATATATATGTTGATATAGCCAAGGAATGACCCAAATCTTGATATCGCCGCTTGTAGCGTGCGTGACACTAGAGTAGGATGACTCTTGCATGATATATGGGGTACTGGGTTTATTTGACTATATTAGGGCATTTGAGATGCCTGGGAATGATCGTAAAATCATGTATTCTTCGTAAGACATTTGAGATGTCTAAGTTCGTAGAATCGTGTATTCATTATAAGACATTTGAGATGTCTAGGTTTGTAGACTCATGTATTCATTATAAGACACTTGAGATGTCTAAGTATAATGAAGGATTGGTAAAATAAATGCTAAGGCATTTGAGCTATCTGTGATTGATAGCAAGGTTGTGAAATCAGTATTAGATATTGTGATATCTGTAATTGCATGTTTAATGAATTTGTAATCACTATATGTTGATATTCGAGGATTAGGCATGCGATGAGTTAATCAATGCGTTGATTTACTGATTTATGAGATTTGATGAGTTTGATGTTGTGAGAACAGGGACGGTACACGGAATCCCGGATGAGGATGTTGCCATCCAGGGAGTATCATTTAAATTCATTAGTATTTACTTGTGTTGTAAATTATGAATTTCATTATTATGATTATGGGATTTTGTGTATTGGTATGCTCACCCCGTTGGGGGCTGTCTCTGTTGGGACAGGTGGACAGGTACATCGATGGCTATGGAGCTGAGCTCGAGCTGTTGATTTGAGGTACTCCCAGGATCGTGGTACCAGGGCTTGATGGAGCACGGTATCGTATAGAGTACCTATATATACACCTGAGGATTTCTACATATTCATGATGCTCGCATGTGAGCACGATTATACTTGTATATGGATTGTATATAAAGGCATGAGCCTTTCTCTCTTTCATTTAAGGTTGCATGCAATTAGGTTGAATTGCTAAAATGATATGAGAGTCATTGGTGTATTATGTGGGTGTTGGAACCCACTTTTGTTGACATATGTGTGGTGTCTTCCCTGGCTGGGAATCTACTTGTATTACTGCTTTCTGTTGAGTATTATGTGTTCCCTGGCCGGGAATTTTGTTATGTGTTGTACTCTTTTTTTTGGGATAGCTCTATTTATGGGGAGACTCTGCCCAAATTTTTATAAAAGTTTACAATGTGAAAAGTGGCACCAAGGGGTTGGTAAAGGGCAAACATATGAGTCTTTCATTGACAGGCAATGATTAAGTATCATCAGAGCTTCCCGATTGACATTTTATAGAAAGCATGTACCACACATAGTGGTTAATACACTAATCAAGGTTTAAGGGCTTGGGGTCCTTACATTTTGGGTATTGTTGTTAACCCTTGTCTTGCAGCATGGCAGCAAATGTGGAAGTGGGCGATGCTGTGAGTGTTAATGGAAGTGCTGGACGTACGAATCCCCTACCACGGCCAGCTTTTGGCAAAGAACCGTCTGAGCAACAGTTACTACCTGGGGAGCTGAGCTTGATTCAATTTCTTGCGTACCGACCTCCGACATTTGAAGGAACTGAGATAGGGGAACAGGCAGAGGAGTGGTTAGAAATAATAGAGCAAATATTTGTGGCAGCTCCTTGTGCTAAGACAGCCTGGATCAGACTAGCGGAGTTCCAATTGGCCAAGAAGGCGCTGATGTGGTGGAAGACCACAGTAGTAGAGCAAGAGGCTCAAGGTCATGAAATTAATTGGAAGCTATTCAGAACTCCGTTTCTGACCCGCTATTTTTCGGCTGCCGCACGACAGGCTCAGGAGGAGTTCACTAACCTCAAGCAAGGTAATATGCCTATATCAGATTATGCTCTTCAGTACTGTTCTTTGCTCAGATATGTACCTCACATTGCCGCAAGTACTCAAACCAAGATGAGGAACTTCATGAAAGGCTTGAGGCCTAAACTGTATGACAGGGTGGTCACTTATGGCCTTGCTTGTTTTGATGATGCACTTTCAAGGGCTGAGTTAGCCGAGCTGGGAGTTGGTGCATATCCGGATGTCATGCCACCTCCAGCACCCCCTCAGAGATCCACTTCTGACAATTTGAAACCAAGGGGTGATCAATTCAAGCCAAGGGGGAACACTTCAGCGTCGAGATTCAGTGGTAAGAAGCCCGAGAATCGATGGAAAGGAAGCCGTGGGAACGATGCCCCATCTGGAAGAGGGCAGTCTCGGGGAGACAGGTTCGGGAAGGTCCAGTGCACTCTTTGTGGGCAACCACATTTGACGAGAGACTGTGTAGGATGTTATGTTTGTGGCGACAAAGGCCATTTTGCTCGGCAGTCTCCCAACAGGGGAAGACAACAGAACTCTACGGGGAGGCCTGCGGACAGAGTAGTGCAGCACAGGCCACCGTTTGTGCTGAGGCAGCATGGAGGTCAGCCTATGGGGCCACCTCAGGGGCAGGTTTATGCATTGACGAGGGAACAGGCTACAGCAGCTCCGGAGGAAGTGATAGCGGGTACGTGTCTTTTATTTACGCACCCTTCTTTTATATTGATCGACACAGGTGCGTCACACTCTTTCGTGTCGACACGTTTTGTGGAAAGGCACCACATATGCACTTCTCCGTCGCCCACGCCTCTTGTAGTCTCGACACCCGCTGGAAGAAGTTTGATTGCTGATCGGATTGTCTATGATGGCCTCATTTATTTTGAGGATAACGAGCTAAGGTCAGATTTGATTGTCCTGGGAATGTCAGACTTTGACTGCATTATGGGCATTGATGTTCTGAACAGGTATCTGGCAGTTGTGAACTGCAGACAGAGGACTGTCCGATTCAGATCTACTATGGGAGTCCAGTGGACATTATATGGGGATGGTTCCCGTTTAGATTCCATTGATATCCGCTGTCAAGATGGCACAGTTATTGGAACGAGGCCATACAGGATATCTCGTCTATGATGTTGATGTTTCTAAAAAGAGAGAAGAGTTAAAGGTCGAAGATGTGCCCGTAGTGGCGGAGTTTCCTGATTTCTTTCCGGAAGAGATTCCTGGATTCCCACTGATGAGAGAGGTCGAGTTTGGGATTGAGTTACTACCAGGGACGTCTGCCATTTCTCGTGCCCCATATAGGATGGCACCAGCAGAGCTAAGGGAGTTAAAGATTCAGTTGCAAGAACTCCTTGACAAAGGCTATATACGCCCTAGCGTATCGCCCTGGGGTGCACCAGTTTTATTTGTCAAAAAGAAGGATGGTTCGATGCTGCTGTGCATCGATTACAGACAACTGAACAAAGCCACAGTGAAGAATAAGTATCCACTTCCGAGGATCGATGATTTGTTTGACCAGTTGCAGGGTACGATGCTCTACAGTAAGATCGATCTGAGGTCGGGGTATCATCAGATTCGGGTAAGGGAAGATGATGTACCGAAGACAGCTTTCAGGACTAGGTATGGGCACTATGAATTCCTAGTCATGCCTTTTGGGGTGACGAATGCCCCAGCTATTTTTATGAGCCTGATGAACAGGGTGTTCCAGCTGTATTTGGATCAATTCGTCATTGTTTTCATTGACGATATACTCATTTATTCTCGGACCGAAGAAGAACACGTGAAGCACTTGAGGACAGTACTCCAGATCCTTAGGGATCATCAGTTATATGCAAAGCTTAGCAAGTGCGAGTTCTGGTTGAGCAGTGTGGTGTTCTTGGGCCATGTTATATCTAGCAGTGGGATATCTGTGGATCCCAAGAAGATTGAAGCTCTGATGGACTGGGCTGCACCCACTTCTGTGCCCGAGATACGGAGCTTCCTGGGTTTACCGGGTTATTACCGACGTTTCGTCGAGGGATTTTCTAAGATCGCAAAGCCGTTGACGCAGCTGACTCAAAAAGGAGTCCCGTTGTAAGGACCCTAGTTCCTTAAGTGTGGATTAAAGGCACAATTAGAGCTAACATAAATTTATCAGAGTAAAATGATCGTGTTGAGACTATGAGCTTCAATAATTACATGCCAAAAATAAGGACTATCAAATGGATTAGTTACATTCCCAATCAAATGAATGTATTTACTATAGCTTTACACTACTCCTGGAGTAGAAACTATACATAAGTAATCCTGTCCTTCATCTACCAAAAGTGTTCTTCACAAGCTCACCGCCTCAACCCGCTTTAGCCCCTTTTTATCATGCCAAAAGTACCTACAAGGACAACCCCCAAACATGAGCAATAATATCATTCATATTCAACACAATATGAATATAAGGCGTAAATGCATAAATCACAATAAAACACTTCCAGTTTTTCCCATGCATTTAAACGCTTCCAGTTTGGTTGTCCCTGTACCATAACTCATGAGTATAATCAATAGATTATTTAATGGTCTACACATGTCATGACATAATACCATCTCATCAACACCAAATACCAATCACCAATCCCTAGTCTGTCCATCACAATGTATTTTAATGCCCCTCGCTTATTTACATATAGGCGGCATAGAATAACCTCGCTTCAATGGACATGCGGCGCTCCCACCCCTCGCTTCACATTGAGCGGCAAATATTCTTTCCTCGCCCTATATGATAACCACGCTCAAATGTGACATGCGGCGCTCCCACCCCTCGCTTCACATTTAGCGGCAACAAATCAAATAGCGGCAAGCATTAAAATCATCAAGGGATGACCACGACTCATGGGATGTGCACCAATAACCATCATATGCATATACAATCATGCATAATTCAACATGTATTTGCATCCACAATGCATAATTCCACATATACTCGCATCCACAATGCATAAACAATGAGTATATTAGATACATGTACCGTTGGGTGCCTGTACGTCCTCTACGTACCTTTCCAAAAGTAGGATGTGGTAGGACTTCACTTCCTTGGCTGTGTTGCCACCTGGGATGGTTCTACATATTCACACAAATCAATATTAGAACCCAATAATAGTCCAATACCAAAAATCCTACAAAAATAACCAAAAACATCACATTTTGTGACTCGCGATTGATCGCTGCAAAGGGCCGATCGATCGCGAGATCACACTGCCCGAATCCCAATTTTTATTATTTCGGCGATCGATCGCCACACTTGGCACGATCGATCTCCAACCTCGCCGATCGATCGCCCAAGTGTGGCGATCGATCGCCAAAAGCCTCTGGAGCACACTGCCATCTCGCGATCGATCGCCAAAAACGGGCGATCGATCGCCAAAAACGGGCGATCGATCGCCGAGTCCTGTACTTCGAAAAATCGCCATTTTTGCTCCAAATCTCTTTTCCAATCCATACCAACTCCCCTACAATCAAACCAACAACATCAAACACAATAAAACCTTCCAAATACACTTTAAACATCTCAAAAACTCAACATTCAACCAAAGTAATACCAACCCAAAATAACCCATTTCAAAACCCTTCAAAACTTTCCAAACTCAAACCAAACACAACAAAAACATAAGGGAGGTACCCATACCTCTTGGGGACTCCAAAGCTCACACTAAATCCCACAAAACAAGTTTTTGGAAGGACTTCTCTTCCACTCTTTGCTAAAAATCGAAAATGAGGAGGGAAGGGTTTGTGAGAAGTGATTTTGGGGAAAAAGAAAGAGTGATGGGTTTTTGTGGGGTTGGGGGGTATTAGTGGGTTATTTGGGGATAAATTAAATTGCATACCCACTATTAATCATGATTTATAAAAATACCCCAACATGGTATTTAAAAGGCATTTCACCAAAATGCACCGAAATCACAATTAAACTCATGCTATCCATTTAATTGATAACCATAACAAATAAATCATGCTAATATACAATTCTCCCAACATGCCCAACATGTACCCTGAAATGCACTCCCGGGTCACTCTTTCCATGTGACCATGCATTATCATATGATAATTAATTCCAACACATATATTAATTATCACCGTAAAAATCACATAACGTAATTAATGCCCAACTTGCAATTAATTATTTCGGGGATATCACAATACTCCCCTACTTATAAGATTTCGTCCTCGAAATCACATGCACTTACCCCAACAAGAACTAAACATAAATAACATACCAGAAAATAGTTCCGGGTAGTGCTGCACCATATGCCGCTCCGTCTCCCACGTAGCCTCCTCGACACCCCTGCGATCCCACTGAACCTTGATCATAGGTATCACTTTGTTCCGAAGTCTGAGATCTGCGCGATCCAAAATTCTAACAGGCCGTTTCACATAAGACACATCGGATTCTAACTGAACCTCGGAAGGTTGTAACACATGAGATGGATCCGGCTCATACTTCCGTAACATAGACACATGGAACACATCGTGTATACCAGATAAAGAAGGTGGCAGAGCTAGTCGGTAAGCCAAAGTGCCGATGCGTTGCAAAATCTCGTACGGCCCAACATACCTCGGAGACAGTTTTCCACGCATCCCAAATCGTACAACGCCTCTGAAAGGAGAGATCTTCAAAAAGACCTTGTCTCCCAACTGAAATTCCAACGGTCTCCGCCGTTTATTTGCATAAGCTGCTTGTCTGTCCTGGGCTACTTTCATTTTCTGCCTTATCATCTTTATCTTTTCTTCCATTTCTCGGATCAGTTCCGGTCCTCCGACCGCTTTACGGTCCAAATCGTCCCAACACAAGGGTGATCTACACCGTCTGCCGTAAAGGGCTTTGAAAGGGGCCATCTGAATGCTCGCCTGGTAGCTGTTATTATAAGAGAACTCTACCAAGGCCACTGAATCTTGCCAAGAAACATCGAACTCCAATACACAAGCCCTCAACATGTCCTCGAGCGTTTGGATGGTACGCTCGGTATGGCCATCCGTCTGAGGATGATAAGCAGTGCTCAATCTAACTTCAGTTCCCAAGGCTGACTGAAGACCCTCCCAAAAATGAGATGTGAATCGTGGATCTCGATCCGACACTATAGAAATGGGGATCCCATGCAATCTCACCACATCTCGAATATACAGTTGAGCCATCCTCAAAAAGGTGAAGGTCATGCTATAGGGAATGAAATGAGCTACCTTAGTCAATCGATCCACAATCACCCAAATGGTATCAAAACCTGAAGTACTCCTCGACAAGTGAGTCACGAAGTCCATGGAAATGTGTTCCCACTTCCACTTTGGTATCTCCAAGCTTTTCAACTCGCCGCCAGGTCTCTGTCTCTCTGCCTTAAACTGCTGGCAGATCAAGCACCTCTTAACAAAAGCGACGACATCACTCTTCATTCTTTTCCACCAGAACTGATCACGCAGATCTTTATACATCTTTCTTCCCGCCTGGGTGGATGCTAAGTCTGCTACTATGAGCTCACTCCAAGATCCCTCTATGCAACCCCGGCGTACTCGGAAACACCCAACGGTTACCCAATCTCAAAGATCCGTCATCGGCCACTCTGAACTTCGTTGGTTGACCAAGATGCACTAAAGATAACCATCTCTGAACCTCATCATCTGACTTCTGAGCTCTCCTGATATTCTCATAGATATCTGGCTCAGCTAATAAGGTCGATACGTACACTGGTGATGCATCTATGTCAAAATCATAGCCCAGATGGCAATAGGAGGTCATCATAGCCGACAAATGGATGACGTCCTCAGCAGAACTCCTCACTTTCCGGCTCAAGGCGTCTGCTGTCAAATTAGCCTTTCCAGGATGGTACTCAATCTCACAATCATGGTCCTTGAGTAAGTCCATCCACCTTCTCTGCCTCATGTTCAGCTCCGCCTGAGTGAATAAAAACTTGAGGCTCTTGTGATCCGTGTAAATGGTAAATGACGTACCATACAAATAATGCCTCCAAATCTTCAGGGCGAAGATGATAGCCGCCAATTCCAAGTCATGGACTGGGTATCTAGTCTCATGCGGCTTCAACTGCCTCGATGCATAAGCTACCACATGCTTATCTTGCATCAGTACACACCCAAGGCCCTGAAGTGATGCATTGGTATACAACACAAATCTGGAGTTTTCCGTAGGAATCACCAATATTGGCGCCGTCCTCAAACGGTGCTTCAACTCCTGGAAGCTCTCATCACAAGCTTCTGACCAAAAGAATGGTACTCCTTTCTGGGTCAACTGCGTCAATGGCTTGGCGATCTTTGAAAATCCCTCGAAAAAGCGTCGATAATAACCGGCCAAACCAAGGAAGCTCCGTATTTCAGGTACAAAAGTGGATGCAGCCCACTCCATCACAGCTTCAATCTTCCTGGGATCTACAGATATCCCGCTGCCAGATATGACATGCCCCAGAAAACTACACTGCTCAACCAAAATTCACACTTGCTGAGCTTGGCATACAACTGGTGATCTCTGAGGATCTGGAGCACTGTCCTCAAGTGTTTCACGTGCTCTTCCTCGCTCCGGGAGTAGATGAGAATGTCGTTGATGAATACAATGACGAACTGATCAAGATAGGGTTGGAACACCCGATTCATCAAGCTCATAAAGACAGCCGGGGCGTTCGTCACACCGAACGGCATCACTAGGAACTCATAATGTCCATATCGAGTCCGAAATACTGTCTTCTGCACATCCTCCTCTCTGACTCGAATCTGATGGTACCCGGATCTCAAATCAATCTTACTATATAACCTGGTACCTTGCAACTGATCAAACAAGTCATCAATCCTTGGGAGAGGATACTTGTTCTTTACTGTGGCTTTATTCAGTTGCCGGTAATCGATGCATAATCGCATCGAACCATCCTTCTTTTTCACAAAAAGAACCGGTGCGCCCCATGGCGATACGCTCGGGCGTATATATCCCTTATCAAGGAGATCCTGCAACTGCTCCTTCAACTCTCTTAACTCTGTCGATGCCATCCCTGTAAGGTGTACGAGAGATAACGGATGTCCCCGGTAATAACTCAATCCCAAACTCGACTTCTCTAGCCGGTGGGAATCCTGGGATCTCCTCTGGGAATACATCAGCAAATTCTGCTACCACTGGTACATCCTCAACTCTCAATTCTTTATTCTCCCCAGACGTGTCCACGGCATAGATGAGATAGCCCGTGTGGCCATGTTCCAACAATTGAGTCATCTTGATTGCTGAAATCAACGGAATCTTTGCACGAGAACCGTTGCCATAAAAAGTCCACTGTATTCCCGAATCAGGTCTGAACCTTACTGTTCTCTGCAGGCAATCTACCACTGCCTGATATCTGTTCAGAATATCTATACCCACAATGCAGTCGAAGTCTGACATGCCTAGCACAATCAAGTTTGTCTTCAACTCGTTGCCCTCAAAATAAATCAGGCAGTCTGCCATAAACTGATCGGCAACAACATTTCTTCCAGTGGGTGTCGAGACCATGAGAGGCGTGGGTAGAGAGTACGTGCGCATATGGTGTCTCTCCACAAAGCCCACAGATACAAAAGAGTGGGAGGCACCTGTATCTATCAAAATAAAAGCAGGGTACGTAAATAAATGGCACGTACCGGCGATCACCTCCTCCGGGGCTACCTGCGCCTGCTCTCTGGTCAGTGCATACACCTGTCCCTGGGACGGTCCCACTGTCTGACCTCCCGATGGTCGAGGCACAAACTGCTGCCTCTAGTGCACTGTCATGTCCTCAAATCTCGGCCTATTCCCTTGAAAATCTGACTGTCCTCCCCGAGTGGGGCAATACCGAGAGATGTGGCCCATCTTGCCACAACTATAACAGGCAGGGCACTTACTCGAAGAATGTGGCCCTCCATAATTGTCGCACCTTGGCTCCCCCGATCTATTCCCTTGCACAGGCCCTCGGTTGGCCGACCAATTGTTCTTCTTGTTCTCTTGCTTCTGGCCATACGGTTTCTTTCCACTGAACCGTGAAGATGAAGAGGCACCACGAGGTTTAAATGACTCCCCTCGGGGCCTCAAGCTATCATTAGCTTGCCTCTGTTGTGGCATGTGTGGGGGTACAGCACTAGGATAGGCTCCAACTCCAATCTCTGCAAGCTCTGCTCTCGTGAGAGCATCATCAAAGGAAGTGGGGTTATTGGTGATAACCCGGTCAAAAAGCTCCGGTCGCAACCCCTTCATGAAGTTTCTCATCTTCGCATGTCCATTGGTGGCAATGTGTGGAACATACCTTAGCAACGAAGAGTAGTGCATAGCATAGTCTGACACCGACATGATCCCTTGTTTCAAGCTTGCAAACTCATCTTCCTTCGTCTGTCTCGCCGCCGCAGAGAAGTACCGGTTCAGAAACCGGGTTCTGAAGAGCGTCCAATCGATCACTGCACCATGTGCTCTCAGTTCCATTACCATGCTCCTCCACCACATTAAAGGATTCTTTGGCAACTGGAATTATGTCAGCCTCAGCCATGCTGTAACAGCGCAAGGAAAGGATACAAATATCTGCTCAAGTCTCTCTAGCCACTCTTCGGCCTCCTCCCCTGATTCTGTCCCCTCAAACCGGGGCGGGTGGTAAGACAGAAACTGAGTCAAGATGATCTCACCAGGTAGTAATAACTGAGCCACTGGTTCCATGCCTACAGCTGGTGGAGGTAGAGGGTTTGCCTGACCAATGCTAGCGTTAACACTGCCAACGTCGCCCACCTCTTCATTGAGGTTTCCCAAATTTATAGCTGCCATGCTGTAACACAAAGGTTAACAACAAGTCCAAAACAAATATATATATGTTATGCCGTTAGATAACAAGAATGATAATAAGCATGTTAGTATAACAGTATATACAACAATATGCACCACATGCATAAACATGCTTCAAATGTAAGCACCTAGCCAATCATGCTAAGGCTACCCTTCACTCGTTCCCGGGTTCTCTAACCACTGCTCTGATACCACTAATGTAAGGACCCTAGTTCCTTAAGTGCGGATTAAAGGCACAATTAGAGCTAACCATAAATTATCAGAGTAAAATGATCGTGTTGAGACTATGAGCTTCAATAATTACATGCCAAAAAGAAGGACTATCAAATGGATTAGTTACATTCCCAATCAAATGAATGTATTTACTATAGCTTTACACTACTCCTAGAGTAGACACTATACAAAAGTAATCTTGTCCTTCATCTACCAAAAGTGTTCTTCACAAGCTCACCGCCTCAACCCGCTTTAGCCCCTTTTTATCATGCCAAAAGTACCTACAAGGACAACCCCCAAACATGAGCAATAATATTATTCATATTCAACACAATATGAATATAAGGCGTAAATGCATAAATCACAATAAAACACTTCCTGTTTTTCCCATGCATTTAAACGCTTTCAGTTTGGTTGTCCCTGTACCATAACTCATGAGTATAATCAACAGATTATTTAATGGTCTACACATGTCATGACATAATACCATCTCATCAACACCAAATACCAATCACCAATCCCTAGTCTGTCCATCACAATGTATTTTAATGCCCCTTGCTTATTTACATATAGGCGGCATAGAATAACCTCGCTTCAATGGACATGCGGCGCTCCCACCCCTCGCTTCACATTGAGCGGCAAATATTCCTTCCTCGCCCTATATGATAACCACGCTCAAATGTGACATGCGGCGCTCCCACCCTTCGCTTCACATTTAGCGGCAACAAATCAAATAGCGGCAAGCATTAAAATCATCAAGGGATGACCACGACTCATGGTATGTGCACCAATAACCATCATATGCATATACAATCATCATGCATAATTCAACATGTATTTGCATCCACAATGCATAATTCCACATATACTCGCATCAACAATGCATAAACAATGAGTATATTAGATACATGTACTGTTGGGTGACCGTACGTCCTCTACGTACCTTTCCAAAAGTAGGATGTGGTAGGACTTCACTTCCTTGGCTGTGTTGCCACCTGGGATGGTTCTACATATTCACACAAATCAATATTAGAACCCAATAATAGTCCAATACCAAAAATCCTACAAAAATAACCAAAAACGTCACATTTTGTGACTCGCGATCGATCGCTCCAAAGGGTCGATCGATCGCGAGATCACACTGCCCGAATCCCAATTTTTATTCTTTCGGCGATCGATCGCCACACTTGGCGCGATCGATCGCCAACCTCTCCGATCGATTGCCCAAGTGTGGCGATCGATCGCCAAAAGCCTCTGGAGCACACTGCCAGCTCGCGATCGATCGCCAAAAATGGGCGATCGATCGCCGAGTCCTGTACTTCGAAAAATCGCCATTTTTGCTCCAAATCTCTTTTCCAATCCATACCAACTCCCCTACCATCAAACCAACAACATCAAACACAATAAAACCTTCCAAATACACTTTAAACATCTCAAAAACTCAACATTCAACCAAAGTAATACCAACCCAAAATAACCCATTTCAAAACCCTTCAAAACTTTCCAAACTCAAACCAAACACAACAAAAACATAAGGGAGGTACCCATACCTCTTGGGGACTCCAAAGCTCATACTAAATCCCACAAAACAAGTTTTTGGAAGGACTTCTCTTCCACTCTTTGCTAAAAATCGAAAATGAGGAGGGAAGGGTTTGTGAGAAGTGATTTTGGGGAAAAATAAAGAGTGATGGGTTTTTGTGGGGTTGGGGGGTATTAGTGGGTTATTTGGGGATAAATTAAATTGCATACCCACTATTAATCATGATTTATAAAAATACCCCAACATGGTATTTAAAAGGCATTTCACCAAAATGCACCGAAATCACAATTAAACTCATGCTATCCATTTAATTGATAACCATAACAAATAAATCATGCTAATATACAATTCTCCCAACATGCCCAACATGTACCCTGAAATGCACTCCCGGGTCACTCTTTCCATGTGACCATGCATTATCATATGATAATTAATTCCAACACATATATTAATTATCACCGTAAAAATCACATAACGTAATTAATGCCCAACTTGCAATTAATTATTTCGGGGATATCACACCCGTTCTATTGGTCCGAAGCTTGTGAGGAAAGCTTCCAAGAACTGAAGCGTCGTGACTACGGCACCTGTATTTGTAATTCCTTCTGAGAATAAGAGGTTTGCTTTGTACACGGACGCATCATTGCAGGGTTTGGGCTGTGTGTTGATGCAGGAGAAGCACTTGGTGGCTTATGCTTCGAGGCAGTTGAAGCCTCATGAGACCAGATACTCAGTTCATGATCTGGAACTGGCGGCCATCATTTTCGCCTTGAAGATTTGGCGGCATTATCTCTATGGTACTTCGTTTACCATCTATACGGACCATAAGAGTTTGAAGTTCTTATTCACCCAAGCGGAACTGAATATGAGGCAAAGAAGATGGATGGATTTACTCAAGGATTATGACTGTGAGATTGAGTACCATCCTGGTAAAGCAAATTTGATAGCAGACGCCTTAGGTCGGAAAGTGAAGAGTACTGCTGAGGACGCTATGTGTTTATCAGCTATGATGACTTCGTATTGCCATCTGGGCTATGATTTTCGATGTGGACACGTCGCCAGTGCGAGTGTCAACCTTATTGGCTGAGCCAGACATATTTGAGGCTATCAGAAAAGCCCAGAGGTCGGATGATGAGGTTCAGAGATGGTCATCGATAGTACTTCGAGGACAGCCATCAAAGTTTAGAGTGGCTGAGGATGGTTCTCTGAGACTCGGTGACAGGTGGGTAGTTCCATGTACGCCGGAGTTGCGTAGAGGAATCTTGGAGCGAGTTCACGGGAGCCGATTCAGTGTTCACCCAGGAGGAAGAAAAATGTATAATGACCTAAGTGGTCAATTCTGGTGGAGACGCATGAAGCGTGATGTGATCGCTTTTGTTAAAAGATGTTTGATCTGCCAACAGGTAAAGGCAGAAAGACAGAGGCCTGGTGGCGAGCTGAAGAGCTTGGAAGTACCTAAGTGGAAGTGGGAGCACATATCTATGGACTTCGTGACCCACTTGCCAAGGACGGTTGATGCAATCTGGGTGATCGTGGATAGGCTGACGAAGGTGGCTCATTTCATCCCTTACTGTATGACTTTTTCATACCTAAAGATGGCCCAATTATATGTACGGGATGTAGTGAGGTTGCATGGAGTTCCAGTCTCGATTGTGTCTGACAGGGACCCAAGGTTTACTTCTCATTTCTGGGAGGGTCTCCAGACAGCTTTGGGCACAGAAGTGAGACTGAATACAGCTTATTACCCTCAGACAGATGGCCAGACGGAGCGTACCATTCAGACGCTCAAAGACATGTTGAGGGCATGTGTTTTGGAGTTTGATACTCCATGGCAGGATGCAGTGCCATTGGTGGAGTTCTCCTATAATAACAGCTATTAGGCGAGCATTCAAATGGCCCCTTTTGAAGCTCTTTACGGACGATGATGTAGGTCACCGCTGTATTGGGAGGACATGACTAGTAAAGTGGTCGGAGGACCGGATATGATTAAGGATATGGAAGAAAAGATTAAGATGATACGCCAAAAGATGAAAGCGGCTCAGGATAGGCAAGCAGCCTATGCCAATAAGCGACGGCGACCGCTAGAATTCCAAGTAGGAGACAAGGTCTTCTTGAAAATCTCACCCTTCAGGGGTGTAGTTCGTTTTGGTATGCGGGGGAAGTTATCCCCGAGGTATGTTGGTTCATATGAAGTATTGCAGCGTATCGGTACTTTGGCCTACTGTTTGGCTCTACCGCCGTCTCTATCTGGTATTCATGATGTCTTTCATGTCTCTATGTTGCGGAAGTATGAGCCAGATCCGTCTCATGTATTACAGCCTACTGAAGTGCAGTTGGACTCAGATGTATCCTACGTAGAACGACCGGTCAGAATTCTGGATCGTGAGGATCGCAGATTACGAAGCAAGGTTATACCGATGGTCAAAGTTTAGTGGGATCGTCGGGGTGTCGAGGAGGCTACGTGGGAGACGGAACGGCATATCGTGCAGCATTACCCGGAACTATTTTCTGGTATGATTTATGTTTAGTTTCTTTTTGGGTAAGTGCATGCGATTTCGAGGACGAAATCTTATAAGTAGGGGAGTATTGTGATGTCCCCGAAATGATTAATTGCAATTAAGGCATTAATTATGTTTATATGATGAATTATGTGGATAATTGATTTATGTGTTAAGATTAATTATCATGTTGAAATGCTTAGTCACATGGTAGGCGTGACCGGGGGTCGCATTTCAGGGTACGGGTTATGCATGTTGGGTAATGAAGTGTTAACATGATTTATTTGTTTTGGATGTTGATTATGAGGAAGGTATGATTTTAGTGGAAGTTTAATGCATTTTGTAAATGCTTTTAAAAATACCATGTTAGGGTATTTTATACATCATGTTAATTGATGGGGTACTATTTTATTTACCTTTATAACCCTTTCCCCACTTTACCCAACTCATTTTACCCTCTACACTTAAAATCCCCAAATCACTCTCAAACCCTACCCTTTACCCCCATTTTCGAAATTCTTCAAAGGAGGAAGGAGGAAGCTCCACAAAACTTTTGTTTGTGTGATCTATGTTAAGATTTGGAGTCTTCAAGAGGTATGGAACCCTTCCTAAAGTTTTTATGATGTTTGGTTTTGAAATGGGGTGATTTTGAAGTGATTTATGTGGGTTTGTTTTGGGTATGTGTTGTATGTTGTTGGGGTATGATTTTTGAAGTGTTTTATGTGGGTTTTAGTGAGTTTTGATGATGTTGATGTTGTAGGAAAGTTTGGGTTTGAAAGGTATAAGTTGGAGCTTGAAAAATGCTAAAGAATGGTGAAAAATCGCACACCAGCAGGTGGCGATCGATCGCCCTATATGAGGCGATCGATCGCCGAAGGCCAGTAGCAAAAATCGCTACAGGCGATCGATCGCCATATTTTAGCGATCGATCGCCGGAAGGCAAAAAGTGAGGCGATCGATCGCCTTAAGTAGCGATCGATCCCACTGTTTAAAACATGGAAAATGATGATTTTTATTAAATTTTTGGTATTCAGCTATTGTTTAGCTTCTAATATTGATTTGTATGGTTGTGTAGAACAATCCCAGGTACCCACAACATCAAGGAGATAAAGTTCTCCAACTTCTCAACTTTTGGAATTAAGGTACGTAAGAAACGTACGGGCATCGGACGGTAAACCATACTTCTATACTATGATTATGCAATGATTGCACAAGTATTTATGATGTTTATGATGATGATTATGATAAGTGGGTTATGATGATGATGTTATGATAAACGAAGATGATATGACGTTTACGATGACGATTATGATAAGATGATGATGTCTATAAGATGATGATGCTTATAAGATGATGATGTTTACAAGATGATGATGTTTATATGATGTTTATATAATGATACAATGTTATGATATGGTAAGATGCCATACGATAGGGTAAGATGCCCACATGGTAAGATGACATACGATGTTTATGATATGGTAAGATGCCCTACGATAGGGTAAGATGCCCATATGGTAAGATGCTATACGATGTTTGTGATATGGTAAGATGTCATACGATAGGGTAAGATGCCCATATGGTAAGATGCCATACGATGTTTATGATATGGTAAGATGCCATACGATAGGGTAAGATGCCCATATGCATGAATGTGAATCAGGGACAACAAAAAGGGAAGTCAACGAATAACCAGCAAGTTCACTTAACTAAGATTTCATGCATTTACTGTTATGTTTCGTTTATGATGATAAGTAAGGATGTGTATGCTCATGATGTGTTGTTCCTGTAGGTACGCTTTTGGATTGAAAGTTTAAGGGTCGGGTTGAGGCAGTGAGCTATGAGGAGCATGAAAGAAGATAGGATACAGGATTTTTGGATAGTCTCTACTCTAGGAGTAGTATAATTCTATCGCTTTAACATTCATTATTGAGAATGTAATTAATTAAGTTTTGAAATTCCATTTTTTGGCCTGTAATCTTATTGGCTCAAAGCTACAACCGGAACCCTAAGGTGTCATTAATGCATGTTTAGTCCATAATACGTTATTAATATGATGTTAAGGTAGGAAGACCCTACAAATGATAATAAGCATGTTAGTATAACAGGATATACATCAATATGCAACACATGCATAAACATGCTCCAAATGTAAGCACCTAGCCAATCATGCTAAGGCTACCCTTCACTCACTCCCGGGTTCTCTAACCACTGCTCTGATACCACTAATGTAAGGACCCTAGTTCCTTAAGTGCGGATTAAAAGCATAATTAGAGCTAACATACATTATCAGAGTATAAATGTTCATGTTGAGACTATGAGTTTTAAGAATTACATGCCAAGTTGAGGACTATCAAATGGGTTAATTACATTATCAATCAAATGAATGTTATCCACTATATCTTTACACTACTCCTAGAGTAGACACTATACAAAAGTAATCATGTCCTTCATCTATCAAAAGCGTTCTTCACAAGCTCACCGCCTCAACCCGCTTTAGCCCCTTTCTATCATGCCAAAATGTACCTATAAGGACAACCCCCAAACATGAGCATAATATTATTCATATCCAACACAATATGAATATAAGGCATAAATGCATAAATCAAAATAAAACACTTCCTGTTTTTCCCATGCATTTTAAACGCTTCCTTTTTTGTTGTCCCTGTACCATAACTCATGAGTATAATCAATAGATTATTTAATGGTTCACACATGTCATGACATAACACCATTCCATTATCACCACTTTCCAATCCCTAGTCTGTTCATCACGATGTATTTTAATGCCCCTCGCTTCACATATAGGCGGCATAGAATAACCTCGCTTTAATGGACATGCGGCGCTCCCACCCCTCGCTTCACATTTTAGCGGCAAATATTCTTTCCTCGCCTCATATGATAACCACGCTTCAATGTGACATGCGACGCTCCCACCCCTCGCTTCACATTGAGCGGCACCAAACAAGTAGCGGGAAGCATTAAAATCATTAAGGGGATGACCACGACTCATGGGATGTGCACCAACAATCATCATATGCACATACAATCATCCTGCATAATTTAATATGTATTTGCATCCACAATGCATAATTCCGCATATACTCACATCCACAATGCATATAAACCAATGAGTATAATAGATACATGTACCGTTGGGTGCCCATACGTCTTCTACATACCTTTCCAAAAAGAATAGGATGTGGTATGACTTCACTTCCTTGGCTGTGTCCCCACCTGGGATGGTTCTACACATTCATACAAACCAATATTAGAACCCAATAATAGTCCAATACCAAAAATCCCACAAAAATAACCAAAAATACAAATTTTGGTGTCTCGCGATCGATCGCCATATAGCCCTGATCGATCGCGAGACCACACTGCCTCGTTCAACAAAAAATTTCAATCCGCGATCGATCGCCGAGTTTGTGCCGATCGATCGCGACCTCGCCGATCGATCGCTCCAAACTCGCGATCGATCGCTCCAAACTAGCGATCGATCGCGGAAGGCTACTGCCTTCTCCCCTATAGCTCGCGATCGATCGGGAGGATGTCCCGATCGATCGCCGGGACCTGTACACGCGATTTTCGGGCACTATTCACATTTCTTCTTCCCCAACTCAAACAAAATCACATACCAACACATCAACAATACAAAACCACTAAAACCTTCAATAAACATCCTCACACACCCATAAATCTAACACCCAACCAAAAATAATACCAACCCAAAAAGACCCATTTCAAAACCATCCAAAACTATTTCAAACTCAATCAAAACACTACAAAAACAACAAGGAGGTATCCATACCTCTTGGGGACTCCAAATCTTACAATAAATCTCACAAATAAGATTTTTGCAAAGATTTCCCTCCCACTCTTGAGCCAAAAACGAAAATAGAAGAGAATGAGGGTTTGGGTGGATAATTTGGGGGGAAATAGAAAATGATGGGTATAGTGTGTGGGGGGGGGGGGGGGGGGGGGGGGGGGGGGGGTTGGGGGTATTAAGTGGGTTTGTTTTTAATTAAATTGTACTCCCACAATTACCATAGTGTATAAAACATCCCAACATGATATTTTAAAAGCATCATACCAAAATGCGCCAAAAGCTCAATTAAATACATGTTTCACCAAATAATCACCCGCCATCATAATTAAACCATTAAAACACCCAAATACTCAACATGTAAAACATGCACCCTGAAATGCTCTACCAGGTCACGTCTAGCATGTGACTAAGCATTTCACCAAGATAATTAATACCAACACATAAATTAATTAACACCATTAATAATCACATAAACATAATTAATGCCCAAATTGTAATTAATTATTTCGGGGATATCACAATATTTATAGTTGTCCAGTTGGGCTAGGGTTCATTAAGCCCAACAGGTCAACCATTGGCTCATTGGCTTGTAGAAAATTGCTAACAAAGCGGGGCAACTGCGGAGCTTGCCAAAAATAATTATTATCTAAAGAATTTTTTTATATAAAAATACATTTTACCTCCCAAAAATAGCAAATTAACACTAAATATTATATTTTGCCCCTTCTAAAATTATATTTTGCTCCTTTTAAAAAAAATTTAGCCCTTCATTTTTATTTTAATATTTTTTGCCTGTCATTACCAAATTTCGTGCATCTGCCTCTGTCCATGTGGCTTTAAATCTCATTTTTACTTCCAGTGTTGCTTATCTAGATATTATTTGCATGTTTCTTAGCATTTTCACTATGATGCACGAATACTCATAAAATTTTCACGGTCACTTATCCGCTACTTTTCGGATACCGATACTCACGGATACTTGACCGATAAGTATCCAATACGCCATGTGGCGTATCTGAATTAATAATTATTATTTTTATTTTGGATACTTGTCTAGATACTTAAAGATACTTTAGATTCCGACGTATCGGATACGCCATGTGGAGTATCCGAATTTAAAAATTATTTATTAATCTCAGATAGTTATATGAATACGGCCAAGTTTCTTCTTCTTGTTGTGAGAGAAATTGGAGTACTTATGCATTTATTCAATCAACAAAGAGGAACCAAATAACACTACAACGTGGCAAAGATTTGATTTTCATTCATAGTATGTCTTCTTTCAAAGAAATCTCAACAATATATGAAGGACGACTCCAAAATGTGGGATATGGCTGGAGATGCTTTTGAATCGTTAGATGATGTTAGCATTCTTGATATTTTGAATCTCTCACTTGATGAACCAGCATTTGAGTCTATTATATATTGTAGATGATGCTAATGAAGAATTAATATATCGAGATAACGCAGTCAATTAAATGATTAAACAATATTTTTATGTAACTTTCTTGATTTAAGTAGTAATTGGTGTTTAAAACTATATTATTTGTCGTGGATTTAATGAAATTTAAACTTTGTTATTTTGATTTTATGTGTTTATTGTTGACTATATATTTGAAACATGATTTCTTATAAATATTATTGATGTATATATATATTTAAAAATAAAAAAATTGTCGTATCTAGACGTATCGTATCGTAGAAATTTTGAAAATCCCGTGCAACCGTATCCGTATCCGTGTATCCATATATCGGCGTATCTGTGTACGTGCATCATAGCATTTTAATTAATATATATATATATATATATTCAGAAAATTGGGTGTCAAATGGTTAGTTTTTTCGGTTGTATTTATTATTCGTGACCATTATACGTAGTTTTCCTCTTGGAAAAACCATTAAACATTGTTTTTTTTTTTTTTTTATCAGGGGAGGGCGAATTTCAATCGAAAGAAAAGAGTGCTCGAGTTCCATTCAATATTCCACATGAATCTAATTCTTCTTTCAAGATTTGTTTAAATAGCTTGTCACAATGGATGAATAAATCAGGAAATTCGGATGATAATAATTTTAAATTATATCCTAAAATTTTCTTTATAATGTATTAGGAAACATAAATTCTTATTCTTACAAAAAAATGAAGACATTGTTTTGTCTCCATTTCTAAATAGTATTTTCCTACCAATATATAAAAAAAAAAAAAAAAAGAGGCAATTTTACCATTGTTTTTTTCGTTTCTCAAAACATAGATTTTCTTCTTACTCAACTCCCAAGGTAATAATTTTGTTAATTAAAATTTATATTGCTTCCAAAATAACATATTATTACAATATGTTCTAGCAAAACTGTAAAATTTATATTGCTTCCAAAATAACATATTATTACATGATTTGACATTGAATTATAAGATATTTCCCCAATTTAAAAAAAAAATGCAGATGTATTGTATCTTTTAAAAAAAAATAACGATGTGAAGATATTTTGTAGGAGAGGAAGAAAATTACTAAATGAGAAGAAAATATGATGGAAATTCAATGGTTTACGTAAAAAATTGAGCTACATTTAATGCAACATTGAAATACATCAAATAATCAGAATTCCGAACTTGGGTAATGTGCTGCCAAGTGTGTGATCCTTGAAAATTAATCAATTATAAGTTTTTGAGAGAGACAGACGGTCCATGATATTAACTTCTCACATCCACCTAAAACGATAATACATGATATGATCCCTCTGGTTTATATACATTCTCGATTTAGTTCCTCTTGTTTGTATTGACCCGATTTGGTCCCTCTAGTTTTCTAATTTATCACAAATCAATTATAACCGTTAAATGCGCCGTTAAAACTAACGGAGAGGACTCAATCGAGTCACTTAAAATTTCAGAGACTGAATAGGGAATTGATGCAAACATTAGGGATTGACTCGGGTCATTAAAAAGATTGTGTAAATTACTTCTTTCAATTTTTAATTATTATAGCAATTAATATGGATATTTTATTTATAATTTTCCCAATATTTTGTAAAACTATTTTATTAAAATACTGATATATTATATTAAATTCTTCAAAAATCATTTTTTCACTCAAACAAACAAAAGAAAAATCAATAGCTTATTGATATACAAATATATTTCGATGGCTAATTTACATATTAAATAAGATATATTTTTTATTTCATTAAATTATGTTGTCATCAATTTATAAACAAATTATTTCATTTTTGATAAATTAAATAAATTTTGTGATAAATTAAATAATTTTTGTTATAAATTAATGATGTGTTTTATAATTATTTAAATTATGATATAATATATTAAATTCTACCTAAAAATCAATTATTCACAAATAATTATAAACATGTCATCAATTTATCAAAACATATTTAATTTATCAAAAAAATTATTTAATTTTTCAAAAAGAAAATAACTTTTTAATAAATTGATGACACATCTGATAGACATAATTTAATGAAATCAAAATATATCTTGTTTAATAAGTAAACTAGTCATCGAAATATATTTTGTATATCAATATGCTATTGATTTTTCTTTGTTTTGTTTGACTGAATGATTTATGTAGAATTTAATATCATTATTTAAATAAAATAATTTTACAAAAAATTGCCAAAATAATAAATAAAGTATCTATATTAATTACTATATTAATTAATAATTTAAAAAATTAAATCACCCAATCTTTTTAAATGACCCGAATCACTCCCTAATGTTTTTATCAATCCCGATTCAGTCCCTGAAGTCTTAAGTGATCCGATTCAGTCCCTCTCCGTTAGTTTTAATGGTGCATTTAACGTTTAGGACTGTTTTGGGACAAACTAGAAAACTAAAGGGACTAAATCGAGTCAGTTCAAACAATAGGGACTAAATCAAAAATGCATGCAAACAAGAGGGATCATATAATGTATTACCCCACCTAAAAATGGACAATAACTTATTGATTATATTATATTATAAACTTATTTATTTTATTTATTGCTTAGTTAGAAGAGACGTAACCAATTGAGATAATATATTCGGAAGGGACACAACTAGGCAACAACTTTCCTAACGACCAAACCAAACTACTTTCTTGATACAGTTATGTAAATCTTTCACTTTCTATTCCAAAGTTAAATAATCTCTCTAAATCTTCAGAGTTCATTGAATTCGATTTTAGAGCCAATCATTTACATACTAGATATAAGCTTACCAGATTAGTTGAGCGATATTTTTTTTCTACTGACGTTACTTTATCCTACCATTTTCGACATTAATACCATTTTAGTTTCGACAAGTTCCAAAATTCAAAGAACATCAAAATTATGTGATCCTTTTTCCTGTTTTGTACCTCATATTCAATGAAATTCTATCAATATTTTGAATTGTGGTATAACTCGAAACCAACGGTCTTTATTATGTAGAGTAAAAGGTACTCTTGTTTCTGTCATGATGTTGATGAAATGAAGTAATTTAAACATCACTCGTCTTCTATGCTAATTAATGAAGTGGGACACGTGTTATGACTTATTATATCAACATGAATTGTACATAAGATTACGATGGAATTTGGGACCTGCTCTTAGAACATATCTAACAACCACATGTATTTGGGATAGTAGAGTTCACATGCATTGTATGGACTCTATGGCCCCAACTCATTGTGTGGACTTTACTGATGTTGAAGGCAACGTAATACCATTATGATGTTGTGCCAGAACACCCAAAATTAAATCACAAACATCATACACATCCAAAAAACACCAAATTTACGTGGTTCGGCAATCGCCTACGTCCACGGGAGCAAACACTGAATTTATTGATATATTCACGAGAATTACAGAAATATTCCCGGATCCACTCAAAGCTCACATATTGTATTTTCTGAATCTAAACTGATGAAGATAAGATGTGAGCATGTGTTGATGGGTTTATATAGGAGCTGAAAAAACCATCTATGAAGATCAGCAATTTCAACTCGTATACCTTCATTGTTGACTAGCACCCAGAGCTACAGGAAATTAGCCACCATTCCTACAGTGCTTCTGGGAGACCACCGCTCACCTTCCACCGTCCAATAATGAGTTAAAAATGAGCATCCATTTCAATAGTGTTTTTTGGAAAAATCCATCCACCGACCAACAATCTCCACCTTGGCGATTTTCCAGTCAATATGTGATGCCTCCTTCAGTACACCTTTTAGACACTGGATACTTGATACTCGATTAATGTTGATCAAATCCAAGCAGTATTGAAACTTGATCCATGTTATCACCTTTGTTAACATGTCTGTAGGATTATCTGCAGTCTCAATTCTTGAGTAGAATATCTCATTCTTCTACTATTTCCATAACAAAGTGGTTGTTGCGAATATGATGACCTTCGATTCCTTGCTCAGACATATGAGCCTGTGAATGTCGCAGAAAATCTCAGTATTTTTCTACGGTTCTTTGCCAGACATATGGCACTCCGACTTTAATAGAAATTCTCTGTATTTTTCTGTCTGATACCCAAGTCTTTCATCAAATTAAGAAACCAGATGTCTTCTGTGATCGCCATATATTCTGTCTCTGTAGTAGACGAAGCAACTATGGATTGTAGCATAGATCTCCAACTTACTAGTACTCCTGCCATAATCAGCACATACTAGTAGTTAGTATTGTGTGACACAACTATATTGCTTATGTGCGTTTATTATATGTGTTCATAATTGGAATATGATTTTGCTAACCATGGTGGTTGCAGGGTCATATGGGATATGGATGAGACTGTGTGGAATGGGGATCACCTCTTGAGTCCAATGGGCAAAGTGCACATGTACGGGGGTCACCTCTTGAGCCTACGGGGCACAGTGGCATATGCATGGGAGTACCTCTTGAGCCTGCGGAACAAAGTGATACATTCCTGATATTGCCGTTGACATGTCGAAGCGATGATGCTACTGTCGTGTCGAAGCGATGGTACATACCGCTGTCACGTCGAAGCGATGCCGCTGTCATGTCGGAGCGATGATACTTGCCGCTGTCATACCGTATCAATTAAAGAATATTTGCCGCTAATATGTCGAAGCGAAGAACACACCGCTGTCATATTCTAGCGAGGGATATTAATTGTCGCTGGTATGTCGAAGCAAGGGGTATTACATGATAGGATACTTGCCGCTAATATGAAGCGAAGAACACGCCGCTGTCATATTATAGCGAGGGGTATTAATGCCGCTGTCATATATTAGCGATGAATAATATTTGCCGCTAATATGTAGAAGCGAAGAACACGCCGCTGTCATATTATAGCGAGGGATATTATGCCGTTGGTATGTCGAAGCGAGGTAGCGATGAAGGATATTTGCCGCTAATATGTAAAAGCGAAGAAGACGCCGTTGTCATATTATAGCGAGGGATATCATTCCGCTAGTTCTATGGCGATGGTTCATGCCGCCGGATATATATAGTGATGGTTCATTCCGCTACATCTATGACGATTGTTCATGCCACCAGGTTACATCTATGGCGATGGTTCATGCCGTCGGGTATATATAGTGATGGTTCATTCCGTTACATTTATGGTGATGGTTCATGCCGCCGGGTATATATAGCGATTTTCATTCCATGACATTGATGGCGATGGTTCATGCCGCTGGGTATATATAGTGATGGTGTATTCCGCTACATCTATGGCGATGGTTCATGCCGCCGGGTTACATCTATGGCGATGGTTCATGACGCCGGGTATATATAGCGATGGTTCATTCCTCAACATCTATGGCGATGGTTCATGCAGCCGGGTTACATCCATGGCAATGGTTCATGCCGCCGGGTATATATAGCGATGGTTCATTCCGCTACATCTAAGGCGATGGTTCATGCAGCCGGGTATATATATTGATGGTTCATTCCGCTACATCTATGACGATGGTTCATGCCGCCGGATATATATAGCGATGGTTCATTCCGCTAGTTCTATGGCGATGGTTCATGCCGCCGGGTATATATAGTGATGGTTCATTCCGCTACATCTATGGCGATGGTTCATGCCCCCGGGTACATATAGCGATGGTACATTCCGCTAATTCTATGCCGATGGTTCATACCGCTGGATATCTAAAGCGATGATCAATTCCACAGATTCTATAGCGAGGGTTTATGCCGTTGATCCTATAGCGATAATTTATGCCGCTGGTTCTATAGCAACGACTCATACCGCTGATTTCATAGCTCGGGATTGTGCCGCCTTCGAGCAATGGGTGCTGATTGCGTACCACTACTGGGCAATGGGTACAGGTATGCCGCTATCTTAGTAGCGATGAGTTATGGTATATTACTATTTTGTTGGCGTTATTGTGGATGTCAAGTGTTGACATTTACGGTCACGGGTTGACGATGTTATTGTGGATGTCATGTATTGACATGTACCGTCACGGGTTGACGATGTTATTGTGGATGCCATGTGTTGACATGTACCGTCACATGATGACGATGACATAGTGGATGTTCTATGTAGACGGATACCGTCATTACGATGGTGGTGTCTGAGTCACTGGTTGACGAGACCATTATCCCGAGCAGGTTTGCTCGATGACTTATTGGATGCACCGTACAGGAAGTGTACTGCAACACACATTTGAGGTAAATATTTTACGATTAGTGGTACCTTTGCATATACTCGTTGGGATGGCTGGCCAAGTGACTTGTGATGACCAGGGATTATAGATGTTAATCCCGGAGTGTTAATAACCCCTAAAGTTGTTCTTACATGGCGATTTGGAGTTTAATCGCGGTGTTGGGCCTTCCGGGCTCGTCTATTTGAGTAGTTGGGATCGTTGGATCCCGAAGTTGAGATTGTATTCTCATTTCGGTGAAAAACCTAAGAGTTGGGTTTTTAGTGTGACTCGGGATCTGGGGTGCTTTGTGTGGGCAACGGTAGGGGGTTTTGGAGTTAGAGAGAGAGTTGGGTTGAGATCGTTGGATTCCGAGGTTGAGATTGTATTCTCATAACGGTGAAAAACCTAAGAATTGGGTTGTTGAAGTGTCTCGGAATCTCGGGTGCTTGTGTGGGCACCGGTAGGGGGTTTTTGAGTTAGAGAGAGAATTTTTGAAAACAGATGATTTTTAATGAATCATGATGTATTTGTGGGGCTATTAGTATTTCGGGATATTTTTGCTATAAATACCAGTTGAACCCGAGATTTTAATTTTAAAAAGTCATTTCTCCTCCAGCCCGTCTCTCTCTCTCTCCCCGTCGGCTTTCTCGCCTCCCCCAACCCCCGCCGGTAAAAACCGCGCGCCCGTCGCCGTCCGGCCACCATCCGGCGCGTCCGGACCTCCGTTAGCTTCGTCTCGTCCAGGCACAGCTTTCCACACCGGTAATTCGAAGTTTCATCGCGAATCGCGTTCGAATTTACCAGAAATGCGTTGAGGTCCGATTTCTAGGGTTCTTCGATTTTCGACCGATTTCCTTCCGATCTTCGTATGGGTAACCTTCCTTACCCCTTTTTCATGCTTCTCATGTAATTCCCTGCCTTTTTGTGATGTATAGTTCCAATTAATTCCCTAATTTCGTGAGGGTTTGGGTTCAATTTTGGGGTTTTGGCAGGAGGGACGATTTTTCTTGATGTTGGTCGTTTATTTCATGTTTTAGATGATTATGGTGCTTGGTTGGGTTCGAAATTGTGATGATACGGTTCGAAAATTGAAAGGTGGTTCTTGAGCAATTTTCGTTGATGTCTCATTCGATTTCCCCTCCCTGCATATGCCCTGCCCCGGGTCTTTTAAATGGTTAATTGTCGTGTGTTGGCAATATTTTTGTGTAAGGGTCATGGGTGTACTTGAGCATGGGTTGCATTTTCGTAAATAATTGTGAATTATTTATCGTGTTAGCACATCATTCCTTGGGGCATGGAACTCGAGCAAGGTTTGGCTCGGACTTCGGAGATTTAAGGTACGTGCGACGTACGAGCATTATTTTATATGAGAGCATTTGTGAAATGCATAATGTATTTTGATTGCATTGTTGTGCGTATGGTTATATATATATGTGTTGATATAGCTATGGAACGACCTAATCTTGATATCGCCGCCACAAGCGTGCGTGTTATTAGAGTTGTATAACCTCATAAGATATATGGGGTACTGGATGTATATGACCATTGAAGGGCATTGAGATGCCTGAGAATGATTGTGGAATCACGTATTCATTATAAGACATGTGAGATGTCTAAGTATAATGGAGAATTGGTAAAATATATGCTAGGCATTTGAGCTATCTATGATTGATAGCGAGGTTGAGAAATCAGTATTTGATATTGAGATATCCATATTTGCCTGTATAATGAATTTGGAATCACTATATATTGATATTCGAGAATTAAGCATGCGATGAGTTAAATCAATGTGTTGATTTACTGATTTTTTGAGATTTGATGAGTTTGATGATTGTGAGAACAGGGACAGTACACGGAATCCCGGATGAGGACGTTGCCATCCAGGGAGTATCATTTAAAATTCATTAGTATTTACTTTTGTTGTAAATTATGAATTTCATTATTGTGATTATGGGATTTTGTGTATTGGTATGCTCACCCCGTTGGGGGCTGTCTCTGTTGGGGCAGGTGAACAGGTACATCGATGGCTTTGGAGCTGAGCTCGAGCTGTTGATTGGATGTACTCCCAGGATCGTGGTACCAGGGGTGATGGAGAACGGTATCGTATAGGGTACTTATATACACCCGAGGGTTATATATACATTTATGATGCTCGCATGTGAGCACGGTTATACTTGTATATGGGTTGTATATAAAGGCATGAGCCTTCCTCTCTTTCATTCTATGTTGCATGCAATTAAGGGTAGAATTGCTAATGATATGAGAGTCATTGGTGTATTATGTGAGTGTTGAAACCCACTTTTGTTGTCTTATTGTGTGGTGTCTTCCCTGGTTGGGAATTTACTTAGTGTTTCTGTTTTCTATTGAGTATTGTGTTTTCCCTGGCCGGGAATTATGTTATGTGATGTGCTTTTGTTTCGGGATAGCACAATTTATGGGGAGACTCTGCCCAAGTTTCTATAAAATTCCACAATGTAAAAAGTGGTGTAATGGGGATGGAAATGGGCGAAATCTATGAGTCTATTTGTAGGTAGCGATGATCTTAATGTTGAATATTAAAGAAATTTTGTAATTGCCATTCAATGGTAAAGTATCATCTGAGTTTCCCGATTGATTTTTTTTATTGAAAGCATGTGCCACACATAATGATTAATACACTAATCAAGGGTTAAGGGCTTGGGGTCCTTACATTAGTGGTATCAGAGCAGTGGTTGCTCATTGGGGCTGTTAAGGGCCTAGGAAGTTATTGATAGCACATATTTATGCATGATGCATTAATGTTGTACGACATAACTAATTGTTTATGTGCTTTTATGATATGAAAAGTGGTATTGCTAACCATTGTGGTTGCAGGAATCGTGTGGAACACGATAGGATGGCATTACTAGTGATGTCTAGCACTCTATATGTACGTGCCAAGGAATCTGATTTTGGTAAGAAAATCAGGGAAAAGAAAGATATGATGTATTGTCTGAGGACAGACTGGGTAGACAACCGACAGTGGAATACTACGGTATGGTCTCAATTATTATTGAATATACTAATGCATTTGTTCATGTAATGTTCAAGCAAGGAAAGTACGTAAGCAACGTACGGGCATCCCAACGGTAACATGTATTATGTGTTTATTTATTTAACATAAGGTAAAGCAAGATATGCATGAGATAGTGCATCATGATATGATACATGTTGATACGCATCATTTTGCATATGTATGTTGTGAAATATAAGAGGTGTATTTCACGAGTCAAGGTTATCCTAGTGAGGATTTTAATGCTTACGCTAAATTCCATGAGAAGCGAGGAAGAATTCCGTTTACGTGGATTTCCATAAGAAGCGAGGAAGAATTCCGCTTACGTGGAGAAGTAAGAAGCATTGAAATACACTAATGATAAATGACTCAATTCCATAAGAAGCGAGGAAGAATTCCGCTTACGTGGATTTCCATAAGAAGCGAGGAAGAATTCCGCTTACGTGGATTTCCATAAGAAGCAAGGAAGAATTCCTGTTAGGATCGGTCCGGAGTGTTTAGAGGGGGGGTGAATGAACACTCCTTGTAAAAATTAATCCCTTGTGATTTCTTTTGGATTAGTGAAAGAAATCTGTTTCTTAATCAACTCTTGTACAAAACAGACCACTGAAAGTATAAGTGCGGAACGGTCTGTTCTTGTATATGTAAGAACAGCTCGATGGCTAGTATGAAAGAACAAGTGCAGAAAGATAATACACAGGATATGTTTCTGGAAGTTCGAAGGTGGTGTAATACTTCTACGTCTCCCCTTCTTCCAATTAAGGAAGGTTTATACTAGAAGACTTTGATTTATACAATCCTGTTGTACAAACCCGATTCAGGCTGGATTTACCTCACTACCAGTCTGAAACTCCTAGTCACTCGATCTGCTCAGACACACTCTGTCTGACAGTACAATATGTTTCTCACTTCTATTTTTCAACACAGAATACACAAGATGCGCACAGTGATCCTAAATGATCAAATGTTACAAATTAATCGTGCTTAAGAATAATTTCAGCTCGAGAGCTTCTGAGCTTGTAAGCTTGTGCTGTTTTGCTTTCTTGTGCGTTTTTCAATTGATCAGCGAGAGTCTTGTATATTCCTTTTGTTGCATCCTTTTATAGTTGTAAGTACCAACGACATTATTTCCCTTAATGTGCAACTTTGACTCTGCTTGAGCTCTGAGTAAGCTACAGTCTTCTTCTTCAGGATACTTGCCGTTCTGGTTCATACTTTCGGCGACTGTCAGATAGGCTCTTCTTTGTCTTCTTACCTTTTATGGCAATCTTCAGTCTTTGGTCCTTTGTAGCATTAATTAAGACATTAAATGCTACAATAAATAGCCGTTAATGATTCAGACTGAGGAGCCATTCTTTATGTATCCTTGACTGCTCTGATCTGATAAAGATTGAGATCGATCTGAAGCTTTGATAAAGTCAGTCTGAAATCCATCGATCCGGTCTGATATGCTTTGTCATCTTATCAGCTTGATCTGTTTTGGGCGATCGATCTGGTCAGTCTGATTTCACTCGATCCTGTCTGAAATGTTTTGTCATCTTTAAAATCTCATCGATAAGGTCTGGAACTAACAAATTCCCCCTTTTTGATGATGACAAAACCTAGCTTCTAAGTCTGTTTAACCAGTCTGATAAGAACTCTGAAGCGAAAACTTTCGGTTCGATTACTTCTTCTTTGTTCAAAATAAATGAACATTATTAATTTGGATCGATTAAGCCTTTATTAAAGTTCAAAATAAATGAACAAGGACTTAATAAAGAAAGATTTTTATTGATAAAAAATCTCGCATACAGTCATTCTAAAAATTTAATCAACGAGACTGCTATTTTCTTGAAGTTTGAGGCGGCTTGAAGTCTTTATTCTTTTCCCCCTTTTTGTCAGCAGCAATCTCTTGAAGAAAATCAACAACTTGTGCTAGCTGCGCGCTGATAGCGTCAAGACGAACGTCTTGAGCGCGGAGGGAATTGGCAACAGATGCTCGGACTTCAGTGGCCAGCTCGATCTGCTCTTTTCTCAGGCTGTTCTTATAAGTGGCTTGCTGAGAAAACAGATCATTCAGTCCTCGCTGAAGGCTGCTTATACTGGCTGTCATCTTCTCTTGGAATGAATCAAAGTCCAAAGCTGTAAGTCTCTGACCTTGATGAACTTCTAGAACACGTTGAGAGAGTGACATACAGTTGTGAGAAATGCTGGAGAGTCCGTGCCACTGATGGAGGTGCATCAGATAGCCGGCTGGGAGAGTGATCTGATGATGACAGTGCAGGATCATCTTCTTCAGCAATCGGCATAATGGAAGATATGGCAGCCTGATGACTTTCGGATCGGATAAGGGTGACCAAATCTGAAGAAAATTCTTGAATGAAGGTCAGATCTTCATCTGATTGTCCCGGAGGAGTGCTGAGACTGAGAGGCTCCTCAATTTGTAAAGCTGCAACAACTATAGACACCACTAAATCCGGATCGACGAAGTCTGGTGCGTCAATTGTTGCAAGTGCTGCGGTTGGACTGATTTGTGCACGGGAGGCTGATGCCCCAAAGGAATAGATGTTGTTGGAGAGTCCAACAACACATTCAATGGTTCATCATCTGTAGCAGACAGAGCATTAGGCAATGGCTACTCCGCTGTCTGATCTGCTGGCTGATCTGGTACTAGCTCTGCAGTCTGATCTGCTGCTTGATCTGCAGTCTGATCTGTGGCTGGTTCTGCAGGCTGCGCTGCTGGCTGATCTTCAGTCTGGTCTGCTGCCCCAGAGGGAATAACCTCAACGAAAGGTTCTGCCAGAGATTTGCTTGCAGAAGGATGATCCGGGCTGGTTGCTGGAGTGGATACACTGATCTTCTGTCGTTGAAAACGGATAGCTAAGTGAAGAGCATGAACATCCATCTCTAATTGAGCAATAACAGCCCCATCATCTCTGGCAGTTGGAGCATTCGGATCGAAGTTCTCTTTCTTAGCAGCTAGGAGCAGAGTGGCCAGTCTGAATCTTTGAATTATCGTAAATAGCTCTTTGCGCTGCACGGCAAGCCGAACATCATCGGTCTCTGTTCCTTTCAGAACTTCCTCTTCCATCTTCTTCAGTCTGCTCAACTTTCCGAAGAACATCTCAATGTGGTTGATAGTCCGGTACTGGACGTTTTCATCAAAGACCACAATGAGTGCCTTCACCTTCTCATCAACATCCTTCATAGCAATGTCGATGGCTGTCTGCGCTGCAGATTTGGGTTTAGAGGAGAGGGGTTCGGAGAGAATGGCTTTTCCCTTGCCGGTGGAGAAAGGGGACTTGATCCCTGATTGGGTATAATCTCCCAACTCAGTGATAACTATCCCTTTGACCACGGGAATGGCAGAGGGAAGTCTAACGGTGACTTTCGGTGCAGGGGTTGAAGCTTGTGAAGGTTGGGTGGAAAGTTGGGGTGCAGGGGTGGCTTTAGTTGGTGGCAATATGGGTAAGGCTTTTGGTTTGGTAATCGGGGTTCTTGGCTTTTTGGGAAGTGGCTTGGTTGGTGGCGAGGGAGCAGACTTAGTTTCTTTAGAATCAGTCTGGATGGTTAGCTTTCGCTTGACCCGAGGTTTGCGCGCAGCAGCTTGTTCTTCGCCCTTCTCAATCTTGACTGCATCCAGAGTAGTAGAAGTAGGCGGAGCACTCTTGGACTTCAGCAGTGTGAGCCCTTTGGAGTTTAGAATCTTGAAGGGACTGAGAGCGGACTGCTTTCCCAGCTCGATGTCTAAGGACTCCAGTAGCTTGCTGAGAGGAACAGCAAAGCATACGGCCTGTTTTGATGCAATCACCGTTTCCATCAGAACTCCAAAAAGAATCACGGACCAGTTCATCTTCTGTCCGGATACAATAGCCGCCATAGCCCTGAACTTCTCTGCGGTTACAGCGTCAAAACTTCCTGCTTTGCCCAAGAGAGGTTTGCCAACGATTTCGCACAGCACCTGGAAATGAAAAAGCATTTCCTTCTTCTTAAACGAGGGTTGCAGGCGGTGGCCAAAAATAGAAATCTTCCCTTGAAGAGCTGAGAGTGATGCTTGAGGAATCTGTCCAAATTCTGTCAGTCCGGAATTGGGGAGGCCAAAGGTTTTGTCCAGCGTCATCGGCGAGATCTCAAATGATTTGCCCTTGACAGTAGTGGATATTGATGTCTTCTGGGAGACGGCATTGGCGAATAGTTCGCGTATTTCAGATTCATAAACAACTGTGCCGCACTCCAGAAAGTTCCTCAGGCCAGATGATTCCAAAGCTCGGAAGATGGACACCATCTCTGCATCTTCTGCCCTGTAAATGTCATTAAACTCAACGGAGAGAGAGTTGTGAGTAATGGTAGCCATTGGAATGAAGGTAAAAGAGTGCGAAGATTTAGGAACGTGAGAGAATAAGAAAACAGATAGCGGTAAGTTGTAAAAAGTGAAAGGAGATGAAATGTTCAGCCCGCTAAATAGGAGAGAGAAGACACGTGTCTTTATCTCGATGACTGATAAAAAGAAATTCAAAATAAACGGTCAGGATAACAAATAGATAAGGCGGTTAAAATGCGATCAGTCCGGGCTGATTTTGTTAAAAAAATTTATTGACCAGACAGATCATAGGATAACATCAGATTGACATGGATCGATCTGAAAGTTCGGACCGGTCTGTGTCTTTCTGAACATTGTATTATCGATCTGTGGCAACAAAAATCTTTAAGAGCGAAAGTAAGAAAACATCTAAACTATTAAGATAAGTCAATTAAACCAAGAATTTGACGGAAATAATTAAACTTAGCCTCTGGGAGCGGTTTGGTGAAGATGTCTGCTGCTTGCTGCTCTGTTGAGATGTGCTCGATCCGAATTTCCTTTTTGCCAACATGATCTTGAATAAAATGATGTCGTATATCAATATGCTTTGTTCGAGAGTGCAGAACTGGATTATACGTTATAGCGATTGCACTTGTGTTGTCGCAAAATATCAGAGAGTCAACAGCTTGGATGCCATAGTCTTTGAGCTGGTGTTGAATCCAGAGCATTTGAGCGCAACAGCTTCCAGCGGCTAGATACTCTGCTTCAGCTGTAGATGTGGCAATTGATGTCTGCTTTTTACTGAACCAAGAGATCAATCTTTCACCTAGAAATTGACATGTTCCACTGGTGCTTTTACGATCAATCTTACACCCAGCGTAGTCTGCGTCTGAATATCCGATCAAGCTGAAGTTTGAATCTTTGGAGTATCAAAGACCAACATTCTGAGATCCTTTTAAGTATTTCAGAATACGCTTGGCAGCAATAAAGTGTGATTACTTTGGTTCTGACTGAAATCTGGCGCACATACAGACTGAGAACATAATATCAGGCCGGCTCGCTGTAAGATACAATAACGATCCGATTAGTCCTCTATACATGGTTACTTCAACTGCCGTTCCCCCTTCATCTTTGTCTAACTTGATTGTTGGACTCATTGGAGTTGATTCAGTTGAGCATGTTTCCATTCCAAATCTCTTGAGGAGCTCTTTGGTATACTTGGTCTGGTTGATGAAAATACCATTGTTGAGTTGTTTTACTTGGAGACCCAAAAAGAATGAAAGTTCTCCCATCATGCTCATCTCAAACTGTCCCTGCATTAACTTAGAAAATTTCTCGCACAATTTGGGGTTAGTTGACCCAAAGATTATGTCATCAACGTAAATCTGAACTAATAGGGTATGTTCCCCCTTAATAAATTTAAAGAGAGTTTTATCTACTGAGCCGATCTGAAAATCATGGTTCAGCAGAAATTGAGATAGAGTGTCATACCAGGCTCTTGAAGCTTGTTTCAGACCATACACTGCTTTATTCAGTAGATACACATGATTGGGATACAAATGGTTCTGAAATCCAGGAGGTTGCTCAATGTAGACTTCTTCCTGAAGCTTTCCATTAAGAAAAGCGCTCTTGACGTCCATCTGATATACTTTGAAGTCTTTAAAGGCAGCACATGCAAGAAAGATTCGGATAGCTTCAAGTCTGGCGACTGGTGCAAATGATTCATCAAAGTCGATTCCTTCTTCTTGTCTGAATCCTTGTGCCACCAGTCTGGCTTTGTTTCTAACCACAGTTCCATCTGCGTCCAGCTTATTTCTGAAAACCCATCTGGTTCCAATAACAGGCAGATCGCTTGGTCTGGGGGTTAGACTCCAAACTTGATTTTGTTCGAATTGATTTAGCTCTTCTTGCATGGCCTTAATCCACTTGAAATAAGTCAGAGCTTCATCGATCTTCTTAGGTTCCAGAGTTGAGATGAAAGCAGCATGTGTGAATTCATCCATCATCTGTCCTCTGGTTCTGATCGGTGCAGAGGGACTACCAATCACTAGATTAGGTGGATGCTTCTTAGTCCATCGATAGCTTGACTCTGGATTGTCTGGTCCGGTCGGATGAGTAGTAGCAGCATGATCAGCATCTGCTTTAACATTTTGAGTGAGGAACATCCGGATCAGCTCGATCTGAAGAAGCTTCAATGCCTTGATCCGATCTGTCTGGTACTTCTGGTTCTGGTGGATTGTCTCTTGACCTGTTAGCTACAATCTCATCATCACTGTTAGTTTCGAGATGGATATTTTCCATCTGATTTTGAATTGATTCTTTGTTGCCCTCAACACATAAAGATTCATCAAAAACTACATGAATAGATTCTTCTACAGTTAAGGTACGATTATTGAAAATTCTATAAGCTTTACTAGTTGATGAATATCCCAAGAATATTCCATTATCTGACTTAGCTTCAAATGCTGTAAGATGATTCTTACCATTGTTATGAACGAAGCATTTGCAGCCAAAAACATGAAAGTGAGAAATAGATGGTCTGTTACCAGTCCATATTTCATATGGAGTAAGGTTCAGCTTCTTGTTCTGCCCAGAACTTTTGCGAAATACCAGAATCAGCAAGCATTGTTCTTGCTGCTTCCTTGAGCGTTCTGTTTCTTCGTTCTGCAACTCCATTCTGTTGAGGAGTTCGAGCGGCTGAAAACTCATGCTTGATTCCATGATCTTCTAGAAAGGATTCAAGATTCTGATTTGAAAATTCAGTGCCTTTGTCACTGCGAATCTTGTCTATGCTGGATGATTTCTCATTCTGAGTGCGTTTCAGCAGCTTGATCAACTTCGGACCGGTCTGATCTTTACTGCTTAAAAATATAGTCCATGTAAAGCGTGAGTAATCATCAATAACAACAAGAGTATACCGCATTCCCCCTAAACTTGTTATTGGTATAGGACCAAACAAGTCCATGTGCAGTAGTTCTAAACAACGGGAGGAGGATTTGACATTCTTGTTTTTGAAGGATGATCTGATCTGTTTGCCCATTTGGCAAGCTTCGCGGATCTTATCCTTAGCAAAATCGATCTTGGGTAGACCGATAACTAAATCATGTTTACACAGGCTGGAAATAGTCTTAAAGTTTATATGATTCAAGCGCTTATGCCACAGCCAATGTTTATTATCAGTTAGCGATGAAGCAAGTAGGATTATCAGGTTGAGCATGATTCCAGTTAATCTTATATGTATTTCCATTCCTGATTCCTACAAGCATGGTTATACCGTCTGATGATTTAACAGTGCAAGTGTGTTTGTGAAATTCTACAGCATAACCATTATCACAGAGTTGACTTATACTAATCAGATTATAGCACAGATTTTCAACTAACAGCACATCATTGATAATAATGTTACCATGGACAATCTTACCCTTGCCCACGGTCTTACCCTTTGAGTTATCTCCGAAGATAATCTTGGGTCCAGTACATTCTGTGACTTCAGACAGCAGCTCGATGTTTCCAGTCATGTGACGAGAACACCCACTGTCCAAATACCAGTCTGATGTGAGTTTCTTCGGTACCTGTCATCAAATATAATTATTGTTGGTACCCAATCCTATTTGGGTCCAGAACGGATTAGCCCTTTGAGAACCCACACCTGTATCAGCTTCAATGGCTTGTGTGTGTAAGGTGTGCTGTGTGCTGGTCTGTTTCGATGTTGTGTGTGATAATGTGTGCGCTGTGGAAGCCTTTGATTCTCATAAGGTAGTCTATATCTTCGTTGAATCGGTTTTGAATTATAGTAATTGTATTGTCTTCCTTGCCTCATATCTTGCACCTTTGGATTTGGTCTGATAGAGGCAAATCTTGCTGGTGCCTTTTCTTTGGCTTGGTCAACATACCCAATCCCTTTTCTCAGATTTTGATTCACGTAAGAGACTCCCGTTTGAATTTTAGGTGCTTCAATCTCATATACTGTGCTGGATTTAACAAATGTCATTTGTTTGACTTGGTTCTTTACCAGCAACAGCTCAGATTCATCTTTGGTGCATTCTTTGGTGTCAAAGCCTATGCCGGTGAAATCACCGACGTTTCTTTGAACCTCTTGTAATTCTTCCAAAGATGTTCTGGATTTTGTCCATGTTTTGAATATATGAGAAAGTTTAGCATTTTGTGTGCTAATTCTCTTATTTTCTTCATGGAGCTGATCATAGGAGATTTTCAGCTTATTCAGCTCGATCTTTAGATTATTGCACTCACCCTGCTCAGAGCAGCTTGGTTTATTGTGCTCATCTATTTGATTACTGGCTTTAGCTTTATTTTTCTCAAATGATTCAGCTAAAATCCTATAATCATTAGCCATGTCTTGCAGTGCGGACATGAGCTCTTCTCGTGTAAATTCATTTGAGTCAAGATCATATACCTCGTCTGTCTGACTCATCTCTTCATCTGCCATAAGACATTGAATATCTTCTTCGCTTTCGCTGGAAGAATATTCAGAGCTTTCCGAGTCTGAGTCTGTCTGAGCCCATTTGTTGTTTCCCTCTTCAGCTACTAGGACTTTTTGGGATTTTCCATGATTCTTGCGGTCTTTGTAGTGCTTCTTCTTCCTATCATCACGATGCTTCTCTTTCCGTTCTTCTTTCTTCGGTCTGGTGCAATCTGCAATAAAATGTCCGGTCTTACCACAATTGTAGCAAGCCTGATCGTTAACAGCATCATCTTTTCTTGATTTATAATGATGAGAGGGTTTGAAGTTCCTCTTATTCTTAGACATGAATTTACCGAATTTCTTGATAAATAATGACATAGCATCATTACTTATCTGTTCAGCGGATCGGTCTGATGTTGAGGCGGTCTGGTCTGGAATGGCTGCCAGGGCCTTGTTTGGTTGAGAGATGAATGGCTCTGCTTCACCTCTGCTTATCAGTTCAAACTCATAGTGTAAGGACCCTAGTTCCTTAAGTGCGGATTAAAGGCATAATTAGAGCTAATATAAATGATCAGAGTAAAGTAATCGTGTTGAGACTATGAGCCTTAAGAATTACATGCCAAAATGAGGACTACTAATGGATTAGTTACATTCCCAATCGAATGAATGTATTTACTATAGTTTTACACTACTCTTAGAGTAGATACTATACAAAATTAATCCTGTCCTTCCTTCCTCAAAAGAATTCTTCACAAGCTCACCACCTCAACCCGCTTAGCCCTTCTTATCATGCCAAAAGTGTACCTACAAGGACAACCCCAAACATGAGCAATAATATCATTCATATTCAACACAATATGAATATAAAGCGTAAATGCATAAATCACAATAAAACACTTCATGTTTTCCCATGCATTTCAAACGCTTCCAGTTTGGTTGTCCCTGTACCATAACTCATGAGTATAATCAATAGATTATTTAATGGTCTACACATGTCATTACATAACACCATCTCATCAATACCAAATACCAGTCACCAATCCCTAGTCTGTCCATCACAATGTATTTTAATGCCCCTCGCTTATTTACATATAGGCGGCATAGAATAACCTCGCTTCAATGGACATGCGGCGCTCCCACCCCTCGCTTCACATTTAGCGGCAACAAACCAAATAGCGACAAGCATTAAAATCATCAAGGGATGACCACGACTCATGGGATGTGCACCAATAACCATCATATGCATATACAATCATCATGCATATTCAACATGTATTTGCATCCACAATGCATAATTCCACATATACTCGCATCCACAATGCATAAACAAAGAGTATATTAGATACATGTACCGTTGGGTGCCCGTACGTCTTCTACGTACCTTTCCAAAAGTGGAATTGATATGGCTTCACTTCCTTGGTTGCGTTGCTACCCGGGATGGTTCTCTTGGGGACCTCAAATCTCCCAATAAACTTCACAAACAAGCTTTTTGCAAGAATTTCTCTTCACCCCTATGCTCAAACTCGAAAATGGAAGAGAAAAGAAGGGTTTTGGGAGGTGTTATTTGGGAAAGTAAAGTGATGGGTGGTGAGGGGTTGGGGTATAAAGGGGTTGGGTTTAATTAAATGCATTCCACAATCCCATGGTGTATAAAACACCCCAACAAGATATTTTTAAAAGCATTAATCCAAAATGCACCAAAATACCAATTAAACTCATGATTTCCAATTAATTGTTAACCATGGCAAATAAATCATGCTAATAACAATTTTCCCAACATGCACAACATGCACCCTGAAATGCTCTCCCGGGTCACTCTATCATGTGACTAAGCATTTCCATATGATAAATAATTCCAGCCCATAATTAATTACCACCATAATTAATCATACAAACACAATTAATGCCCAAATTGCAATTAATTATTTCGGGGATATCACACATAGGCCTTAAGATCTGCAAACAGATCATGAAGTTCAACCTTGTTAAGATCTTTTGATTCCCTCATGGCAATGGTCTTAACATCCCATTCCTTTGGCAGAGCTCTCATAACTTTCAGAGCGATCTCTCTGTTAGAATATTCCTTCCCCAGACCATTCAGTTCATTTATGATGCCAGTGACTCTTTCATCAAACTCATTTAGAGTTTCTCCACTCTTCATCTTTATGCCCTCAAATCTTTGAAGAGCAACAGTCAGCTTGTTTTCTTTGGTCTGGTCGTTGCCTTCGCATAGTTGTGCTATCTTCTCCCAAATTTCTTTGGCAGTAGAGCACATTTTGATTTTGCTGAACATGTTCTTGTCCAATGTCTTGAACAAGATGTCTTTGGCAACGTTGTCGAGATTTGCCTTCTTTCTTTCCTCATTCGTCCAGAGGGATCTGTCTTTCTCTACCATTTGTGGTTCACCACCAGTAATGGCGACTGCTGTATTTATTTTTAGAATCTTCATTGGTCCATCAATGATGACGAACCACATATCGTCATCCTGAGCTGCCAGATGAGCTTGCATTCTGATTCTCCAGTCATCATAGTCTTCTTTTGAGAACATAGGAATTTTGTTGAATGATGCCATCAGCTCGAGTGATTTAGTGCTGATTAAGATAACTTGGCTCTGATACCACTTGTTAGGATCGGTCCGGAGTGTTTAGAGGGTGGGGGGGGGGGGGTGAATGAACACTCCTTGTAAAAATTAATCCATTGTGATTTCTTTCGGATTAGTGAAAGAAATCTGTTTCTTAATCAACTCTTGTACAGAACAGACCACTGAAAGTATAAGTGCGAAACGGTATGTTCTTGTATATGTAAGAACGGCTCGATGGCTAGTATGAAAGAACAAGTGCAGAAAGATAATACATAGGATATGTTTCTGGAAGTTCGAAGGTGGTGTAATCCTTCTACGTCTCCCCTTCTTCCAATTAAGGAAGGTCTATACTAGAAGACTTTGATTTATACAATCCTGTTGTACAAACCCGATTCAGGCTGGATTTACCTCACTACCAGTCTGAAACTCCTAGTCACTCGATCTGCTCAGACACACTCTGTCTGACAGTCAATATGTTTCTCACTTCTATTTTTCAACACAGAATACACAAGATGCGCACAGTGATCCTAAATGATCAAATGTTACAAAGTAATCGTGCTTAAGAATAATTTCAGCTCGAGAGCTTCTGAGCTTGTAAGCTTGTGCTGTTTTGCTTTCTTGTGCGTTTTTCAATTGATCAGCGAGAGTCTTGTATATTCCTTTTGTTGCATCCTTTTATAGTTGTAAGTACCAACAACATTATTTCCCTTAATGTGCAACTTTGACTCTGCTTGAGCTCTGAGTAAGCTACAGTCTTCTTCTTCAGGATACTTGCCGTTCTGGTTCATACTTTCGGCGACTGTCAGATAGGCTCTTCTTTGTCTTCTTACCTTTTATGGCAATCTTCAGTCTTTGGTCTTTAGCATTAATTACGACATTAAATGCTACAATAAATAGCCGTTAATGATTCGGACTGAGGAGCCATTCTTTATGTATCCTTGACTGCTCTGATCTGATAAAGATTGAGATCGATCTGAAATTTTGATAAAGTCAGTCTGAAATCCATCGATCCGGTCTGATATGCTTTGTCATCTTATCAGCTTGATCTGTTTTGGGCGATCGATCTGGTCAGTCTGATTTCACTCGATCCGGTCTGAAATGTTTTGTCATCTTTAAAATCTCATCGATAAGGTCCGGAACTAACAATTCCACTTACGTGGATTTCCATAAGAAGCGAGGAAGAATTCCGCTTACGTGGATTTCCATAAGAAGCAAGGAAGAATTCTGCTTACGTGGAGAAGTAAGAAGGAACCATAATTTCATATGTTGATTATTTATGAGTTATGGTTGTATTTATGATTTATGCATATATGTTTGCATTCATATTATGTTGAATACGATATAATTATGTGGTAAGATGCCACGGGGTAAGATGCCCATATGGTAAGAGGCCATACGATGTTATTATGTGGTAAGATGCCACGGGGTAAGATGCCCATATGGTAAGAGGCCATACAATATTATTATGTGGTAAGATGCCATAAGACGTTATGATGCTATGATGTTAATCAATTACGTTAAGATCTAATGATTACGTGCATGAATATTTGAAACAGGGACAATAAAAGTGGGTTAATGTGTTTAACCAGGAAGATTCATGCATTTCTTTATTTATGTACATTTTCTATGATGATTGGCGATGGTTTATACCGCCGGACACGAATGATAGCGGTAATGTATTTCGGGTGTGTCGATTGATGATGATTCATTTCTTTATGATGACACGGATGATAGCGATGGTTCATTCCGATGTGTCAATGATGATGACTCATTCTTCTATGAGGATTGGCGATGATTCGTGCTGCCAGATATGTTGATAGCGATGCCTCGTTCCGCTATTATGTGGACGATGATTCATGCTCAGGTGTATAGCGAGTTTTCATGCCACTTATTATATGACGAGGTATCATGCCGTCGATTTTATAGCGATGGATTGTGCCACTATGTACTCAGCATAGGATTATGCCGCCTTCGAGCAATGAGTGCTGATTACGCATTATTATCGAGCGACGGAGATAGGTATGCCGCTATTTTGTTAGCAATGAGGTATGGGATATTGCTATTTTATTAGCATAATGGTGGATGGCATACGTTGATGTACATGGACCGTCACGAGTTGACTAGGTTGTTTAGATGTCATTGTTGACATGTATCGTCACTAGTTGACGATGCCTTAGATGCCATGAGTGGGCATGTATCGTCACGGGATGATGATGACGATGGTGTAGGAGATGTCTTATTAGACATGCATCATCGTTACGATGAACAATGCGTTGAGTATACGTATTCAGTTGTATGCCTTGGGTGCCAGTGCCGAGCACAAGGTGGTGTCTACGTCACTGGACGACGTGACCCTTATACCAAGCGGGTTGCTCGAGAAATGGATGGACGCGCTGTACATGTGATTGTACCGCAGCATATGTTTGAGGTGATCATATTACGAGTGGTGATACCTTGAGGTATGCTCGTTGGAATGGCTTTTTGGCCATGTAATTTGACGACAGGAGTAATCATGGAGGAAATTACTCGCTTTCTGTCGATATGACATGTGGTAGACATGTTCACACCACCCTTGAGGGTGTAGAATGAATCCTAAAGGATTAGGATCAGGTTACGTTAAGTACATAGGGACACTGGAGTGTCCAGAGTGTATCAGCATTAGAGGAACGTTGGGTACAGACCCACTACTCTATTGATTTTTCTACCCACGGTATGGTATGCCGTGCGGAAACGTCCGTCTTGTTGGTAGGTTTGAGGTAAACCTAAAGAGACAGAGACTAGTTTGTCTGCCGCGTGTGTGCAGCACCATGAGGGGCTTGCTAGAGCCGTAAATCGTAAGGTGATACGATGTGGATTGTGGTGGACTCTAGTAGTCACCACGTCATTTGAGGTTGAGGTTGGGCATGCCTCACTGAAACGTGTATACGTTTATGTTTAATCTTGGTGATACTTGTCTGGGACAGCTCATAATGTTGGAGTACCAACAAGAGAGTCATCAAGTCGTCGTTGACTCGATCTGTGGAATCCGTGTATTTGGGATGCAATGGGTGTTATTGTATCCAGTTTTTCCGAACGATGGTTCGAGACTAGTGGATCTCGAGTTCGATGGCACTTCCCTTGTGGGGAAGGAGGTAGTATTATACCTATTTGGGAATCTTTGAAAGATTCGGTAAGTTGGTACGTGTGGTGTTAATTTTGGGACTCACGTCGTGTTGTTGATCGTTGATTATCATTCTCCACTGGATGGGAATGACTCAGAATTGACGATTGTGTTTGGGGCTTAGGGGTATGTTGTAGATACCGAGCCGAGTACATTGAGTATGCATGTGGTGTCCGTGCTTAGGTAGGTATACCGGTGAGTATACGGATGCCAGTTATTGATTTCCTTTTTGTCAAGCATAGAGTTATGCTATTTTTGGATGGTTAAATCTCTGATGAGAGATATGGAACACCTTGAGATTGGGAATCTCCATGGCACGATAATTATGAGAAATAATCGTGAAGTTAGTTGACTCCCTTTGAGGAGGGATTATCTTTTGTGGGTTGAGGTGTTTCCTTGTTGGTGTTTCCCTTCGAGTTATGCGATAGCCTTCCCAAGTTTGGATTGTTAAATCCTAGGATTATCAAGGGATGGCAGGAATTCGGATTGGTTGGGTGTCGCTGTCGACACAAGCGTTGAGGATGCAATGGGTTTATTGCATGTCCTTTCAGAATTTGAAACTCTGTGGAGTCTCGATGGTTTATTTATGATCAAGATGTGATTCTTGGAATATCCGGAGGTTGACATCTTGTGAGATGTCTTTTGTGTGAATCTGTGGCCGTGAGTTGCCCAAATTGAGTTGCAATGATGCGACTGCTCATTCGATGGAGGAGGTTTGAAAGTGGAAACCAGGTTTGGTATGTGTACACCGTGGTATACTAATGTTTCCCTCGTAACGATGTATGTTAGACATCGCGAGTCATGGTAGAGACGTCATTGAATGATATCTACGATGGAATCGCGAGCGATTCGAATCCTTGCAGTTTCAGTTGACTAACTGCTTTTGGATTGTTAGCGTTATGTTGTGCCGACGCTCTTTCGTTTTTGGTGGACTGGAAGGTTTATTTCATTTCAGAGTTTGGTGCGAGGTAGGTACCCTCGCGTTTATTAATACGATTCTGATATGGTCAAGAATCGAGGTTATCGCTTCATGTTGTTGTGTAGCCTGGGTGTTACGTGATACACCGGTGCTAATTTCGAGGACGAAATTCTTTTAGTGGGGGATATTGTGATGACCAGGGATTATAGACGTTAATCCCGGAGTGTTAATAACCCCTAAAGTTGTTCTTACGTGGCGATTTGGAGTTTAATCGCGGTGTTGGGCCTTCCGGGCTCGTCTATTTGAGTAGTTGGGATCGTTGGATCCCGAAGTTGAGATTGTATTCTCATTTCGGTGAAAAACCTAAGAGTTGGGTTTTTAGTGTGACTCGGGATCTGGGGTGCTTTGTGTAAGTAATCCTCAGAGCATACAACGCAGCGGAATTAAAATTTTTTTAGGATTACTAACACCGGATCTATACATAGGTAATCATATCGGATTAAGGAATACATAAGAGTCTCACCCTTGTAGCGTGTTTGAAGCAGAATCCACGGAGCAGCACCACGTCCTACGCCTTCTCCGAGTCAATAGCAAAACTCAATGAGTTTTGCCTCAACGGTATCCACATGATCAAATCGGGTGAAGGGATGGTTTAATAACAAGTTGCTAGACAAGTTATTAAACCGGAACAAGATCGAACACTCGATTCTAAATCGAATGGCTCACACAAAACCTCACAAATTCTCTTCGGCTATGATGAGAAAGCCGAGAGCTTTTTGATGGTTTGGAGGCCGTGTGGTCTTGCTTAGATTTAGGTTCAATGATATGAAGTTGTGTCTTACAATTAAATCATAACCTTGTATTTATATTAAAAGGCTTTTAATTAAGGTTCAAGACTTTCTTAAAGTCTTATGGGCCAAAACCCATGATTTAATTAAAACCTTTTAATCACTTAATTAAGACTCTTCTTAATTAATTAATTCATCCAATGAATTTAATTTCCCTTCTCGATTTAATCTTTTGTGTGACCCGATAGGATCTTGTAATGTTGGCAGTGACATAAAATCTCATTTTATGTCGCAAGCATTGAGCGGTATCTAGCAACACATCAATGCTACCCAAATTACAAGAATGTCAATGACTCGACATAACCTTTAGAACTTGTGATAATATTAATCATGTAGCTTAATCCCTTTGTCCTTTGTGTTTAGATTGAACACGAGTCATGGAATAGTCATACTCGTATATCCAATCTTTATTTCTTGATCCCCAAGTAGAACTAGAATAAACGAATAAGCTCGATATCTCATATCGACTCATTCGAGCATGGCCATGCATTTTAGTTCTCACTTGATCAAGGGCCAAACACATCTCCTGTTATATAGGAGGGACAAATCCTATCTCGATCAGTCAACATCCCTCTACATAATTCGTAGTGTATCCAATAGTCGCCTTTATAGATTACCCTGTTACGGGTAACGTTTGACGATATCAAGATACATAACTCCTTATGTTGGGATCTCTGATGATCACAAGTCGTAAGGATTACATACATTATTATCACTATGAGAATTGCATATGACGATCATATAACTATCCATGTTGCATTCTCATGGTGGGTCTGTTCAGTACATCGTTCTCTAACATGTACCCATATGTTGATTTGATATCTCATATCAATGAACAATTCATCGATCAACACATACTAGTCTCTACGTATTATCATTATCCCTTTCATGATAATACTTGACTAGGAACATCTTTAAGAATAATACAAATTATTCTAAGGACATTAACATATATATTAATTCACAATGCACAGTTAAAAGAATAATATATAATAATGAATTGCCATTCATAAAACCATATTACAGAATATGTCACAAACAATCATCTAATGACTTGTCTTAAGGCATATCCCAACAAATCTCCCACTTGCACTAAGACCAATCCGACATACTCTTAATGCCTAGAGATCTAGTATGACGATCATGCTACTGCTGTGACAGTGGCTACGTCAATGGGTCAGATACATTATCATCTGTTGGTACTTTGCATATCTTAGGCAAAACACATATCCTTATTGCGATCGAAAATCATATTTGTTGGTTTGGAAGCTTACATCAGTGTAACCCATTACATTGAGCTCTTCCTCACCTCCATAAATCAAGAATGTATCCTTAGTCCTTCTCAAGTACTTCAGGATGTTCTTGACAGCAATCCAATGACCTTCACCTGAATCAACTTGATATCTGCTCGTCATGCTCAAAGCATACGATACATCGGGACGAGTACATATCATGGCATACATGAGAGATCCAATAGCTGACGCGTATGGAATCTTACTCATGCGTTGTCTCTCATCTGGTGTTGAAGGGCACTATTCCTTCGAGAGATAAATACCATGTGTCATAGGCACGAATCCTTTCTTGGATTCTTGCATGCTAAACCTTTTAAGCACCTTGTCTATGTATGTACTTTGACTTAGACCAAGAAGCCTTCTTGATCTATCTCTATAGATCTTGATTCCTAATACATAGGTGGCTTCTCCTAAGTCTTTCATCGAAAAGCAGTTCCCTAGCCAAATCTTTATAGATTGCAAGGCAGGGATATCATTTCCAATAAGAAGTATGTCATCTACATACAACACTAGGAAAATGATTACGCTCCCACTGACCTTCTTGTAGACACAAGGTTCATCTTCATTTTTGATAAAACCAAACTCTTTGATTGCATCATCAAAACGAAGATTCCAACTCCGAGAAGCTTGCTTCAATCCATAAATGGATCGTTGTAGCTTGCATATCTTTCCAGCATCCTTTGGATCGACAAAACCCTCGGGCTGTGTCATGTACACATCCTCGAGCAGATTTCCATTAAGGAAAGCTGTTTTGACATCCATCTGCCAGATTTCATAATCATGAAATGCAACTATTGCAAGTAAGATCCTTATGGACTTAACCATGGCCACTGGTGAAAAGGTTTCATCATAGTCAATACCATGAATTTGTTTGAATCCTTTTGCAACCAGCCGACCTTTATAGGTTTGTACGTTACCATCCATATCGGTCTTTTTCTTGAAAATCCATTTGCACCCTATGGGTCGTACCCCTTCAGGTGGATCAACCAAAGTCCATACTTGGTTTTCATACATGGATTCCATCTCAGATTTCATGGCCTCTTGCCATTTCTCAGAATCATTGCCCATTATAGTTTGTTGATAAGATGACGGCTCATCCTCATCAATAAGTAGTAAGTCACCTTGTTGAGTCACAAGAAATCCATATCTCTGTGGCTCCGGGTGTACTCTTACAGACATACGCTGGGCTTGTGTCTCTTGAGCAGGTACTTCTTCCACAACAGTTTGTGGTGCCTGCTCTGTTTCCATCTCAATCTCAGGTTCAGTGTTTTCTTGTGGTTGAACTTCACTAAGTTCTATTTTTCTCCCACTGGTTTTTCTAGAAATAAATTCTCTTTCAAGAAATACACCAGTCCGAGCAACAACTACTTTGTTCTCGGTGGGATAATAGAAATAGTATCCTTTCGTTTCCTTAGGATACCCCACAAATAAACACTTATCAGATTTGGGTCCAAGTTTGTTAGTGGCGTGACGTCTAACGAAAGCCTCACAACCCCAAATCTTCATGAAAGACATACTAGGACGCTTCCCAGTCCATATCTCATATGGTGTCTTTTCCACTGATTTAGATGGAACACGGTTCAGTAAGAAAATCGCTGTTTCTAGAGCGTGTCCCCAAAACGATATCGGAAGATCTGCATGACTCATCATTGATCTAACCATGTCTAACAAGGTTCGATTTCTCCTCTCGGATACACCCTTCCATTGTGGAGTATACGGAGGAGTGAGTTGTGGGACTATCCCACACTCCTTTAGATAGTCATGAAACTCTTGGCTTAAGTATTCACCTCCTCGATCTGATCGAAGGATTTTGATACTTTTGCCAAGTTGGTTTTGTACTTCATTCTTGAAATCTTTGAACTTTTCAAAGGTTTCATGTTTATGTTTCATTATGTACACATACCCATATCTACTGAGGTCATCAATAAATGTAATGAAGTATTGAAAACCACCTCTAGCTTGTGTACTTATTGGTCCACATACATCACTATGTATTAGTCCCAATAAAACATTTGCCCTTTCAACATGTCCCTTGAAAGGGGCTTTAGTCATCTTGCCCATTAAACAAAATTCGTATGTTTCATATGATTCAAAATCAAATGAATCTAATACTCCATCATTATGAAGTTTAGATATGCGGTTCTCGTTTATGTGGCCCAAGCGACAGTGCCAGAGATAAGTCGGATTACAATCATTATTTTTAATCCTTTTAGTATTTATGTTATAGATAGGCATATCAAGATTTAATACATAAAGACCATTCACCATTTGTGCACTAGCATAAAACATATCATTTAAATAAATAGAACAACAATTGTCCTTTATTATAAATGAAAAACCATACTTGTCCAAACAAGAAATAGATATTATGTTTTTAGTAATAGAAGGCACAAAATAACAATCTTACAAAATCAGTGATAAACCAGAAGGTAAAGCTAAATGATAATCTCCTATAGCTAATGCAGCAACTCTTGCTCCATTTCCAACTCGGAGATCAACTTCACCTTTCGCCAATGTCCTACTCCTTTTGAGCTCCTGCACATTAACACAACTGTGAGATCCACATCCAGTATCTAATACCCATGATGAAGAAGTAGATAAATTGACTTCTATAACAAAAATACCTGAAGCGGAAGTCACACTTCCATTCTTTAGATCCTCCAGATATACTTTGCAGTTTCTTAAACAGTTCCCTTCCTTTGCTATCCCTCCCTTTGGCTTCAGTGCATAAGACTTTGGCTTAGATTTAGCAAAGACCTTCTTTGCTTTCTTGTTGCCTTTAGCTTTGGCCCTTCCTTTGCCCTTATTCACAATAAGGACATTTGTGGCCTTAGTCTTCTTAGTATTTGCTTCATATGTTCTCAACATACCAAGCAACTGTGGTAGAGTCTTTTCCATGTCAGTCATATTGTAATTTACTACAAATTGACTGAAGCTCTCAGGCAACGATTGCAAGATCACATCGGTGGCCAACTCTTGGTCCAATGGAAAACCTAGCTTGTCCAGATTCTCAATGTACCCAATCATCTTGAGCACATGAGTTCCAACTAAGCTTCCTTCTACCATCCTGCACTGGAATAACGCTTTAGAGACGTCATACCTCTCTTGTCTAGCTTGCTGTTGGTACAACTGCTTTAAGTGTTCGATCATATCGAACGCCTCCATTTCCTCATGTTGCTTCTGAAGCTCAGAGTTCATGGTGGCAAGCATGAGGCACCCAACATCAAGTGCGTCACTCTGATGCTTCTTATAAGCATCTTTTTCAGCTCTTGTAGCTGTTAGGGGAGGTTCCTCAGCGGGCAAGGGTTCCTCTAGGACATATTGTTTCTTTTCTTGTTTGAGGACTATCCTCAAGTTCCTATGCCAGTCTAGGAAATTCGTCCCATTTAATTTGTCCTTCTCAAGGACCGATCGCAGTGATAAAGTGCTAGTAACGTTGTTAGTTGCCATGGATATCTACAATATAAATATGCAAAATAAGTTTATGATTTAAATCATTTAACATGGTCTTATATTATGATACTCCCACTATTTTGTTTGAAAAATATCAACCCTCGAAACCTTTAGTGGGCCAAGATCCATATTTCGCCTAATCTTGAGTTAGCTTTGGCTAATCGCCCAAGACTCGGTTATTTAGGTAGACAACACTTTGTCAATTATATCACATATAATTCTTGGATAGTTGGACGAACAACACTTTGTTCAATTCATCAAATGAATTATAATCCAACCCATGCCTCTAGGTTCCCAATCCTATTGAGATAACCTAGTTAAGTCGTACCCAATTAAAGTATAACGGATATCACTTTTATCCTTTCGCGCCTTACTAAGATTGCCACGGTGCTTTGCTTTGGCAAACCCACACATGTACAATCGAAGATATTGACGAGTACTTTTTATTTTGGAAGGCATCTAAAACTTAATATTTTAGAGGGATTTATTGATCTCATGATTAATTTGATAATTTAAAATATGTCCACTACATATAGTTGTATACATATCTACATATATGTGTAATACTATTATCAAATTAAAACATAAGATAAATCATGCATCAACATACATAATTAAACGTGACATGGTTATAGCCCCTACTAATGATTTTCTCAAGCCAATGAGAAAATCCTATGAGTCAACCTAAGGTAACTTCACAAGCACCTTCCTTGTCCTTTGGCTCCAATTTGTGAATGGCCTCCTCATCCCGGCACGATGCTCCATCTTCATTGATCACCATCAATAAAATAAACTACACTATTTACAAGATATAGAATTCCTCGATTCACATTCGAGGGGAACATAGGGGAGGGATTACATTTAGAATGAAATAGAGAAAGGCACGACACGGAGGTCGTATTATAAATTACAAACATCCACAAATCCTATCTAATAGGTCAAAGGGCTATAACCACGCACCATGCTCAAACAACACATAAAGCATGCATTAACATTTAATTAATTAAATTCTAAACATTTTAAATTTAATTCTAATTAAAACTGTAAAATAATTTTTGAAAGATTATCGTACGCTCGGGACATCACATGCCACGAACTAAAGCGACTAAAACACGAACCACCATGGTTCGAACCATGAAGCACACGGCTGGACCAATAGTGGGCCTAGGGTTCGAAACCCTAGCCCATGGCCGAGCCATGGCTCGAGCGGCGGCGGCGCTAGGGTTCCAAACCCTAGCCGCCTCGCACCATCTTTATTTTTCATCAAGCCAACTTGCTTGAATCACCGAAATTCATGAGCCACAAGCTACGGTCCAACCATGGACGGTTCATGACGGTGACGGCTTAACCATCTCGAGCCAAGGGTTCGAAAAACCCTAGCCCTCATGGGGTGTAGCCGTCGACCCTCATAATTCCGTGGACCATGATCGAACCAACTTGCACCTTCTCAATACTTTATCGAGCCAATAGAGTTCAAAACCCTAGATAGTGTGACGGCTTGACCCATGCACGAGCCAGGGTCCGAACCCTAGCCCTTATTCGGCGGCTGCATGGCCATGCACGAGCTTATGGGTTCGAAACCCTAGCTCATGCGGCGGCCGTGAGCCAAGGTGACTAGGGTTCGAAACCCTAGCCATCCGGTGGTGGCTGCCGTGAGCCATGCATGGGCTAACACCTCGATTTTACGCTTTCGTGTATCGTATACAATTATTCGCCAATTATATCAAATACAATTATACGATGATTTTGATAAACTAAAATTAATTTCATATCATATATGAATTTAAACAGTTTTAATAGCATGCAATATTAATTCTAATATGATTAACACAATTTAATCACATAGATCCGATATGAGCCTTGTACACGGCTCTGATACCACTGTAAGTAATCCTCAGAGCATACAACGCAGCGGAATTAAAATTTTTTTAGGATTACTAACACCGGATCTATACATAGGTAATCATATCGGATTAAGGAATACATAAGAGTCTCACCCTTGTAGCGTGTTTGAAGCAGAATCCACGGAGCAGCACCACGTCCTACGCCTTCTCCGAGTCAATAGCAAAACTCAATGAGTTTTGCCTCAACGGTATCCACACGATCAAATCGGGTGAAGGGATGGTTTAATAACAAGTTGCTAGACAAGTTATTAAACCGGAACAAGATCGAACACTCGATTCTAAATCGAATGGCTCACACAAAACCTCACAAATTCTCTTCGGCTATGATGAGAAAGCCGAGAGCTTTTTGATGGTTTGGAGGCCGTGTGGTCTTGCTTAGATTTAGGTTCAATGATATGAAGTTGTGTCTTACAATTAAATCATAACCTTGTATTTATATTAAAAGGCTTTTAATTAAGGTTCAAGACTTTCTTAAAGTCTTATGGGCCAAAACCCATGATTTAATTAAAACCTTTTAATCATTTAATTAAGACTCTTCTTAATTAATTAATTCATCCAATGAATTTAATTTCCCTTCTCGATTTAATCTTTTGTGTGACCCGATAGGATCTTGTAATGTTGGCAGTGACATAAAATCTCATTTTATGTCGCAAGCATTGAGCGGTATCTAGCAACACATCAATGCTACCCAAATTACAAGAATGTCAATGACTCGACATAACCTTTAGAACTTGTGATAATATTAATCATGTAGCTTAATCCCTTTGTCCTTTGTTTAGATTGAACACGAGTCATGGAATAGTCATACTCGTATATCCAATCTTTATTTCTTGATCCCCAAGTAGAACTAGAATAAACGAATAAGCTCGATATCTCATATCGACTCATTCGAGCATGGCCATGCATTTTAGTTCTCACTTGATCAAGGGCCAAACACATCTCCTGTTATATAGGAGGGACAAATCCTATCTCGATCAGTCAACATCCCTCTACATAATTCGTAGTGTATCCAATAGTCGCCTTTATAGATTACCCTGTTACGGGTAACGTTTGACGATATCAAGATACATAACTCCTTATGTTGGGATCTCTGATGATCACAAGTCGTAAGGATTACATACATTATTATCACTATGAGAATTGCATATGATGATCATATAACTATCCATGTTGCATTCTCATGGTGGGTCTGTTCAGTACATCGTTCTCTAACATGTACCCATATGTTGATTTGATATCTCATATCAATGAACAATTCATCGATCAACACATACTAGTCTCTACGTATTATCATTATCCCTTTCATGATAATACTTGACTAGGAACATCTTTAAGAATAATACAATATTATTCTAAGGACATTAACATATATATTAATTCACAATGCACAGTTAAAAGAATAATATATAATAATGAATTGCCATTCATAAAACCATATTACAGAATATGTCACAAACAATCATCTACTGACTTGTCTTAGGGCATATCCCAACACTTTGTGTGGGCACCGGTAGGGGGTTTTGGAGTTAGAGAGAGAGTTTTTGAAAACAGATGATTTTTAATGAATCATGATGTATTTGTGGGGCTATTAGTATTTCGGGGTATTTTTGCTATAAATATCAGTTGAACCCGAGATTTTAATTTTAAAAAGTCATTTCTCCTCCATCCCGTCTCTCTCTCTCTCTCTCCCCGTCGGCTTTCTCGCCTCCCCCAACCCCCGCCCGTAAAAACGGCGCGCCCGCCGCCGTCTGGCCACCATCCGGCGCGTCTGGACCGCCGTTAGCTTCGTCTCGTCCAGGCGCAGCTTTCCACACCGGTAATTCGAAGTTTCGTCGTGAATCGCGTTCGGATTTACCAGAAATGCGTTGAGGTCCGATTTCTAGGGTTCTTCAATTTTCGACCGATTTCCTTCTGATCTTCGTATGGGTAACCTTCCTTACCCCTTTTTCATGCTTCTCATGTAATTCCCTGCCTTTTTGTGATGTATAGTTCAAATTAATTCCCTAATTTTGTGAGGGTTTGGGTTCGATTTTGGGGTTTTGGCAAAAGGGACGATTTTTCTTGATGTTGGTCGTTTATTTCATGTTTTAGATGATTATGGTGCTTGGTTGGGTTCGAAATTGTGATGATAGGGTTCGAAAATTGAAAGGTTGTTCTTGAGCAATTTTCGTTGATGTCTCATTCGATTTCCCCTCCCTGCATATGCCCTGCCCCGGGTCTTTTAAATGGTTAATTGTCGTGTGTTGGCAATATTTTTGTATAAGGGTCATGGGTGTACTTGAGCATGGGTTGCATGTTCGTAAATAATTGTGAATTATTTATCTTGTTAGCACATCATTCCTCGGGGCATGGAACTCGAGCAAGGTTTGGCTCGGACTTCGGAGATTTAAGGTACGTGCGACGTACGAGCATTACTTTATATGAGAGCATTTGTGAAATGCATAATGTATTTTGATTGCATTGTTGTGCGTATGGTTATATATATATATGTGTGTTGATATAGCTATGGAACGACCTAATCTTGATATCGCCGCCACAAGCGTGCGTGTTATTAGAGTTGTATAACCTCATAAGATATATGGGGTACTGGATGTATATGACCATTGTAGGGCATTGAGATGCCTGAGAATGATCGTGGAATCATGTATTCATTATAAGACAAGTGAGATGTCTAAGTATAATGGAGAATTGGTAAAATAAATGCTAGGCATTTGAGCTATCTGTGATTGATAGCGAGGTTGAGAAATCAGTATTTGATATTGAGATATCCATATTTGCCTGTATAATGAATTTGGAATCACTATATATTGATATTCGAGAATTAGGCATGCGATGAGTTAAATCAATGTGTTGATTTACTGATTTTTTGAGATTTGATGAGTTTGATGATTGTGAGAACAGGGACAGTACACAGAATCCCGGATGAGGACGTTGCCATCCAGGGAGTATCATTTAAAATTCATTAGTATTTACTTTTGTTGTAAATTATGAATTTCATTATTGTGATTATGAGATTTTGTGTATTGGTATGCTCACCCCGTTGGGGGCTGTCTCTGTTGGGGCAGGTGAACAGGTACATCGATGGCTTTGGAGCTGAGCTCGAGCTGTTGATTGGATGTACTCCCAGGATCGTGGTACCAGGGCTTGATGGAGCACGGTATCGTATAGGGTACTTATATACACCCGAGGGTTATATATACATTTATGATGCTCGCATGTGAGCACGGTTATACTTGTATATGGGTTGTATATAAAGGCATGAGCCTTCCTCTCTTTCATTCTATGTTGCATGCAATTAAGGGTAGAATTGCTAATGATATGAGAGTCATTGGTGTATTATGTGAGTGTTGAAATCCACTTTTGTTGTCTTATTGTGTGGTGTCTTCCCTGGCTGGGAATTTACTTAGTGTTTCTGTTTTCTATTGAGTATTGTGTTTTCCCTGGCCGGGAATTATGTTATGTGATGTGCTTTTGTTTCGGGATAGCTCAATTTATGGGGAGACTCTGCCCAAATTTCTATAAAATTCCACAATGTAAAAAGTTGTGTAATGGGGATGGAAATGGGCGAAATCTATGAGTTTATTTGTAGGTAGAGATGATCTTAATGTTGAATATTAAAGAAATTTTGTAATTGCCATTCAATGGTAAAGTATCATCTGAGTTTCCCGATTGATTTTTTTTATTGAAAGCATGTGCCACACATAATGATTAATACACTAATCAAGGGTTAAGGGCTTGGGGTCCTTACATGACTGGTGGTAAGAGTATTTATTGAGGAAACTACTTGCATATACCGATGTGACGTATGGTAGATATGGTCACACCCACACATGAAAGTATGGAATAAATCCTAATGAATTAGGATTACATTGTGGTTGAGTAAGGACATCGGGATGTCCAGTGCTTTGGTGTTTTAGAGAAATATTGGGTGATGACCCACTACTCTAAATGGATGTTACGGTATGGTATACCGGGATGGAAGGTATGTGTAAGGACCCCCGTGCCCTTAACCCGTTATTAGTGTATTAAGTCATACCATTAGTGCATATAATCATACTATCATGGGGAAAACCATATGCAAGTGCAACTCCATATGCTATCCAGAAAATTTCTTGCATTCAATCCACATAATATTCAAATTCCCCAACCAAGATTATTCATATAACATGCACCCTCATAATACACTAACATGCTCTTAGTTCATTTAGCAATTCCGTATTTAATTACATGCAAACCATAAATGAATCGAGAAGAGCCGTAGCCCATTTATACATTCCATATACACGTAAAATGTACTCACATAAGAGCACCCAATGAACACGCGTGTATCTAATGTATAAAAGACTCTACCGGGTACCGTTACTGGTACTTCAATCCTGGAAGCACCTCCCAAGCGCAGCTCGATCTCAACTCTGGATCTATGCACTTATTCAACCAGCTCTGGTACCTCAATCCTGGAAGTACCTCAAATCAACAGCCAGAGGTCAACTCCAAAGCTGCTGCTACACCTGTAACACCTGCCCCAACAGAGACAGCCCCCACACGGGGTGAGCATACCAATACCACCAATCCAATAATCATAATATTGCAATTCATAATTTACAGAATGTAAATGCCATAATTTAAATGATACTCCCTGGATGGTAACACCCTCATCCGGGATCCCCTGTATTGTCCCTGTTCTCAAAACAATCAAACTCGTCAAATTCCCAAAGCCAGTTAATCGCCACGTAGATTAACTAATACCGTTCTATTATGCCAGTTCCATAATCAATATGGTAAAATCATTATATAAAAGACCGTAGATCTCACATATATCTAACCAATGATTCCATATTCCTATTTCATTGCTCGCTCTACAATAGCGGCATTCTAAACCCCGTGCACGCTCAACAATAGCGGCGTCATAACCGATGGTCGCTCAACAGCGACAGCATCCCAAATCATTGCTCACTCAATAGCGGCACCATATGGTTCCCAATGTATAATCCATTTGATGCAAATACCATTTACCGTGCATATCGTTATCCATTTATAGCAAGTATCATGCCCCATGCATTTCAATACCTATTCGATGCAATTACCACGTGCCACATATTTCAACGTCCATATAATGCAATTATCACACACCATGTGTTCCAATGCCCATTTAATGCAATTATCACATACCATGCATTTTACAGTTGCAACATTCTAATAGGCTACACTCGTACGTCATACGTACCTTAGAATTCCGTAGTCCATGTCAAGCCTGGCTTGAGTTCCATGCCCCGAGAAACATGTGCTAAAACACATAAATATTTCACAATTAAACATAGGCATGCAATTACGTGCCCTAGTACGATCACAACACCAAATCGTATCGTCAATCCACGACGATAACCAAATTATAAAAGTTCCCGGCTAAGCATGCATAATACCCCAAAAATATTATCAATCCATGACAATTAACCTTTTAAAATAACCCGGGGCGAAGCATGCAAGACACCCAAAAAGAGCCAAGAAACAACAAAAGGGGTACCAACATACTGGCCATCTCGATCGATCGAAATTTTATCTCGATCGATCGAGAACCACCCTCCGATCGATCGGTAAAAATACCGATCGATCGGTCCACTGTTCCAAAGCCACTAAAAACATTCTGCCATGCTCGATCGATCGAAAATATTTTCGGATCGATCGAACAGCCCTGTAAACGCGAGAAACCTCCAAGAATGAGCTTGAACCCCAAGATACAACACCAAAACCAACCAATATACAACAAAACTTTGCTAGGTTGGTAGCTTACCCTTTGAGCTTCAAGATTCTAGCAAGAAATCATGAAAATGGCTCTTTTCCAAAGCTTTCTCCTTCCTTTCATGTTGAGGAACGAAAATGGTGGGTTTGGATGAGGTGCTGGCAAGCTCAAGATAAAGGTGATAGAATGGGGTGGATGGGATGTAAAGGAGGGGGATGGTTCTTTTAATATTTTTATAACATGTATTAGATAATTGTATGGTATGAAAATTATGTCCAACATGACATTTCAAAACCCCTCTTCCAATTATGCATTAAGACTCACATTAGTCATGTTTTAATTAAATAATTAAAACCCACTCCGATCAAATCATACCAATAACCCAAAATTCCCAACATGCAACGAATGCATCCCGGATCCCGATTCTCACCAAAAACCTAAATCACAGGTTTTTCACCATATTGAGAATACAATCTCGATCTTTGGATCCAACGATCCTAAATGACCGATTTAACAAAATCGGGAGACCAAAACCACAATTAATTCCTAATTGCCACTATAAAAAAAATACATTAAGGATTAATAATCCTCCGGGATTAACACTAATAATCCCAGGACATCACAATTATCCCCCACTAATAAAAATTCCGTCCTCGAAATTTGCACCGGTGTACTCCACGTAACACCAAGGCTACACCAATCAAAATAAAACCACGACCTCGATTCTTGACCACATCCGAATCGAATTACCAACCGCGAGTACACTAATCTCACACCAAGCTTTAAAATAGAGCAAACCCCCAACCACATAGAACCCCAAAGACAAGAATATACCTCGATGCGAGTCATCCCAGAAGTAAGTCTACCACGACTGTAAATCAATCGAACCTTCATTGGTCCCGACATAGATATCTTCTCATGATATCTCCATCACTTGCCCACGACGCTCAACACGCATCGTTATGAAGAGGACTACTAGCATACGACATTATACTCACAGTAAACCTGTTCCTGCTTCCACCCCCATCTCCTCCAAAGGAGTGGTTGCACCGCTTGCAACACGGGTCGGGCAACCCATGGTCACCGATCCACACAAAACACATCACCGAGGATGTCTAGACCGGTGTGTTCCAGGAAATAATATCTTGGTCCTAACACACCATCAAGACTCCACAAAGTCTCAAGTTTCACAGAGGTCATGCAAGACAACCAATTGCATTCCTGCCACACGTGTCAATCCACGACACTAAACAAATCCGAATCCTGGCCATCCCTCATTTATCCTGGGATTTAACAATCCTAAAACAGGAAGGCTATCGAATTATCCAACAAGAATTAACATGGTTCCAAAATACGACGATCCCTCCTCAGGGGAAGTCAAACAACCCTCACGATCATTCATCAGAATGCATCGTGCCATTGAGATTACCGATCTCATGGTTCCGCAATCTCACACCGGAGATTCACCAAACCAAGCATACAACTCGACGTTCAACAATGAACAAATTAAAGTTAGCATTCGTATACACACACGGCATACATGCCCATACACCAACACAACATGCATACACAAAGCAAAAGACTCGGGTATCTCCAATCATACCCAAAATCCCAAAATCAACTGTCAAACCCCAATCATTCTCGCCCCACGGAGAATAATGGTTGCCAAACCAAAACCAAAGGGTGTGATTTCAACATCAACACCACACAACCAAAGCAACGAATCTCCCAAAGGATTCAACCGGTAGGTATATCAGTACCGCCTTTCTCACAAGGAAAGTGTCATGAATCCATGACCCTCCAACCTCGAACCACCATTCAGAAAACTGGATATATTTACCAAAACATATCACGGAACCAAAAGTACACAATTGGTTCGAGATAGTGCATCAAAGCAACCATTACCAAATCGAAACCCGTATACGCCATGTATACTCATCCTAGAGATGCTCTGTACTAATACCATAGTACTATACAAACTCGAGCATTTCTCCGGAGACGTCTCCTCGAACGTCTCACCAGAAGTACGAAGCCATCGCCTAGTTCAATACTAGTAGGGCTTCCCCCGGTTGGTTCACAATCAACCCTCAACCAATATTAGCTGTCTCCACGACAGTATAATCCAAATCTCTAAAAGGGATAAAAATCAATATAGTAGTGTTACCCCACTAGCTATATCCCACAAATCCAAACGAGACTTCCGTTGTATTCCATATGCAAGGATGCTCAACCAGAGCTAACCACGACTTGTCGACACTCACGTTGGCATCCCCAACAAAATTGAGCTGCCCCAAAACAAGTCTCTCAAAACATTTGACGTATAAACGTCTCCTTGAGGTACTCCATGCCTCAATCACCATGCCACATAGAGACTACAAGAGTCTATCATAACCCTCATCGTATCACCATACGATTCACCCAGCTCGAATCCAACGAGCATTATAAAGGCTAACACAAGCACACCAAGGTACTGCAACAATACCTGGCTAACGATTCGTTGGCCCTATGGGCTCATACCCACCTATCCACTTGATACGCGTCTCATCCCGGTATACCATACCGCACAAACCATTAGGGTTGTGGGTCATCACCCAACATATCTCTAAAACATCAAAGCATAGTGGACACTCCGGTGTCCTTACTCAACTACAATACAATCCTAATGCATTAGGACTTATTCCACACCGTCAGGGTGGGTGTAACCATGCTTACTCCTCATCACAACAACATCGTCAACCTGTGACGGTACATGTCAACACAGAACATCCACGGCATCATCGTCAACCCGTGATGGTACATGTCAACACATGACATCCACAACATCATCGTCAACCCATGACGGTACATGTCAATACATGACATCCACAATAACGCTAACAAAATAGTAATATATAATAAATCATCGTTAACAAGATAGCGGCATACATGTATTCATCGCCCAACAGCGGTACGCAATCAGCACCCATCGCTCGAAAGTGGCATAATCTTGTGCTACGTACATAGCGGCATAACCCATCGCAATAAAATCAGCGGCATAATCCCTCGCTATAAAATCAGCGGCATGAAACACACTATATGATCAGCGGTATGAACCCTCGCTATATAATCAGCGGAATAAACATCGCTACATAATCAGCGGCATAAATCATCGCAATAGAATCAGCGGCATAAATCATCGCTATAGCATCAGCGGCATAGACCCTCGCTATAGAATCAATAGAATGAACCATCGCTATATAGCCAACGACATTAACCATCGTCATAGAATTAGCGGAATGAACCATCGCCATATATACCCGGTGGCATGAACCATCGCCATAGAACAAGCGGAATGAACCATCGATATATATACCCAGTGGCATGAACCATCGCCATAGAACTAGCGGAATGAACCATCGCTATATATACCCGGCGGCATGAACCATCACCATAGAACTAGCGGAATGAACCATGGCTATATATACCCGGCGGCATGAACCATCACCATAGATCTAGCGGCATGAACCATCGCTATATATACCCGGCGGCATGAACCATCGCCATAGAACTATCTTGTTATAACAGTGTATTTTAATGCACCTCGCTTGTCATGACCGCGGCACCAATTGTAAGGAATCCAACATGCAATACGCAGCGGAAATAAAAACTATGGATTCCCAAACCGAGGACCTATACAAAGTATTCATATCGGAATGTAAAGGATTCTTACCCTTGTAGCGTGTTTGATGTAGAAACGATGCTAAACCACGAGTCACGAGAAAAACCTCCAAGATCTTGCCTCTACGGTATCCACACGATCAAAATGAAAGGGTGTTCAAGAACAATTTTCTAGACTCGTTCTTAAACCAAGAATGAACTCACGGTTCAAAACCGATCAACGACGACCAATCAAAAACCCAAAACCCCCCGGCGGCGGCGACGATGATGTTGTTTTAGGTGGGCGGCCGAGAGCTCTTTAGGTTTTCTGATAAAAGGATTAAATCTCTTAATCACCTTGTTATCAAATTATATATGTTAGATTTAATTAAGGTTCAAGACTTTCTTAAAGCCTCATGGGCCCAAACCCATGATTTAATTAAATCCTTATAATCATGTAATTAAGACTCTTCTTAATTAATTAATTCATCCAATGAATTTAATTCCCCTTATCGATTTAATCTTTTGTGCGACCCGATAGGATCTTGCAATGTTGGCAGTGACATAAAATCTCATTTTATGTCACAAGCAATGAGCGGTATCTAGCAACACATCAAGGCTACCCAAATTACAAGAATGTCATTGACTCGACATAACCTGCGAACTGCGATAATATTAACCATGTAACTTAATCCCTTTGTCCTATGTGTTTAGATTGAACACGAGTCATGGAATAGTCATACTCGTATATTCAATCTTTATTTCTTGATCCCCAAGTAGAACTAGAATAAACTAATAAGCTCGATTTCACATATCGACTCATTCGAGCACGGCCATGTATTTTAGTCTTACTTGATCAAAGGCCCAAACACTTCTCCTGTTATATAGGAGGAACAAATCCTTTCTTGATCACTCAACATCCCTCTACATAATTCGTGGTGTATCCAATGATTGTCTTTATAGTTTACCCTGTTATAGGTAACGTTTGACAATATCAAGATACATGACTCCTTATGTTGGGATCTCTGGTGATCTCAAGTCGTAAGGATTACATACATCATTATCACTATGGGAATTGCTTATGACGTTCATATAACTATCCATGTAGCATTCTCATGGTGGGTCTGTCCAGTACATCGTTCTCTAGCATGTACCCATGTGTTGATTTTGTTAGTAACCCCATGAGCATACAACGCAGCGGAATAAAATTTTGGGATTACAAACCAGCGATCTATACATAGGGATTCATATCGGATTAGAGAATTACAAGTGTCTTACCCTTGTAGCGCGTTTGAAGCAGAATCCACGGAGCTGCACCACGTCCTACGCCTTCTCCGAGTCACTAAGCAAAACTCGATTGGTTTTGCCTCAACGGTATCCACACGATCAAATCGAATGAAGGGACGATTTAATAACAAGTTGCTAGACAAGTTATTAAACCGGAACAAGAAAGAACACTCGATTCTAAATCGAATTAACAAGTTGCTAGACAAGTTATTAAACCGGAACAAGAAAGAACACTCGATTCTAAATCGAATGGCTCGCTCAAAACTCAAAATTTCTCTTCGGCTATGAAGAGAGGCCGAGAGCACCTTTGGTTATGGAGGCCGTGTGCTTCTTTTGTTTTTAGGTTAGTATGATATGAAAGTGTCTTACAATTAATCACCTTGCAATCATATTAAATATGATTAATTAAAGGCTTTCTTAAAGCTTCATGGACTTAAGCCCATGATTTAATTAATCCTTATGATTATTAATTAAGACTCCTCTTAATTATTTAATTCATCCCATGAATTTAATTTCCCTTCTCGATTTAATCTTTTGTGCGACCCGATAGGATCTCGTAATGTTGGCAGTGACATAAAATCTCATTTTATGTCGCAAGCATCGAGCTGTATCTAGCAACACATCGATGCTACCCAAATTACGAGAATGTCAATGACTCGACATAACCTTTAGAACTTGTGATAATATTAATCATGTAACTTAATCCCTTTGTCCTTTGTGTTTAGATTGAACACGAGTCATGGAATAGTCATACTCGTATATTCAATCTTCATTTCTTGATCCCCAAGTAGAACTAGAATAAACGAATAAGCTCGATATCTCATATCGACTCATTCGAGCATGGCCATGCATTTTAGTTCTCACTTGATCAAGGGCCAAACACATCTCCTGTTATATAGGAGGGACAAATCCTATCTCGATCAGTCAACATCCCTCTACATAATTCGTAGTGTATCCAATAGTCGCCTTTATAGATTACCCTGTTACGGGTAACGTTTGACGATATCAAGATACATAACTCCTTATGTTGGGATCTCTGATGATCACCAGTCGTAAGGATTGTATACATTATTATCACTATGAAAATTGCATATGACGATCATATAACTATCCATGTTGCATTCTCATGGTGGGTCTGTCCAGTACATCGTTCTCTAACATGTACCCATATGTTGATTTGATATCTCATATCAATGAACAATTCATCGATCAACATATACTAGTCTCTACGTATTATCATTATCCCTATTCATGATAATACTTGACTAGGGACATCTTTAAGAATAATACAATATTATTCTAAGGACATTAACATATATATTAATTCACAATGCACAGTTAAAAGAATAATATATAATAATGAATTGCCATTCATAAAACCATAAACATTGTATGTCTTAAACAATCATCTAATGACTTGTCTTAGGGCATATCCCAACAAATCTCCCACTTGCACTAAGACCACTCAGACATATACCTAATGCCTAGAGATCTAGTATGACGATCATGCTTCTGCTGTGACAGCGGCTTCGTCAATGGGTCAGATACATTATCATCTGTTGGTACTTTGCATATTTTAACATCTCCCCTTTCAACGATTTCTCGAATGAAATGGAAACGCCTAAGTATGTGCTTGGATCTTTGGTGAGATCTTGGTTCCTTAGCCAATGTGATCGCTCCATTGTTGTCACAATAGAGTTCTATCGGATCTTTAATGCTAGGCACCACTCCAAGTTCAGAAATGAACTTCCTCATCCAAACAGCTTCCTTTGCTGCATCCGAGGCAGCAATATACTCAGCTTCCGTTGTAGAATCGGCTACTGTTTCTTGCTTTGAACTCTTCCAGCTCACAGCACCCCCATTTAGGCAATACACATATCCAGATTGCGATCGAAAATCATCTTTGTCGGTTTGGAAGCTAGCATCAGTGTAACCCATTACATTGAGCTCTTCGTCACCTCCATAAATCAAGAATGTATCCTTAGTCCTTCTCAAGTACTTCAGGATATTCTTGACAGCAATCCAGTGACCTTCACCTGGATCAACTTGATATCTGCTCGTCATGCTCAAAGCATACGATACATCGGGACGAGTACATATCATGGCATACATGATAGATCCAATAGCTGACGCGTATGGAATCTTACTCATGCGTTGTCTCTCATCTGGTGTTGAAGGACACTGTTCCTTCGAGAGATAAATACCATGTGTCATAGGCACGAATCCTTTCTTGGATTCTTGCATGCTAAACCTTTTAAGCACTTTGTCTATGTATGTACTTTGACTTAGACCAAGAAGCCTTCTCGATCTATCTCTATAGATCTTGATTCCTAATACATAGGTGGCTTCTCCTAAGTCTTTCATCGAAAAGCAATTCCCTAGCCAAATCTTTACAGATTGCAAGGCAGGGATATCATTTCCAATAAGAAGTATGTCATCTACATACAACACTAGGAAAATGATTACGCTCCCACTGACCTTCTTGTAGACACAAGGTTCATCTTCATTTTTGATAAAACCAAACTCTTTGATTGCATCATCAAAACGAAGATTCCAACTCCGAGAAGCTTGCTTCAATCCATAATGGATCGTTGTAGCTTGCATATCTTTCCAGCATCCTTTGGATCGACAAAACCCTCGGGCTGTGTCATGTACACATCCTCGAGCAGATTTCCATTAAGGAAAGCTGTTTTGACATCCATCTGCCAGATTTCATAATCATGAAATGCAGCTATTGCAAGTAAGATCCTTATGGATTTAACCATGGCCACTGGTGAAAAGGTTTCATCATAGTCAATACCATGAATTTGTTTGAATCCTTTTGCAACCAGCCGACCTTTATAGGTTTGTACGTTACCATCCATATCGGTCTTTTTCTTGAAAATCCATTTGCACCCTATGGGTCGTACCCCTTCAGGTGGATCAACCAAAGTCCATACTTGGTTTGCATACATGGATTCCATCTCAGATTTCATGGCCTCTTGCCATTTCTCAGAATCATTACCCATTATAGCTTGTTGATAAGATGACGGCTCATCCTCATCAATAAGTAGTAAGTCACCTTGTTGAGTCACGAGAAATCCATATCTCTCTGGCTCCCGGTGTGCTCTTACAGACCTACGCTGGGCTTGTGTCTCTTGAGCAGGTGCTTCTTCCACAACAGTTTGTGGTGCCTGCTCTGTTTCCATCTCAATTTCAGGTTCAGTGTTTTCTTGTGGTTAAACTTCACTAAGTTCTATTTTTCTCCCACTGGTTTTTCTAGAAATTCTCTTTCAAGAAATACACCAGTCCGAGCAACAACTACTTTGTTCTCGGTGGGATAATAGAAATAGTATCCTTTCGTTTCCTTAGGATACCCCACAAATAAACACTTATCAGATTTGGGTCCAAGTTTGTTAGTGGCATGACGTCTAACGAAAGCCTCACAACCCCAAATCTTCATAAAAGACATACTAGGACGCTTCCCAGTCCATATCTCATATGGTGTCTTTTCCACTGATTTAGATGGAACACGGTTCAGTAAGAAAATTGTTGTTTCTAGAGCGTGTCCCCAAAACGATATCGGAAGATCTGCATGACTCATCATTGATCTAACCATGTCTAACAAGGTTCGATTTCTCCTCTCGGATACACCATTCCATTGTGGAGTATACGGAGGAGTGAGTTGTGGGACTATCCCACACTCCTTTAGATAGTCATGAAACTCTTGGCTTAAGTATTCTCCTCCTCGATCTGATCGAATGATTTTGATACTTTTGCCAAGTTGGTTTTGTACTTCATTCTTGAAATCTTTGAACTTTTCAAAGGTTTCATGTTTATGTTTCATTAGGTACACATACCCATATCTACTGAGGTCATCAGTAAATGTAACGAAGTATTGAAAACCACCTCTAGCTTGCGTACTTATTGGTCCACATACATCACTATGTATTAGTCCCAATAAAACATTTGCCCTTTCAACATGTCCCTTGAAAGGGGCTTTAGTCATCTTGCCCATTAAACAAGATTCGCATGTTTCATATGATTCAAAATCAAATGAATCTAATACTCCATCCTTATGAAGTTTAGATATGCGGTTCTCGTTTATGTGGCCCAAGCGACAGTGCCAGAGATAAGTCGGATTACAATCATTATTTTTAATCCTTTTAGTATTTATGTTATAGATAGGCATATCAAGATTTAATACATAAAGACCATTCACCATTTGTGCACTAGCATAAAACGTATCATTTAAATAAATAGAACAACAATTGTCCTTTATTATAAATGAAAAACCATACTTGTCTAAACAAGAAATAGAAATAATGTTTTTAGTAATTGAAGGCACAAAATAACAGTCTTTTAAAATCAACGATAAACCAGAAGGTAAAGCTAAATGATAATCTCCTACAGCTAATGCAGCAACTCTTGCTCCATTTCCAACTCGGAGATCAACTTCACCTTTTGCCAATGTCCTACTCCTTTTGAGATCCTGCACATTTACACAAATGTGAGATCCACATCCAGTATCTAATACCCATGATGAAGAAGTAGATAAATTGACTTCTATAACAAAAATACCTGAAGCGGAAGTCACACTTCCTTTCTTTAGATCCTCCAGATATACTTTGCAGTTCCTTTTCCAATGGCCGGTCTCACCGCAATGGAAACAGTTCCCTTCTTTTGCTATCCCTCCCTTTGGCTTCAGTGCAGAAGACTTTGGCTTAGATTTAGCAAAGACTTTCTTTGCTTTCTTGTTGCCTTTAGCTTTGGCCCTTCCTTTGCCCTTATTCACAATAAGGACATTTGTGGCCTTAGTCTTCTTAGTATTTGCATCATATGTTCTCAACATACCAAGCAACTGTGGTAAAGTCTTTTCCATGTCAGTCATGTTGTAATTTACTACAAATTGACTGAAGCTCTCAGGCAACGATTGCAAGATTACATCGGTGGCCAACTCTTGGTCCAATGGAAAACCTAGCTTATCCAGATTCTCAATGTACCCAATCATCTTGAGCACATGAGTTCCAACTAAGCTTCCCTCTACCATCCTGCACTGGAATAACGCTTTAGAGACGTCATACCTCTCTTGTCTAGCTTGCTGTTGGTACAACTGCTTTAAGTGTTCGATCATATCGAACGCCTCCATTTCCTCATGTTGCTTCTGAAGCTCAGAGTTCATGGTGGCAAGCATGAGGCACCCAACATCAAGTGCGTCACTCTGATGCTTCTTGTAAGCATCTTTTTCAGTTCTTGTAGCCGTTAGGGGAGGTTCCTCAGCTGGTAAGGGTTCCTCTAGGACATATTGTTTCTTTTCTTGTTTGAGGACTATCCTCAAGTTCCTATGCCAGTCTAGGAAATTCGTCCCATTTAGTTTGTCCTTCTCAAGGACCGATCGCAGTGATAAAGTGCTAGTAACGTTGTTAGTTGCCATGGATATCTACAATATAAATATGCAAAATAAGTTTATGATTTAATCATTTAACATGGTCTTATATTAAATGATACTCCCACTATTTTGTTTGAAAAATATCAACCCTCGAAATCTTTAGTGGGCCAAGATCCATATTTCACTTAATCTTGAGTTAGCTTTGGCTAATCGCCCAAGACTCGGTTATTTAGGTAGACAACACTTTGTCAATTATATCACATATAATTCTTGGATAGTTGGACGAACAACGCTTTGTTCAATTCATCGAATGAATTAAAATCCAACCCATGCCTCTAGGTTCCCAATCCTATTGAGATAACCTAGTTAAGTCGTACCCAATTAAAGTATAACGGATATCACTTTTATCCTTTCGCGCCTTACTAAGATTGCCACGGTGCTTTGCTTTGGCAAAACCCACACATGTACAATCGAAGTTATTGACGAGTACTTTTATTTGGAAGGCATCTAAAACTTAATATTTTAGAGGGATTTATTGATCTCATGATTAATTTGATAATTTAAAATATGTCCACTACATATAGTTGTATACATATCTACATATATGTGTAATACTATTATCAAACTAAAACATAAGATAAATCATGCATCAACATACATAATTAAAACGTGACATGGTTATAGCCCCTACTAATGAGTTTCTCAAGCCAATGAGAAACTCCTATGAGTCAACCTAAGGTAACTTCATAAGCTCCTTCCTTTGGCTCCAATTTGTGAATGGCCTCCTCATCCCGGCACGATGCTCCATCTTCATTGATCACCATCAATAAAATAAACTATACTATTTACAAGATATAGAATTCCTCGATTCACATTCGAGGGGAACATAGGGGAGGGATTACATTTAGAATAAAATAGAGAAAGGCACGACTCGCAGGTCGTATTATAAATTACAATCATTCACAAATCCTATCTAATAGGTCAAAGGGCTATAACCACGCACCATGCTCAAACAACACATAAAGCATGCATTAACATTTAATCAATTAAATTCTAAACAATTTAAATTTAATTCTAATTAAAACTGTAAAATAATTTTTGAAAAATTATCGTACGCTCGGGACATCACATGCCACGAACTTAATTCGACTTAGCTACGAACCACCATGGTTCGAGCCAACATGGATCAATTATGGGCCTAGGGTTCGAAACCCTAGCCCATGGCCGAACCATTTAGCGGCGGCGGCCGAGCCCATGCACGGCTGCTAGGGTTCGAAACCCTAGCCGTCATGAGCTAGCCGTCACGTGCCAATGGGTTCAAAAACCCTAATTTTTTTTTTTTTCGGCGGCTCGGCCCACGCTCGAGCCAGGGTCCGAACCCTAGCCCTTAAGCGGCGGCTACTCGGCCATGCACGAGCCAATGGGTTCGAAACCCTTAGCTTGTGCGGCGGCCGTGAGCCATGGGACTAGGGTTCGAAACCCTAGCCCTTTGGTGACGTCGGCCGTGAGCCATGGGACTAGGGTTCGAAACCCTAGCCCTTTGGTGGCTTCGGCCGTGAGCCATGGTGAGCTAACACCTCGATTTTACGCTTTCATGTATCGTATACAATTATTCGCCAATTATATCAAATACAATTATACGATGATTTTCATAAACTAAAATTAATTTCATAACAAATATGAATTTAAACAGTTTTAAATAGCATGCAATATTAATTCTAACATGATTAAACTATTTAACCACATAAATCCGATATGAGCCTTGTACACGGCTCTGATACCACTGTTAGTAACCCCATGAGCATACAACGCAGCGGAATAAAATTTTGGGATTACAAACCAGCGATCTATACATAGGGATTCATATCGGATTAGAGAATTACAAGTGTCTTACCCTTGTAGCGCGTTTGAAGCAGAATCCACGGAGCTGCACCACGTCCTACGCCTTCTCCGAGTCACTAAGCAAAACTCGATTGGTTTTGCCTCAACGGTATCCACACGATCAAATCGAATGAAGGGACGATTTAATAACAAGTTGCTAGACAAGTTATTAAACCGGAACAAGAAAGAACACTCGATTCTAAATCGAATTAACAAGTTGCTAATTAAACCGGAACAAGAAAGAACACTCGATTCTAAATCGAATGGCTCGCTCAAAACTCAAAATTTCTCTTCGGCTATGAAGAGAGGCCGAGAGCACCTTTGGTTATGGAGGCCGTGTGCTTCTTTTGTTTTTAGGTTAGTATGATATGAAAGTTGTCTTACAATTAATCACCTTGCAATCATATTAAATATGATTAATTAAAGGCTTTCTTAAAGCTTCATGGGCTTAAGCCCATGATTTAATTAATCCTTATGATTATTAATTAAGACTCCTCTTAATTATTTAATTCATCCCATGAATTTAATTTCCCTTCTCGATTTAATCTTTTGTGCGACCCGATAGGATCTCGTAATGTTGGCAGTGACATAAAATCTCATTTTATGTCGCAAGCATCGAGCGGTATCTAGCAACACATCGATGCTACCCAAATTACGAGTATGTCAATGACTCGACATAACCTTTAGAACTTGTGATAATATTAATCATGTAACTTAATCCCTTTGTCCTTTGTGTTTAGATTGAACACGAGTCATGGAATAGTCATACTCGTATATTCAATCTTCATTTCTTGATCCCCAAGTAGAACTAGAATAAACGAATAAGCTCGATATCTCATATCGACTCATTCGAGCATGGCCATGCATTTTAGTTCTCACTTGATCAAGGGCCAAACACATCTCCTGTTATATAGGAGGGACAAATCCTATCTCGATCAGTCAACATCCCTCTACATAATTCGTAGTGTATCCAATAGTCGCCTTTATAGATTACCCTGTTACGGGTAACGTTTGACGATATCAAGATACATAACTCCTTATGTTGGGATCTCTGATGATCACAAGTCGTAAGGATTGTATACATTATTATCACTATGAGAATTGCATAACGATCATATAACTATCCATGTTGCATTCTCATGGTGGGTCTGTCCAGTACATCGTTCTCTAACATGTACCCATATGTTGATTTGATATCTCATATCAATGAACAATTCATCGATCAACATATACTAGTCTCTTCGTATTATCATTATCCCTATTCATGATAATACTTGACTAGGGACATCTTTAAGAATAATACAATATTATTCTAAGGACATTAACATATATATTAATTCACAATGCACAGTTAAAAGAATAATATATAATAATGAATTGCCATTCATAAAACCATAAACATTGTATGTCTTAAACAATCATCTAATGACTTTTCTTAGGGCATATCCCAACAGATTTGATATCTCATATCTATGAACAATTCATCAATCAAAACATACTAGTCTTAATGCATTATCATTATCCTAATTCATGATAATACTTGACTAGGGACAATCTTTAAGAACAATACAATATTATTCTAAGGACATTAGCTTATATATTAATTCATATTACACAGATACACGAATAATATATAATAATGAATTGCCATTAACAAAATCATAATACAATGTATGTCATAAACAATCATCTAATGAGTTGTCTTAGGGCATATCCCAACAAATCTCCCACTTGCACTAAGACCAATCAGACATAAACTTAATGCCTAGAGATCTAGTATGATGATCATGCTTCTGCTGTGATTGTGGCTTTGTCAGTGGGTCAGATACATTATCATCAGTTGGTACTTTGCATATTTTTACATCTCCTCTTTCAACGATTTCTCGAATGAAATGAAAGCGCCGAAGTATGTGCTTGGATCTTTGGTGAGATCTAGGTTCCTTAGCCAATGCAATGGCTCCATTGTTGTCACAATAGAGTTCAATCGGATCTAGTATGCTAGGCATCACCCCAAGTTCAGAAATGAACTTCTTGATCCAAACAGCTTCCTTTGCTGCATCTGAGGCAGCAATGTATTCAGCTTCAGTTGTAGAATCGGCTACTGTCTCTTACTTTGAACTCTTCCAGCTTACAGCACCTCCATTTAGGCAAAACACATATCCTGATTGCGATCGGAAATCATCTTTGTCGGTTTGGAAGCTTGCATCAGTGTAACCTATTACATTGAGCTCTTCCTCACCTCCATAAATCAAGAATGTATCCTTAGTTCTTCTCAAGTACTTCAGGATATTCTTTACTGCAATCTAGTGACATTCACCTGGATCAACCTGATATCTGCTCGTCATGCTCAGAGCATACGAGACATCGGGACGCGTACATATCATGGCATACATGATAGATCCAATAGCTGAAGCATATGGAATCTTACTCATGCTTTGTCTCTCATCTGGTGATTAAGGACACTGATCCTTCGAGAGATGTATCCCATGTGCCATAGGCACGAATCCTTTCTTTGATTCTTGCATGCTAAACTGTTTTAGCACTTTGTCTATGTATGTACTTTGACTTAGGCCAAATAATCTTCTTGATCTATCTCTATAGATCTTGATACCTAATACATAGGTGGCTTTACCCAAGTCTTTCATAGAAAAGCAATTCCCTAGCCAAATCTTTACAGATTGTAGGGCAGGGATATCATTCCCAATTAGAAGTATGTCATCTACATGAAATATTAGGAAGATAATTATGCTCCCACTGACCTTCTTGTAGACACAAGGTTCATCTACGTTTTTTATAAAACCAAACTCTTTGACTGCATCATCAAAACGAAGATTCCAACTCCGAGAAGCTTGCTTCAATCCATAAATGGATCATTGTAGCTTGCATATCTTTCCAGCATCCTTTGGATGACAAAACCTTCAGGTTGTGTCATGTACACATCCTCAAGTAAATTTCCATTAAGGAAAGCTGTTTTGACATCCATCTGCCAGATTTCATAGTCATGAAATGCAGCTATTGCAAGTAAGATCCTAATGGATTTAACCATGGCAACTGGCGAAAAAGTTTCATCATAGTCAATACTATGAATTTGTTTGAAACCTTTTGCAACCAGTCGACCTTTAAAGGTTTGTACATTACCATCCATGTCGGTCTTCTTCTTGAAAATCCATGGGTCTAACCCCTTCAGGCGGGTCAACCAAAGTCCATACTTGGTTTGCATACATGGATTCCATTTCAGATTTCATAGCTTCTTGCCATTTCTCAAAATCAGTGCCCATTATAGCTTCTTGATAAGATGACGGTTCATCCTCATCAGTAAGTAGTAAGTCACCTTGTTGAGTCACAAGAAATCCATATCTCTGTGGCTCACGGTGTTCTCTTACAGACCTACGTTGGACTTGTGTCTCTTGAGCAGGCAATTCATCCACAACAGCTTGTGGTGTCTGCTCTGTTTCCATCTCAATATCATGTTCAATGTTTTCTTGTGGTTGAACTTCACTAAGTTCTATTTGTCTCCCACTGGTTCTTCTCGAAATAAATTCTCTTTCAAGAAAGACACATGTCCGAGCAACAACTACTTTGTTCTCGGTGGGATAATAGAAATAGAATCCTTTCGTTTCCTTAAGATACCCCACAAATAAACACTTATCAGATTTGGGTCCAAGTTTATTGGAGGCGTGACGTCTCACGTAAGCCTCACAACCCCAAATCTTCATAAAAGACATACTAGGACGCTTCTTAGTCCATATCTCATATGGTGTTCTTTCAACTGATTTAGATGGAACACGGTTCAGTATAAATATCGCTGTTTCTAAAGCATGTCCCCAAACCGAGGACCTATACAAAGTATTTATATCGGAATGTAAAGGATCTTACCCTTGTAGCGTGTTTGATGCAGAAACGATGCTAAACCACGAGTCACGAGCAAAACCTCCAAGATCTTGCCTCTACGGTATCCACACGATCAAATCGAAAGGGTGTTCAAGAACAAGTTGCTAGACTCGTTCTTAAACCAAGAATGAACTCACGGTTCACAACCGATCAATGACGACCAATCAAAAACCCAAAACACCACGGCGGCGGCAGCGATGATGGTGTTTTAGGTGGGCGGCCGAGAGCTCTTGTGAGACCCCGTTATATAAACAAGATTCTAAGGTGCAGTTAAGAGAACTAATCATTCATAAATCAGAGTATTAGGTCGTGTTGATAATCCTGAGCTTAAGAGATTACAGTACCAAAAGTTTAAAAAGGAATTATACATATTCCTAACAAAAGGGTACTAAACTATAGCTTTACTCTACACTTTGTAGAAACTATACAGAAAGGAATTTCAGTTCTGCTAATCCTGTAGCACTCCTTACAGCTCAGCGTATCAACCCCAACCCTGGTTCTCCATGTCAAAAGCACCTACAAAGACAACCCCCAACACATGAGCACATCATAGTTCATATTCAACATAATATGAATGTAAGCATAAATGCATAAATCATAGGCATAGGATACTTCCTGAATTCCAATGCATTTAAAACGCCCATTTTGGTTGTCCCTGTACCATAACTCATAATCAAATCAATATATGATATTATGGTTTCTTTAAATAAATGTCATGACATAACTTTAATTCTTAAATCTTTACTTCAATCCTTAGTCAGTTTATCATCAGTGTATTTTAATGCCCCTCGCTTCATAACTTTAGAACAAGTGGTCCTCCCCTCCCTCGCTTCTTCATACAAATGGTGTTTCTATCCTCGCTTCGTATGGTAAACCTCGCCTCCATGTGCAAGCGGACCTACACCCCTCGCTCCACATTTTTAGCGGTATAATAGCGGTAAGCATTAAAATCATAACTGTGATAATCGTGACTCGTGGAATCCACACCAAATGTTCCACATCATACATATGCAACAACAATGCATAACAACATGTATCGTACTCATAATGCACAAACTTGCATTTATCGCATGTCAAATCGACAAACATGTAATACACGTTACCGTTGGGTGCCCGTAAGTCGCTTACGTACCTTTCCAAAATATCTTCAGTTGCAGGGCTCTATCCCCTGCGTTATGTGGCTACCTGTGATGGCTCTACACAAGTGTACAACGCAATATTAGATGCCAATAATAGTCCCATAACCAAAATCTCATCGAATTACAAAATTCCATATTTTTCAACATTTCAAGCCTCTCGATCGATCGGCACTTCAAGCTTGATCGATCGGGAGATTATAGTTTTTGGTGCCCAACTCGCTGCCTCGCTCGATCGATCGAGGTGATCTCACCGATCGATCGAGCTGAGCATTATCTTTCCAAATTTTCCTCTGCCATGCGCGATCGATCGGAGTGGACTTCTCGATCGATCGAGAAGCTCTATAAACGCGAGAAACCACCATTTTCGAGCACCTATTTTCAAGCCAACAATTATACCCCCATAAACATAAATCATGCTCAAACAAACATGCTAGGAACTTCATTATACTACCATGCAAGCCTCCAAAACAAGAATCTCATCAAAGGCTAATACACATGCCATTTTCACACCAATAAAAACATGAACTTAAACAAACATTAAATCAAAACAGGACATGGTTCCTCACTCTCTTTTGCTCCAATTTTTGCAAGCTTTCCTGCAAAGAAATTTGCAATTCCTTCTTCCTATGTGCTTAGCAGAAGATGGACGGTATTTTGGGTGAAACTGGGGATAAATGAGTGAGGGAGGTTGAGTGGGGGAAGGGATAAAGTGAGGGGTATGGGCAGCTTCAGCAGGTATGGGTTGGGGGGGGGGGGGGGGGGGGGGGGGGGTTGGTTAATGGTGGGTCATGTGATGTGTTATGTTTTGGTCCCGGTATTTAGCATGATGTATTAAAATATCCTCACATGATATTTTATAGTATTAAATCAATAAAATACTTCAAATACCAATTAAACATGCTTCAACAAAACGAATAACACCCACCCCAAAATAATCATGTCATAACCCAAATTCCCAACATATATCACATGCACCCTGAAATGCATTAATAGGCCATGACCACCACATGACTAAGCATTTCCCAATATTAATAAATCATCATCAATAAATTAATACCATAATCTTCATAACATAATTAATGTTTAAATGCACATAATCATTTCGGGGATATCACAACTCTTTAGGTTTTGTGATAAAAGGATTAAATCTCTTAATCACCTTGTTATCAAATTATATATGTTAGATTTAATTAAGGTTCAAGACTTTCTTAAAGCCTCATGGGCCCAAACCCATGATTTAATTAAATCCTTATAATCATGTAATTAAAACTCTTCTTAATTAATTAGTTCATCCAATGAATTTAATTCCCCTTATCGATTTAATCTTTTGTGCGACCCGATAGGATTTTGCAATGTTGGCAGTGACATAAAATCTCATTTTATGTCACAAGCAATAAGCGGTATCTAGCAACACATCAAGGCTACCCAAATTACAAGAATGTCATTGACTCGACATAAACCTACGAACTGCGATAATATTAACCATATAACTTAATCCCTTTGTCTTATGTATTTAGATTGAACACGAGTCATGGAATAGTCATACTCGTATATTCAATCTTTATTTCTTGACCCCGAAGTAGAATTAGAATAAACGAATAAGCTCGATATCACATATCGACTCATTCGAGCACGGCCATGCATTTTAGTCTTACTTGATCAAGGGCCCAAACACTTCTCCTGTTATATAGGAGGGACAAATCCTTTCTTGATCACTCAACATCCCTCTACATAATTCGTGGTGTATCCAATGATTGTCTTTATAGTTTACCCTGTTACAGGTAACGTTTGACAATATCAAAATACATGACTCCTTATGTTGGGATCTCTGGTGATCTCAAGTCGTAAGGATTACATACATCATTATCACTATGAGAATTGCTTATGACGTTCATATAACTATCCATGTAGCATTCTCATTGTGATGACCAGAGATTAGGGATGTTAATCCCGGAGTGTTAATAACCCGTAAAGTTGTTTTACGTGGCAATTGGAGTTTAATCGAGGCGTTGGGCCTTCCGGGCTCGTCTATTTGAGTAGTTGGGATCGTTGGATCCCGAGGTTGAGATCGTATTCTCATTTCGGTGAAAACCTATGAGTTGGGTTTTTAGTGTGACTCAGAATCTCGGGTGCTGTGTGTGGGCACCGGTAGGGGATTTTTGAGTTAGAGAGAGAATTTTTGAAAACAGATGATTTTTAATGAATCATGATGTATTTGTGGGGATATTAGTATTTTGGGGTATTTTTGCTATAAATACCATTTGAACCCGAAATTTTATTTAGAAAATCATTTCAGCCCCTTTATTTCCTCTCTCCCTCCCGCGACCCATTCCCGTCTGGACAGACCCACGCCGCTTCAGGCGCTTCGCCCACCGCCGTCCGGCCGCCGTTCGGCGCGTGCGACCCGCCGCCGGCTTCGTCTCGACGAGGCGCAGCTAACCCCTCCGGCAATTTGAAGTTTCGTCGCGTGTTGGAGTCGGATTTTGCAGAGAAGCGCCGATCCCCAATTTCTAGGGTTCTTCGATTTTGGTCCGATTTTCGATTGGGTAACCTCCCTTGCCCCTTTTTCGTCGTTGTTGTGTAATTCCCTGCCATTTTTGTGTTCGATTTGTTCGAATTATTGCTGTTGGTGGGATTGGTTCGAATTTATGCATTTTTCGTGGGTTTAGGTTCGAAAATTGTGATTTTTTGGCAGAGGTGTGGCGATTCTTGTTATGGATTGATTAATTCATGTTGTAGATGCATTATGATGCTTGATTGTGTTCGAATTTGAAGAATTATTAGGGTTCGAATTTAAGGGCTTGTTTGGGTTCGAATTTAAGGGTTTTGAGTTCGAAAATTGGGGGTTTTTGGCAAGGGGTGTTGATTCTTGCTTGGATAGCTTAATTCATATTTTAGATGAATTATGGTGTTTAAATGGGTTCGATTTGTGTTGTGAAGGTTCGAGAATTTGTGGGGTTTTCTTGAACGATTTTCGATAATGGTTAATTGTCGTGTGTTGACAATATTTTTGAGGGTTATGGGTGTGCTTGAGCATGGGTTGCATGTTCGTAATTAATTGTGAATTAATTTATCGTGTTAGCACATCGTTCCTCGGAGCATGGAACTCGAGCAAGGTTTGGCTCGGACTTCGGAGATTTAAGGTACGTGCGACGTACGAGCATTACTTTATATGAGAGCATTTGTGAAATGCATAATGTGTTGTAATTGCATTAGATGGTTGTGGGTATGGCTATATGCATATATGTGTTGATATATATGGGGTACTGAGTCTATATGACTATTGTACGGCATTTGAGATGCCCGAGAATGATCGTGGGATCATGTACTCATTATAAGACATGTGAGATGTCTAGGTATAATGGAAAATTGGTAAAATAAATGCTAGGCATTTGAACTATCTATGATTGATAGCGAAATTGAGAAATCAGTACTAGATATTGAGATATCTATATTTGTACGTATATTGAACTTGGAATCATTGATTTTTGATACTTGAGAATCAGGCATGCTATGAGTTAAATCAATGTGTTGATTTACTGATTTATGAGATTTGATGAGTTTGATGATTGTGAGAACAGGGACAGTACACGGAATCCCGGATGAGGATGTTGCCATCCAGGGAGTATCATTTAAAATTCATTAATATTTACTTGTGTTGTAAATTATGAATTTCATTATTGTGATTATGAGATTTTGTGTATTGGTATGCTCACCCCGTTGGGGGCTGTCTCTGTTGGGGTAGGTGAATAGGTGCATCGATGGCTGTGGAGCTGAGCTCGAGCTGTTGATTGGATGTACTCCCAGGATCGTGGTACCAGGGCTTGATGGAGCACGGTATCGTATAGAGTACATATATACACCCGAGGGTTTTATACATATTTATGATGCTCGCATGTGAGCACGGTTATGTTTGTATATGGGTTGTATATAAAGGCAGGAGCCTTTCTCTCTTTCATTATATGTTGCATGCAATTGTGGTAGAATTGCTAATGATATGAGAGTCGTTAGTGTATTATGTGGGGGTTGAAACCCACTTTTGTCGTCTTATGTGTGGCGTCTTCCCTGGCTGGGAATTTACTTGGTATTGCTGCATTCTGTTGAGTATTATGTTTTTCCCTGGCCGGGAATTGTTATGTGTTGTGCTTTTATTTCGGGATAGCTCAATTTACGTGGAGACTCTGCCCAAATTTTTATAAAAGTCCACAATGTAAAAAGTGGCAAAATGGGGTTGGAAATGGGCAACTCTATGAGTCTATATGTTAGTAGAGATGATCTTATAACGTTGAATATTAAAGGAATTTTGTAAGCATCATTTGAGCTTCCCGATTGACTTTTTATTGAAAGCATGTGCCACACATAATGGTTAATACACTAATTAAGGGTTAAGGGCTTGGGGTCCTTACATTAGTGGTATCAGAGCAGTGGTTAGCTCTTTGGGGCTGTTGAGGGCCTGGAATATGCTGATAGGGATGAGTAGCACATATTTATGCATGATAGTAGTTAGTGTTGTGTGACACAACTATTTTGCTTATGTGCATTTGTGATATGTGATCATAGTGAAACGATTGTATGTCATGACATCTATAGAATCATAATATAACCTGTTGATTATGATTGTGAGTTGTGACACAGGGACAACCAGGTGGAGCATATCGAAATGCATTGGGATACAGGAAGTACTTTGTACTCATAGTTTATGCATTTACTCATTATAATCATATTGTGGGAATATGGATTATTGTATGCTCATGGGTTGTGATTGTTCCTGTAGGAACACTATGATGCGAAAGGCTAAGGCCATGGTTGAAAGACACGAAACGGTAACCTGCATTTTATATACATCATGGATTTATACATTGTGGATGTATGTGTAGTGATGATTTTAATGCTTTGCCGCCAAATGTCGAAGCGAGGGGTGGGAGCGCCGCATGTCTCATTTGAGCGAGGTGCATTAAAATACACTCATGATGATGTATGTTGGTATATGGATTATGCTTTGTGATGCAGGTATGGATGAAATACTTGGTGAATATCCCATGAGTCATTGTTATGGATGAGTGATGATTTTAAATGCTTGCCGCTATTTATTGTTTTGTGCCGCTAAAATGTGAAGCGAGGGGTGGGAGCGCCGCATGTCACATTGAAGCGTGGTTAGCATATGAGGCGAGGAAAGAATATTTGCCGCTAAAATGTGAGGCGAGGGGTGGGAGTACCGCATGTCCATTTAAGCGAGGTTATTCTATGCCGCCTATATGTGAAGCGAGGGGTGGGAGTACCGCATGTTTTTACTTGAGCGAGGGGCATTAAATTACACTACCGTGACAATGACTAGGGATCGGCTATATTGACTGGCGATGGTTCTTGCCGCCATGTATATTGATAGCGATGGTTCATGCCGCTATATTGACTGGCGATGGTTCTTGCCGCCATGTATATTGATAGCGATGGTTCATGCCGCTATATTGACTGGCGATGGTTCTTGCCGCCATGTATATTGATAGCGATGGTTCATGCCGCTATATTGACTGGCGATGGTTCTTGCCGCCATGGATATTGATAGCGATGGTTCATGCCGCTATATTGACTGGCGATGGTTCTTGCCGCCATGGATATTGATAGCGATGGTTCATGCCGCTATATTGACTGGCGATGGTTCTTGCCGCCATGTATATGGATAGCGATGATTCATTCCGCTATATTGATTGGCGATGGTTCTTGCCGGGATATATATTGCTAGCGATGCCTCTTTCCGCTATTATGTGGATGATGATTCATGCTCAGGTGTATAGCGAGGTTTCATGCCACTTATTATATGACGAGGTATCATGCCGTCGATTCTATAGCGATGGATTGTGCCGCTATGTGCTCAGCACAGGATTTTGCCGCCTTCGAGCGATGGGTGCTGACTACGTACTATTATCGAGCGACGGAGACAGGTATGCCGCTATATTGATAGCGATGAGGTATGGCATATTACTTGTGTTAGCATTATTGTGGATACTATGTGTTGCTATATATATGCCATGTGTTTGACGATGAGAATATGGATGTCGTGTATTGCCATGTACCGTCGTATGTTTGACGATGTTAGTTGGATGTCATATGTTGACATATGCCGTCACGGGATGACGATGACATAGTTGATGTTCTATGTAGACGTGTGGCGTCGTTTTGATGATTAATACATTTATGTTATGTATTTGGTTATATGGTTTGAGTGCCTTGGTGGGCACATGGTAGTGTCTGAGTCACTAGTTGACGAGACCTTTTGTCGAGCAATGATACCCTTGGGTATGCTCGTTGGTTTGGCTGGGGCCAAGTGATTGGTGGTAAGAGTAGTCATTGAGGAAACTACTCGCTTGTGTTGTGATGTAGGGTAGACATGGTTGCACCCACCCTGAGGGTGTGGGATAAGTCTTATCGGATTATGATTGCTTCATAAGTGAGCAAGGACACCGGGTTGTCCATTGTGCTTAGTATTTTAGAGATATGTTGGGCGATGACCCATTACTCTAACGGTTTGTACGGTACGGCATACCGAGATGGAACATATGGTTTGTTGGTAGGCTTGATATGAACCTATGGAGACAGCACTTTGCTAGCCAGATATCGTAGTGATGATATAGTGTGCTTGTTGGAGCCATGATACTGCTCGTTGGAACCGAGTTTGGTGAATCGTATGATGATACGATGAAGACTTTTGGCAGGCTTTCGATTGTCCCTTTGTAGCATGATGTTTGAGGCATGTGACACCCCATGAGAACGTTTATACGTCTATTGTTTTGAGGGACTTGTCTGGGACAGCTCATAATGTTGGAGTACCAACAAGAGAGTCATCGAGTCGTCGTTGACTCGATTTGGGGAATCCGTGTACTTGGGATGCAATGGGTGCTATTGTATCCAGTTTTTCCGAACGGTGGTTCGAGACTAGTGGATCTCGAGTTCGATAGCACTTCCCTTGTGGGGAGGGAGGTAGTGTTATACCTATTTGGAATCTTTGAAAGATTCGGTAAGTTGGTGCGTGTGGTGTTGATTTTGGGAATCACGCCGTGTTGTTGATCGCCGATTATCATCCTCAACTGAGTAGGGAATGACTCAGAATTGACAGTTGCGTTTGGGGCTTAGGGGTATGTTGTAGATACCCGAGCCGAGTGCATTGAGTATGCATATGATGTTAGTGCTTAGGCAGGTATACTGGTGAGTATACAGATGCCAGTTATTGATTTCCTTTCTGTCAAGCATAGAGTTATGCTATTTTTGGATGGTTAAATCTCTGATGAGAGATATGGAACACCTTGAGATTGGGAATCTCCATGGCACGATTATTATGAGAAACAATCGTGAAGTTAGTTGACTCCCTTTGAGGAGGGATTATCTTTTGTGGGTTGAGGTGTTTCCTTGTTGGTGTTTCCCTTCGAGTTATACGATAGCCTTTCCAAGTTGGATTGTTAAATCCTAGGATTGCCAAGGGATGGCAGGAATTCAGATTGGTTGGGTGTCGCTGCCGACACAAGCGTTGAGGATGCAATGGGTTTATTGCATGTCCTTTCAGAATTTGAACTCTGTGGAGTCTCGATGGTTTGTTTATGATCAGGATGTGATCCTTGGAATATCCGGAGGTGGACATCTTGTGAGATGTCTTTTGTGTGAATCTGTGGCCGTGAGTTGCCCAAATTGAGTTGCAATGATGCGACTGCTCATTCGATGGAGGAGGTATGAAAGTGGAGACCAGGTTTGGTATGTGTACATCGTGATATACTAGTGTTTTCCTCGTGATGATGTGTGTTAGACATCGTGAGTCATGATAAAGATATCATTGGATGATATCTACGATAGAATCGGGAGCGATTAGAATCCTTGCAGTTTCAGTTGACTAACTGCTTTTGGACTGTTAGCGTTGAGTTGTGCTGACGCTCTTCGACGTTATGATGGATATGGGAGTCTATTTCACTCCAGAGTTTGACACGAGGTCAACGTTCTCACGGTTGAGGTGTCATTCAGGATGCGTTCTTACTAGTTGTATTAGCACTAAGGATGACTGTCCGATCTACGGTCGTAAGTATTGGTTGTTTTGCAGTCATGAGGGACTGGCTTTTGGGATGAACCGCATCGAGGTACGTTTTGCCTCTTGGGTGATATGTTGGTTTTGGTATGTCGCTCTGTTTCAGAGTTTGTTGTGAGGTAAGTATCCTCGCGTTTATTAAGACGATTCTGATATGGTCAAGAATCGAGGTTATGGCTTCATGTAGTTGTGTAGCCCGGGTGTTACGTGATACACCGGTGCTAATTTCGAGGACGAAATTCTTTTAGTGGGGGATATTGTGATGACCAGAGATTAGGGATGTTAATCCCGGAGTGTTAATAACCCGTAAAGTTGTTTTACGTGGCAATTGGAGTTTAATCGAGGCGTTGGGCCTTCCGGGCTCGTCTATTTGAGTAGTTGGGATCGTTGGATCCCGAGGTTGAGATCGTATTCTCATTTCGGTGAAAACCTATGAGTTGGGTTTTTAGTGTGAGTCAGAATCTCGGGTGCTGTGTGTGGGCACCGGTAGGGGATTTTTGAGTTAGAGAGATAATTTTGAAAACAGATGATTTTTAATGAATCATGATGTATTTGTGGGGATATTAGTATTTCGGGGTATTTTTGCTATAAATACCATTTGAACCCGAAATTTTATTTAGAAAATCATTTCAGCCCCTTTATTTCCTCTCTCCCTCCCGCGACCCATTCCCGTCTGGACAGACCCACGCCGCTTCAGGCGCTTCGCCCGCCGCCGTTCGGCGCGTGCGACCCGCCGCCGGCTTCGTCTCGACGAGGCGCAGCTAACCCCTCCGGCAATTTGAAGTTTCGTCGCGTGTTGGAGTCGGATTTTGCAGAGAAGCGCCGATCCCCAATTTCTAGGGTTCTTTGATTTTGGTCCGATTTTCGATTGGGTAACCTCCCTTGCCCCTTTTTCGTCGTTGTTGTGTAATTCCCTGCCATTTTTGTGTTCGATTTGTTCGAATTATTGCTGTTGGTGGGATTGGTTCGAATTTATGCATTTTTCGTGGGTTTAGGTTCGAAAATTGTGATTTTTTGGCAGAGGTGTGGCGATTCTTGTTATGGATTGATTAATTCATGTTGTAGATGCATTATGATGCTTGATTGTGTTCGAATTTGAAGAATTATAAGGGTTCGAATTTAAGGGCTTGTTTGGGTTCGAATTTAAGGGTTTTGAGTTCGAAAATTGGGGGTTTTTGGCAAGGGGTGTTGATTCTTGCTTGGATAGCTTAATTCATATTTTAGATGAATTATGGTGTTTAAATGGGTTCGATTTGTGTTGTGAAGGTTCGAGAATTTGTGGGGTTTTCTTGAACGATTTTCGATAATGGTTAATTGTCGTGTGTTGACAATATTTTTGAGGGTTATGGGTGTGCTTGAGCATGGGTTGCATGTTCGTAATTAATTGTGAATTAATTTATCGTGTTAGCACATCGTTCCTCGGAGCATGGAACTCGAGCAAGGTTTGGCTCGGACTTCGGAGATTTAAGGTACGTGCGACGTACGAGCATTACTTTATATGAGAGCATTTGTGAAATGCATAATGTGTTGTAATTGCATTAGATGGTTGTGGGTATGGCTATATGCATATATGTGTTGATATATATGGGGTACTGAGTCTATATGACTATTGTACGGCATTTGAGATGCCCGAGAATGATCGTGGGATCATGTACTCATTATAAGACATGTGAGATGTCTAGGTATAATGGAAAATTGGTAAAATAAATGCTAGGCATTTGAACTATCTATGATTGATAGCGAAATTGAGAAATCAGTACTAGATATTGAGATATCTATATTTGTATGTATATTGAACTTGGAATCATTGATTTTTGATACTTGAGAATCAGGCATGCTATGAGTTAAATCAATGTGTTGATTTACTGATTTATGAGATTTGATGAGTTTGATGATTGTGAGAACAGGGACAGTACACGGAATCCCGGATGAGGATGTTGCCATCCAGGGAGTATCATTTAAAATTCATTAATATTTACTTGTGTTGTAAATTATGAATTTCATTATTGTGATTATGAGATTTTGTGTATTGGTATGCTCACCCCGTTGGGGGCTGTCTCTGTTGGGGCAGGTGAATAGGTGCATCGATGGCTGTGGAGCTGAGCTCGAGCTGTTGATTGGATGTACTCCCAGGATCGTGGTACCAGGGCTTGATGGAGCACGGTATCGTATAGAGTACATATATACACCCGAGGGTTTTATACATATTTATGATGCTCGCATGTGAGCACGGTTATGTTTGTATATGGGTTGTATATAAAGGCAGGAGCCTTTCTCTCTTTCATTATATGTTGCATGCAATTGTGGTAGAATTGCTAATGATATGAGAGTCGTTAGTGTATTATGTAGGGGTTGAAACCCACTTTTGTCGTCTTATGTGTGGCGTCTTCCCTGGCTGGGAATTTACTTGGTATTGCTGCATTCTGATGAGTATTATGTTTTTCCCTGGCCGGGAATTGTTATGTGTTGTGCTTTTATTTCGGGATAGCTCAATTTACGTGGAGACTCTGCCCAAATTTTTATAAAAGTCCACAATGTAAAAAGTGGCAAAATGGGGTTGGAAATGGGCAACTCTATGAGTCTATATGTTTGTAGAGATGATCTTATAACGTTGAATATTAAAGGAATTTTGTAAGCATCATTTGAGCTTCCCGATTGACTTTTTATTGAAAGCATGTGCCACACATAATGGTTAATACACTAATTAAGGGTTAAGGGCTTGGGGTCCTTACACTCGTGGTGGGTCTGTCCAGTACATCGTTCTCTAACATGTACACATGTGTTGATTTGATATCTCATATCTATGAACAATAATCAATCAAAACATACTAGTCTTAATGCATTATCATTATCCTAATTCATGATAATACTTGACTAGGGACAATCTTTAAGAACAATACAATATTATTCTAAGGACATTAACTTATATATTAATTCATATTACACAGATACACGAATAATATATAATAATGAATTGCCATTAACAAAATCATAATACAGTGTATGTCATAAACAATCATCTAATGAGTTGTCTTAGGGCATATCCCAACACTAATACCCCTCGCTTCGACATATCAGCGGCATCGAATAACCTCCCTTTAATGCGACATGCGGCATTTACCATCGCTTCAACATTTTAGCGGCAAATATTCTTTCCTCGCTACGATATGGCAAGTATTCTATCATCGCTTCAAATGACAGCTGCAAAGCTTTAAAGTTATCACCCGAATATAACAATGATACCTCGCTTTCATGTAACAGCGGTATTCCATATCACAATACACATCGCTATGAGCGGCAAAGTATTTTATGTCACATCTTGTTATAACAGCGTATTTTAATGCACCTCGCTTGTCATGACCGCAACATTAATACCCCTGGCTTTCGTGTAACAACAGCGATTATTCTATCATCGCTTCAAATGACAGCAGCAAAGCATTAAAATCATCGCTCGAACATAACAACGACTCTTCATGATGTGCACCAAATATCCAATATATATCTGCAACCACAATGGTTAGCAATAACACATTCCATTTATAATCCCACATCATAAACGCACATAAGCCAAGTTAGTTGTGTCACACAATACTAACCACCATCATGCATAAATATGTGCTACCCTTTTTTATTAACATGTTCCTAGGCCCTCAACAGCCCCAAAGAGCAAATCACTGCTCTGATACAACTAATGTAAGGACCCCGCCCCGCGCCCTTAACCCGCTATTAGTGTATTAACCCATGTATTTAGTGCATACAATCATGTAATCAGGGGGGAAACCACATGCAACCATAGCATAATGTGCCAACAACAAATTTCTTACATTATTCCATATAATGTTCAAATCCCCCATACCACTCAACCCTTAAGTATGCATCTTATAATACACTAACATGTTCTCAATTCATTTAGAAATTCCTTAATTAATTGCATGCAACCCATAAATGAAAAGAGAAAGGCATATGCCCTTTATACAACTCATGTACACATATAGCAGTGCTCACATGCGAGCATCTAATGAGTGAATGTGTATTTAATGTATAAAGTACCCTACTCAATGCCGGCACCGGTACCTCGATCCTGGAAGTACCTCCAATCCATAGCTCGATCTCAACTCCGGAGCTACCGCTGTACCTGTTCCACCTGGCCCAACATAGACAGCCCCCACACGGGGTGAGCATACCAATACTACCGATCCAATAATCACAATATCACATTACATAATTTACAGAATGTAAAGCGGTGATTTTAAACGACACTCCCTGAATAGTGTCATCCTCATACGGGAGGGGATCTGTTCCTGTTCTCAAAATAACCGAAACCATCAAATCCCCAAAAGCCATTTAATCATTTCATTGATTAACTAAATCTGTTCATAATTGCCAATTTCCATAATCAATAAAATCCCATCATTTACAAATGTTTATAGATATCACATGTATCTAAACAATAGTTCAACAATCCCATTTCATCGCTTGCTCAATAGCAGTGGCATTCATAACCGATGTTAACTAGCGACAACATCTCAACCGTTGCTCGCTCCATAGCGGCCACATATGTTTCACAATACATACCCATTTATTGCAATTACAATATACCATGCATTCAACAATTGCGAAAGATATAAGGTTATGCTCGTACATTATACGTACCTTGTAATTACATAGTCCGAATCAAACCTTGCCTTAGTCTCGTGACCCAATGAATCATGTGCTAACACATAAAATAACTCACAATTATTAATGAGCATGCAACCACGTGCCCAAGCAAGTTCACAATCCCCAATTATCGTCAATCCACGACTATTAACCATTTTAAAAGACCACGGGCGAAGCATGCATCGATTTCACAACACAACATAATTTACCAAAATCTCCGACCTACCGATCGATCGGTCAACCTACCGATTGATCGTTAAAAACCCGAAAATTACATTTTGGCTACGGCATTGCACCGATCGATCGGTAGCTTCTACCGATCGATCGCTAGGAGCCACCGATCGATCGGTAAAACGTTTGAATTTTACCCATCGCTACGAACTTGCACCGATCGATCGGTAAGATGCTACCGATCGATCAGTCGCTACACAAACCCGAAGACCACCATTTTTAAAAGCTTCCAAACCTCAACCAACCAACTACAACTCCCTCCAACTCGATTTTAACCACAAATAAACACCCTAGGACACTCACAAGGGTTAAAACACATTTTAAAACAAGAACCAAGATTTCCCAAATCTATAAATTTCCCCCCAACTCAAAACCAAATACCACAATACTACAATCAAATCGAAGATAAAGAATAGGGGAAGCATATTACCAAATTATCTTCGAGAAATACAGCTCCCAAGTCGAGCCTCCATCGATGTTGCTCCAAGGGAGAAAAGAGAAGGGTTTGGGGAAGAAGGGGGCGCGAGAGAGAGGAGAGAGAGAGAGAGGAGAGAGTTCGTGCAATGACTGAACACCGAGTCCACTTGGTATATGTAGTACCAAGGCTCAAAAATCTTGAGTCTTCCACAAATACATCATGACTCATTAAAAATCATCTATGTTCAATAATTACCTCTCAATCTCAAATTCCATTACTAGCCCCAACACAAAGCACCCCAGACCTCAGATCCCACCAAAAACCTAATTCTAAGGTTTAACACCACAATGAGAATACAATCTCATCCCTTGGATCCCACGACCCCAAATACCGGATTTAAAATCCTCGGGAGTCCTAGCACAACAATTAATTCATAATTGCCGCAATTGAAAATCCATGACGGATCATTGCCACCCCGTGATTTACACCACTAATTCCCCACAAAAACACATTCAAATACTTTTTACACTTCATTTCAAATTTTAGTAATATTTTTAATTTTTAAAAAATAAATAAGGGTCAAACCTTAACCGTAACCGTTGGTTACCCGTAACCGGAACCATAACCCGCGGTTCATAAACTATAACCGGAACCGTCAAGGAAGGTTAAGGTTAAGGGACAAGGTTTTCTTAACAGTCTAACTGGCGGCTCTGAATCGTGATCATGTCTAGTTTGAATGGAAATTCATGATGGGCTTTTAGTATGTGACACCCCTACCTTTCATTACACATGACACAAATATCTCTTTTATGCACGTGTACATACATGAGGCATATCGCCTAACATTTATCCTGTAAGGGAGTCACATCACTTATATACATATACATAACTGTGACTATAGCATTACTATAGTAAAATATTTAAGTCGTCGCAGCGGAAAATTGTACTTTATAACATGTAAATTTAAGACTTTTTTCCATAACCATATGTACATGGCATATATGCCAGTGTTGTTGTATCTCACATTATTCATACCAAAAACCTATACACTTATATATACAATGATGAGCAGAGGGAGAAGAACTACTGATCAGCCGGCCAACCTTGTATCCATACTTCAATATTCCAAAAAGACTTCTAGACCTTCCTCTAGAGTCGACTTTACTTTGGATTATCTAAAACAAAACACTTCACTGAGTATATACGGACAATCGATATTCAACATGTGATGACCAGGGATTATAGGTGTTAATCCCGTAGTATTAATAATCCCTAAAGTGGTTTTACGTGGCGATTTGGGATTTAATCGAGGTGTTGGGCCTTCTGGGCTCGTTTATTTGGGCAGTTGGGATCGTTGGATCCAGAGGTTGAGATTGTATTCACATTACGGTGTAAAACCTAAGAGTTGGGTTTTTGATGTGTCTCGGAATCTCGGGTGCTATGTGAGCACCGGTAGAGGGTTTTGGAGTTAGAGAGAGAGTTTTTGAAAACAGATGATTTTTAAGGAATCATGATGTATTTGTGGGGCTATTAATTTTTCGGGGTATTTTTGCTATAAATACCATTTGAACCCAAGATTTTAAGAAAAAAATCATTTCAACCCCTTTATTTTCCTCTCTCCCGCGCGCGCCCCCTTTTCCCGTCTGAACAGCTGCCGCGCGCAAAAGCGCTCCGCCCGCCGCCGTCCGGCCGCCGTTGGGCGCGTGCGACCCGCCGCCGGCTTCGTCTCGACGAGGCGCTCCTTTCCCCTCTGCCAATTGGAAGTTTCGTCGCGTTTCTCGTTCGAATTTGGCTGGAATGCGTCGATCCCCAAAAGTTAGGGTTCTTCGATTTTTCGTCCGATTTCTTCCGATTTCGTTTGGGTAACCTTCCTAACCCCTTTTTCCATGCTTGTGATGTGATTCCCTGCCAAATTGTGATTTATTGGCTCGAATGATTTCGATTTTCGTTGGCTTGGGTTCGATTTTTTGGATGGGTGCATGAAATGGGTTCGATTTTGGGGGTTTTGGAAGGGTTGTGGTGATTCTTGTTATGGATTGATTAATTCATGTTGTTGACGCATTATAATGCTTGATTGTGTTCGGAATTGAAGAATTGGATTCGAAATTAGGGCTTTGGATTTCGAATTTGGGGGTTTGGCATGTGGGATGATTATTCATGCTATGGATTGATTAATTGACATTTTAGATGAATTATGGTATTTAATTGGGTTCGAAATTGTGAGATTAAGGTTCGATTTTTGTAGGGCATTCTTGAACAAATTTCGATTGTCTCATTTATTTCCTTCCCTGCATGTACCCTACCCCGGGTCTTTTAAGAGGATAATTGTCGTGTATTGACAATGTTGTGAGGGATATGGGTGTGCTTGAGCATAGGTTACATGTTCGTAAATAATTGTGAATTATTTATCGTGTTAGCACATCATTCCTCGGGGCATGGAACTCGAGCAAGGCTTGGCTCGGACTTCGGAGATTTAAGGTACGTGCGACGTACGAGCATTACTATATATATGTGAAATGCATAAGGTGTTTTGATTGCATTGAATGTTTTGCGTATGGTTATATATACATGTTGATATAGCCAAGGAATGACCCAAATCTTGATATCGCCGCTTGTAGCGTGCGTGACACTAGAGTAGGATGACTCTTGCATGATATATGGGGTACTGGGTTTATATGACTATATTATGAGACATTTGAGATGTCTAGGTTTGTAGAATCATGCATTCTTCGTAAGACATTTGAGATGTCTAGGTTCGTAGAATCATGTATTCATTATGAGACATTTGAGATGTCTAGGTTTGTAGACTCATGTATTCATTATAAGACACTTGAGATGTCTAAGTATAATGAAGGATTGGTAAAATAAATGCTAAGGCATTTGAGCTATCTGTGATTGATAGCAAGGTTGTGAAATCAGTATTAGATATTGTGATATCTGTAATTGCATGTTTAATGAATTTGTAATCACTATATGTTGATATTCGAGGATCAGGCATGCGATGTGTAAATCAATGTGTTGATTTACTGATTTATGAGATTTGATGAGTTTGATGTTGTGAGAACAGGGACAGTACACGGAATCCCGGATGAGGATGTTGCCATCCAGGGAGTATCATTTAAAATTCATTAGCATTTACCTTTGTTGTAAATTATGAATTTCATTATTATGATTATGGGATTTTGTGTATTGGTATGCTCACCCCGTTGGGGGCTGTCTCTGTTGGGACAGGTGGACAGGTACATCGATGGCTATGGAGCTGAGCTCGAGCTGTTGATTTGAGGTACTCCCAGGATCGTGGTACCAGGGCCTGATGGAGCACGGTATCGTATAGAGTACCTATATATATACACCTGAGGATTTATACATATTCATATTCATGATGCTCGCATGTGAGCACGATTATACTTGTATATGGATTGTATATAAAGGCATGAGCCTTTCTCTCTTTCATTTAAGGTTGCATGCAATTAGGTTGAATTGCTAGAATGATATGAGAGTCATTGGTGTATTATGTGGGTGTTGGAACCCACTTTTGTTGACATATGTGTGGTGTCTTCCCTGGCTGGGAATCTACTTGTATTACTGCTTTCTGTTGAGTATTATGTGTTCCCTGGCCGGGAATTTTGTTATGTGTTGTACTCTGTTTTGGGATAGCTCTATTTATGGGGAGACTCTGCCCAAATTTTTGTAAAAGTTTACAATGTGAAAAGTGGCACCAAGGGGTTGGTAAAGGGCAAACATATGAGTCTTTTATTGACAGGCAATGATTAAGTATCATCAGAGCTTCCCGATTGACATTTTATAGAAAGCATGTACCACACATAGTGGTTAATACACTAATCAAGGTTTTAAGGGCTTGGGGTCCTTACATTAGTGGTATCAGAGCAGTGGTTGCTCATTGGGGCTGTTAAGGGCCTAGGAAGTTATTGATAGCACATATTTATGCATGATGGCATTAATGTTGTATGACATAACACATTGTTTATGTGCTCTTATGATATGAAAAGTGGTATTGCTAACCATTGTGGTTGCAGGAATCGTGTGGAACACGATAGGATGACATTTATGGGGATGTCTGGCACTCCGTGTGTTATGTGCCAAGGAAGCTGGTTTTAAGAAAATCAGATAAAGGGATATTTCCGAGGTAACATGTATTTTACGTTGTCTTGTTGACACATGATGAATGCAAAGTGGTGCATTGAGGTTATGATATATGTTATTGTGCATTGTTTTGCATATGCATGTCTTGAGTCAAAGTTATCTTAGTAAGGATTTTAATGGCTTATGCTAAAGTCCATATGAAGCGATGAAGAGTCCCGCTTATATGGAGTAGCAACGCTAAAGTCCATTGGAAGCGATGAAGAGTTCCGCTTACATGGAGTAGCAACGCTAAAGTCCAGTGGAAGCGAGGAAGAATTCCGCTTTCCTGGAGTAGCAAGAAGCATTAAAATGTACTAATGATAAGGGCTCAGGATGAAATAAGGATTTAAGGAAAAAGAATGTCATGACATTGCATATCCATACATTCATATAATGCGTTTTTATTATGTATTGAATGTTGATGCATAGCGTATATGGCTATTGTTGTTAACCCTGATGGTTGCAGGTTACAGGAAATATGGAGTATAAAAAGGAATGATGATTACACATTCCAGGAGTCCTGCTTATGACAGTGAGAATTTTTATACTTACGCTTGACCGCTAAAAATGTGGAGCGGGCGGGGATGCTCGCTTGCACATGGAGGCGGGGTATTCCATACGAAGCGAGGATGATATACCGCTTGTATGAAGAAGCTTATGCTTGTACCGCTAAAAATGTGGAGCGGGCAGGGATGCTCGCTTGCACATGGAGGCGGGGTATGCCATACGAAGCGAGGATGAGATACCGCTTGTATGAAGAAGCGAGGATGAGATGCCGCTTGTTAGGATGATGATTCATTCCTATGTGATGACACGGATGATAGCGGTGATGTGTCCCGCTGTGTCGATTTATATTCATTTCTCTATGAGGACACGGTTTATAGCGACGGTTCATTCCGCTATATTTATTGGCGATGGTTCATTCCGCCAGGCGTATTTATAGCGACGGTTCATTCCGCTATATTGATTGGCGATGGTTCATTCCGCCAGGCGTATTTATAGCGACGGTTCATTCCGCTATATTTATTGGCGATGGTTCATTCCGCCAGGTGTATTTATAGCGACGGTTCATTCCGCTATATCTATTGGCGATGGTTCATTCCGCCAGGTGTATTGATAGCGATGGTTCATTCCGCTATATTGATTGGCGATGGTTCATTCCGCCAGGAGTATTTATAGCGATGGTTCATTCCGCTATATCTATTGGCGATGGTTCATTCCGCCAGGTGTATTGATAGCGATGCCTCTTTCCGCTACTATGTGGACGATGATTCATACTCAGGTGTATAGCGAGGTTTCATGCCACTTATTATATGACGAGGTGTCAGGCCGTCGATTCTATAGCGAGGGATTTTGCCGCTATGTACTCAGCACAGGATTTTGCCGCCTTCGAGCGATGGGTGCTGATTACGCACTATTATTGAGCGACGGAGACAGGTATGACGCTATATCACTAGCGATGAGGTATGAGATATTGCTATTTTATTAGCTTTATTGTAGCTGGCATGCGTTGATATACATGTTTTATTATGCCTATTTTACTAGCATGTTAGTGGATGACATACGCTGAGGTACATGTATCGTCACTAGTGGGCAATGTTTTAGATGCCATGAGTTGGCATGTGTCGTCACGGGATGACGATGACGATAGTGTAGGAGATGTCTTATTAGACATGCATCATCGTTACGATGATCGATGCGTTGAGTATACGTATTCAGTAGTATGCCTTGGGTGCCAGTACTGGGCACAAGGTGGTGTGTGCGACACCGATGGACGTGACCCATATACCGAGCGGGTTGCTCGAGGAATGGATGGATGCGCTGTACATGTGATTGTACCGCAGCTTATGTTTGGGGGTAATCATTTTACGAGTGGTGATACCCTAGAAGTATGCTCGTTGGAATGGCTTTTGGCCATGTGATTTGACGACAGGAGTAATCATGGAGGAAAGTACTCGCTTTCTGTCGATGTGACATGTGGTGGACATGGTCACACCACCCTTGAGGGTGTAGGATGGGTCCTAAGGGAGTAGGATCAGGTTATGTTAAGTACATAGGGACATTGGGTTGTCCAGGGTGTATCGGCATTGAGGAATGTTGGATAAAGACCCACTACTCTATTGAGTTTTTCTCCCATAGTATGTTATACCATGTGGAAACGTCCGTCTTATTGGTAGGTTTGAGGTAAACCTAAAGAGGCAGAGACTAGGTTGTCTGCCGCGTGTGTGTAGCACCATGATGGGCTTGCTAGAGCCGTTACACTGCTCGTTGGAACCAAGTTTGGCAAATCGTAAGGTGATACGATGAGGATTGTGGTGGACTCTAGTAGTCACCATGTCATTGAGGTTAAGGTTGTTCGTGCCTCGCTGAAACGTGTATACGTTTATGTTTGAATCTTGGAGACTTGTCTGGGACAGCTCAGGATGTTGGAGTACCAACAAGAGAGTCATCAGGTTGTTATTGACTCAATCTAAAGGAACCCGTGTATTGGGATACAATGGGTGTTATTGTATCCAGTTTTTCCGAACGATGGTTCGAGACTTGTGGATCTCGAGTTCGATGGCATTTCCCTTGCGAGGAAGGAGGTAGTATTATACCTATTTGGGAATCTTAAAAGATTCGGTAAGTTGGTGCAAGTGGTGTTGATCTTGGGAATCACACCGTGTATTGTTAATCGTCGATTTTCATCCTCCACTGAGTAAGGAATGACTCAGAATTGACGGTTGTGTTTGGGGCTTAGGGATATATGGTAGATACCCGAGCCGAGTGCATTGAGTATGCATGTGATGTCAGTGCTTAGGCAGGTATACCGGTGAGTATACGGATGCCAGTTATTGATTTCCTCTCTGTTAAGCATAGAGTTATGCTATTTTTGGATGGTTAAATCTCTGATGTGAGATATGGAACACCTTGAGATTGGGAATCTCCATGGCACGATGATTATGAGGAATAATCGTGAAGTTAGTTGACTCCCTTGAGGAGGGATTTTCTTGTGAGGGTTAAGGTATTTCCCTTATTGGTGTTTTCCTTCGAGTTATGCGACAGCCTTCCCAAGTTTGGATTGTTAAATCCGAGGATTTTCAAGGGATGGCAGGATTTCGGATTGGTTGAGTGTCGCTGACGACACAAGCGTTGCGGATGCAATGGGTTTATTGCATGCCCCTTAAGAAATGTAAACTCTGCGGAGTCTCGGTTGTTATTTATGATCAGAACGTGATTCTTGGAACATCCGGAGGTGGACATCTTGTGAGATGTCTTTTGTTTGAATTTGTGGCCGTGAGTTGCCCAAATTAAGTTGCAATGAGGCGACTACTCCTTCGATGGAGGAAGTTTGAAAGTGGAAACCAGGTTTGGTATGTGTACACCGTAGTTGTACTAGTGTTTCCCTCGTAACGATGTATGTTAGACATCGAGAGTCTTGGTAAAGATGTCATTGGATGATATCTACGATAGAATCAAGAGCGATTCGAATCCTTGCAGTTTCAGTTGACTAACTGCTTTTGGACTGTTAGCGTTGAGTTGTGCTGACGCTCTTTGACGTTATGATGGATCTGGAAGTCTATTCCACTCCAGAGTTTGACACGAGGTCAACGTTCTTACGGTTGAGGTGTCATCGGGACGTGTTCGTACTGTTGTATTAGAACGAAGGATGACTGTCTGATCTACAGTCGTAAGTATCAGTTGTTTCGCAGTCATGAGGGACTGACTTTTGGGATGACCCGCATCGAGGTACGTTTTACCTCTTGGGTGTTATGTTGGTTTTGGTATGTCGCTCTGTTTCAGAGATTAGATGAGAGGTAAGTATCCTCGCGTTTATTAATACGATTCTGATATGGTCAGGAATCGATGTTATGGCTTCATGTTGTTGTGCAGCCTGGGTGTTACGTGATACACCAGTGCTAATTTCGAGGACGAAATTCTTTTAGTGGGGGATATTGTGATGACCAGGGATTATAGGTGTTAATCCCGTAGTATTAATAATCCCTAAAGTGGTTTTACGTGGCGATTTGGGATTTAATCGAGGTGTTGGGCCTTCTGGGCTCGTTTATTTGGGCAGTTGGGATCGTTGGATCCAGAGGTTGAGATTGTATTCACATTACGGTGTAAAACCTAAGAGTTGGGTTTTTGATGTGTCTCGGAATCTCGGGTGCTATGTGAGCACCGGTAGAGGGTTTTGGAGTTAGAGAGAGAGTTTTTGAAAACAGATGATTTTTAAGGAATCATGATGTATTTGTGGGGCTATTAATTTTTCGGGGTATTTTTGCTATAAATACCATTTGAACCCAAGATTTTAAGAAAAAAATCATTTCAACCCCTTTATTTTCCTCTCTCCCGCGCGCGCCCCCTTTTCCCGTCTGAACAGCTGCCGCGCGCAAAAGCGCTCCGCCCGCCGCCGTCCGGCCGCCGTTGGGCGCGTGCGACCCGCCGCCGGCTTCGTCTCGACGAGGCGCTCCTTTCCCCTCTGCCAATTGGAAGTTTCGTCGCGTTTCTCGTTCGAATTTGGCTGGAATGCGTCGATCCCCAAAAGTTAGGGTTCTTCGATTTTTCGTCCGATTTCTTCCGATTTCGTTTGGGTAACCTTCCTAACCCCTTTTTCCATGCTTGTGATGTGATTCCCTGCCAAATTGTGATTTATTGGCTCGAATGATTTCGATTTTCGTTGGCTTGGGTTCGATTTTTTGGATGGGTGCATGAAATGGGTTCGATTTTGGGGGTTTTGGAAGGGTTGTGGTGATTCTTGTTATGGATTGATTAATTCATGTTGTTGACGCATTATAATGCTTGATTGTGTTCGGAATTGAAGAATTGGATTCGAAATTAGGGCTTTGGATTTCGAATTTGGGGGTTTGGCATGTGGGATGATTATTCATGCTATGGATTGATTAATTGACATTTTAGATGAATTATGGTATTTAATTGGGTTCGAAATTGTGAGATTAAGGTTCGATTTTTGTAGGGCATTCTTGAACAAATTTCGATTGTCTCATTTATTTCCTTCCCTGCATGTACCCTACCCCGGGTCTTTTAAGAGGATAATTGTCGTGTATTGACAATGTTGTGAGGGATATGGGTGTGCTTGAGCATAGGTTACATGTTCGTAAATAATTGTGAATTATTTATCGTGTTAGCACATCATTCCTCGGGGCATGGAACTCGAGCAAGGCTTGGCTCGGACTTCGGAGATTTAAGGTACGTGCGACGTACGAGCATTACTATATATATGTGAAATGCATAAGGTGTTTTGATTGCATTGAATGTTTTGCGTATGGTTATATATACATGTTGATATAGCCAAGGAATGACCCAAATCTTGATATCGCCGCTTGTAGCGTGCGTGACACTAGAGTAGGATGACTCTTGCATGATATATGGGGTACTGGGTTTATATGACTATATTATGAGACATTTGAGATGTCTAGGTTTGTAGAATCATGCATTCTTCGTAAGACATTTGAGATGTCTAGGTTCGTAGAATCATGTATTCATTATGAGACATTTGAGATGTCTAGGTTTGTAGACTCATGTATTCATTATAAGACACTTGAGATGTCTAAGTATAATGAAGGATTGGTAAAATAAATGCTAAGGCATTTGAGCTATCTGTGATTGATAGCAAGGTTGTGAAATCAGTATTAGATATTGTGATATCTGTAATTGCATGTTTAATGAATTTGTAATCACTATATGTTGATATTCGAGGATCAGGCATGCGATGTGTAAATCAATGTGTTGATTTACTGATTTATGAGATTTGATGAGTTTGATGTTGTGAGAACAGGGACAGTACACGGAATCCCGGATGAGGATGTTGCCATCCAGGGAGTATCATTTAAAATTCATTAGCATTTACCTTTGTTGTAAATTATGAATTTCATTATTATGATTATGGGATTTTGTGTATTGGTATGCTCACCCCGTTGGGGGCTGTCTCTGTTGGGACAGGTGGACAGGTACATCGATGGCTATGGAGCTGAGCTCGAGCTGTTGATTTGAGGTACTCCCAGGATCGTGGTACCAGGGCCTGATGGAGCACGGTATCGTATAGAGTACCTATATATATACACCTGAGGATTTATACATATTCATATTCATGATGCTCGCATGTGAGCACGATTATACTTGTATATGGATTGTATATAAAGGCATGAGCCTTTCTCTCTTTCATTTAAGGTTGCATGCAATTAGGTTGAATTGCTAGAATGATATGAGAGTCATTGGTGTATTATGTGGGTGTTGGAACCCACTTTTGTTGACATATGTGTGGTGTCTTCCCTGGCTGGGAATCTACTTGTATTACTGCTTTCTGTTGAGTATTATGTGTTCCCTGGCCGGGAATTTTGTTATGTGTTGTACTCTGTTTTGGGATAGCTCTATTTATGGGGAGACTCTGCCCAAATTTTTGTAAAAGTTTACAATGTGAAAAGTGGCACCAAGGGGTTGGTAAAGGGCAAACATATGAGTCTTTTATTGACAGGCAATGATTAAGTATCATCAGAGCTTCCCGATTGACATTTTATAGAAAGCATGTACCACACATAGTGGTTAATACACTAATCAAGGTTTTAAGGGCTTGGGGTCCTTACACAACATCACATGAGTATACGACTCATCATATCTGTAGTAAAACTTGTAAAACAAGTAATGTACACATGTATATATGATTATTTGTTCTTCTGTTATGGATCAACTAGAATCAGGAACAATTTGTGATGACAAGATGGCAATGGCACTCTGTAGATCCCCTTTTTGAGTTTTCAATTAACTTGGGATCGATATTCTTTGATTCTGTAATTCTGACCGTACTCAAAATGCATTAACACATGGTTCAAGATCCTTAGGATCCATAACAGAGTTCGTTAATCTCTTATGTATGCACATGAATGCACAATTCATAATCACATTTCAATATAATGAAACATCACATCACTTAAATTCATCATATATAACACAGATGTACACTCATTATAAACTCAATTCAAGTAACATAAATTATATACTTATGTACAGTTAAATACCAAGTTATAGGATATACTCACAAATGATATTCCTATCTCGAAGAACTCTTTTAGTTCGCTTTATCTGTAGCTTGTTTGAGATTATGGCCTATAAATACATTTATCTCAATAAATCAGCAAACATTTGCATTTAACATGTTTTCATACTCCACATACATCATACTAGGCTCCCATACTTTAAATCATCAAAGAAAACCATTTTTTTAAAAATTTTAGCTTGAGAGATTGATCTCTACAAAGAGGGTATCGATCGCTACAAGGAAGAATGTTTTAGTGGAAAATTTTGCATTTTTCAGCTTTGACACATTTTGTATAAAATTCATAACTAATTCATATGAACCAAATGAGTCCCACTTACTGGTAAATTAAAAATAACTCAAAGCTCTACAATTCATCTTTGAAGTGCTGAAATTAATTCAATTATCTTCCTAAACAAAATTAGCCAAGAACATCAAGTTTCAGAAATCATTTAACTTTAGAGATCAACATGTACATAGTTTGGTAAAATTGACTTAACTCATGCATTATAACTCCAATTACTTGAATTTGCTATCAAATTAAAGATAACTTAACATAGTACAACTTTCATTTGAACACCAACCTCAAAATCAAAGTCTAAGAATTCCAACAATTCAAAATACCATAGGAGTTCTGTTTTTCAGCAGATTTCTTATACAAACTCATGTCATTTCTTTCCAAAACCTCTTCTACCTTCTTTAAACATATTCCCTTCACGTATAAAATCAAAATCTACTTCAAAATGCATGCTAACACATGCAAACCCTATGTTTCCTCTGAACCAACATCAACAAACACATCATTTAAACTTGTAAAAAACATAGAAAAACAAGAGTATAAACATATGTATACCTTCCTCTACAAGTTTTTGGCACAAAACTTGAGTTTGTATGTCTTTTTGATAGGTTTTCCCCAAGCACTAAAAGTAGAAACGAAAATGGCAATGAAATCTTCCTTTCTAAGGCACTAGATACTATTAAGTATATGAAATATTGTACTTTAGCCCTTCAAGTATCTATCATCCCTCAACTTTGTATATTCATAATTTTAACCATATTCTCGAGATAATGAAACCGACTCATTAGATTTCAATTATTATCATACTTATCACTCAAGTCATGCATTCAATTGAATCCAAAACAATATCAGATATCAATATATAAATTTCACGTATTTCATATTCACAATAGACCCAACATTTATGCATATCAAATGCTTCTATATGAGTCATGATGTTTATGCATGATCATGTAAATCATGGAAAAGTTTTGGGTCATTACAACTCTTCCCTCCTTTAAAAATTTCGACCTCGAAATTATATACATGTATCAGGAAACAACCACGGATAGTGTTTCCTCATATGTTCAATTGTTTCCAAGTAGCTTCACGTTCTGAATGATTTCTCCATAGAACTTTTACCATAGGAATTGTTCGATTCCTTAATTGTTTATCCTTGTATGCTAATAGCTTAACTGGTTCTTCAACATAACTTAAATTTTCAAAAATTTCAATTGGTTCATGAAGAAGAACATGAGATGGATCAGATCTGTATCGTCGTAACATACTTACATGAAACACATTATGAATTTGAGCCAAATGAGGTGGTAATGCAAGTCGATATGCTAAAGGCCCCACTTTATCAAGTATCTCATACGGGCCGATATAGCGTGGACTCGATTTTTCTTTCTTTCCAAATCTTAGAATACCTCTCCAATGAGAAACACGAAGAAACACTTTTTCACCAATCTGATAGTCTATTCCTCGTCTATGTTGATCAACATAACTTTTTTGTCGATCTTGTGCAACTTTCAATCAAGTTTTTACAATGTTTATCTTTTCAATTGTTTCTTGAACAAGGTCTGGACCTTGTACTATTCGTATTCCTTCTTCATCCCAGCATACTGAACTTCTACATTTCCAACCATATAAAGCTTTGTATGGTGCCATACCAATACTGCTATGATATTGATTAGTATAAGAAAACAACATCAAAGCAATATACTCATCCCATGAACCTTTGAAATCAAGAACACATGATCGAAACATTTCTTCTAATGTCTGGATTGTTCTTTCTGACTGTCCATCTGTTTGAGGATAAATGTTGTTCTAAAATGTAATTTAGTACCCAGTGCTTGTTGCAAACTACCCCAAAATCTCGATGTAAAACGAGGATCTCTGTCTGATATAATAGATAAAGGCACATCATGTAATCTAACATTTTCATTCACATACCTTGTTGCTAAACTTTCAAGTGTAGATCCTCATCTAAATGGTAAGAAGTTCGCTAATTTTGTCAATCGATCCACAATCACCCAAACTGCATCATTCTTCTTCTGAGTTACAGGTAAATCATAAACAAAATCCATTGTTATACGTTCCCATTTCCAAACTGGAATCGGTAGTGGATGTAATTTCCCAACTGGTGCTTGATGTTCAGTTTTCACCTGTTGGCATGTCAAACATTTCGATATACTCAGCTACATCCTTCTTCATTCTAGGCCACCAATAATGGGTTCTCAGAGTCTGATACATCTTCGTACTACCGGGTCGCATAGCATACGTTTCAATGTGTGTTTCCTCCATTATTTCATGTCTTATACTATCCACATTAGGAACACAAATTCGATTATGAATCATCAAAGTACCATCACCATCATCATTGATCACAAATGATGTATTATTTCCCTGTTTCACTTTCTCTGTAATACTAATCAATTTATCATCACGACACTGAGCATTTTTAATTCTTTCAGTCATCACTGGTCTAATATAGAACGAAGCACATATGATACCCGTTTCATTCACATTCGAAGTAATATTCATCTTTCTCAACTCTAACAGATATGACATAGAATGTACTGATAGACAAGAAACAGTACTATATGATATTCTGCTCAACGCATCAGCAACAACATTAGCCTTGCCAGGATGATATTCAATAGTGCAATCATAATCTATCAATAATTCAAGCCATCTTATTTGACGCATATTCAATTCTTTCTGACTCAACAAATATTTTAGACTCTTATGATCAGTAAAGATTTGAAATGTAGTACCATACAAATAATGTCTCCATATCTTTAAAGTAAAGACAACAGCAGCAAGCTCAAGATCATGAGTAGGATAAGACATTTCATATGGTTTCAATTGTCGAGAAGCGTAAGCTATAATTGTAAGACCCCAACGTCCCAACACGTCAATAATGCAATTATGACGTCATTTGTGTATGTAAAAATTTCTTTTCTTTTTAAAGAATCATTACATGCTTCACATAACACATAATTTGGGCTATCCGAAAAATATATCACATCACTAAAATAACTCCCAGCCAGGGAAACACACAATACTAAACGAAATCATCACCATAAGTAAGTTCCCAGCCAGGGAAAACACAATAATAAGAAGATATAAAATGGACTCCCAACACCATTATTACAGTCCATATACACGACTCCAAGTGCTCACATACGAGCAACAAATAATGAATGCCCATCTAGTTGCATAAATAATGTATACCATTTACTCAATCTCACTCTACGCTTCAGGAAGCAGTATTGTCCAACCAAGGTCGAGCTTGCTACGCCAAAATAACCTTGTAGCAGTAATACCTGTTTCAACAGAAACAGGCCCCACACAGGGTGAGCATACCAACATCACACTACCCATAACATAACAATGCATAAAGATAATGATATCAAGATTTAAGAATATCAAAAATCTATAAAATTTACTCCCTGTGAAGTTCTGAATCTGTATAGCTTCCACACAATGTTCATGTTTCAAGCTTACACGCTTTCATAACATCAAGTTTAGTATCGTCACTGAAAATATGATACTCAACCACACAATGAATTCAATACAACAAGAATCTATTATTTATGCTCAATCATAAATAATTCCATATCAATGCAGTTTTGTCTATCAATCTATCTCACTCAACACTTTCTCATACTGGTCATGCCAAAGACATCCATACCCAACTCCATATCTGGACCACATACATTTACGTGTCCACCATACCCCATATATCAAACTCAATTCACATAATACCCAACTCCCAATCCGGACAACGTACATTTACGTGTCCCCATACCACATATATCAAACTCATTTCACATATTCGTTCTCTTATATTCAGTCATTACAATTATTCATATAATCGTTCCCTTATATTCAGTCATCACAATTATTCACATATTCGTTCACTTATATTCAGTCTTCACAATTATTCACATATGTGTTCCCTTATATTCAGTCATCACAATTATTCACATATTTGTTCCCTTATATTCAGTCATCACAATTCAACAATTTATGAATACTGGAATATGAAATAATTCATATTATACCTGCTCGTACGTCACAACGTACCTTATAGTCGACAATATGAGTAAGCCACACTCGACGTCCGTATGCTCATGAAATATCTAAATCAAATCATTAACTCAATATTAATTCATGACACTTTTGATATCATGCATGTATCACTTAAGTAACATAAATCACTAACTCATGCTATTGCACACATTCAAGTATATTCATTATTATACACTTTAATACATGTTACAAGACATACTAACATGTATCTAATGCATCTATTCTCACACTACTCATGCTCAAATGTATAAACATCTCATTACATTGCCTAACAGCCACCAGACACTATAACTCTTATAAGTTGGAAAGTGTTGGTTTTTCACCACCAAATGATCAAGACTTAGGCACTTGAGCACCATTAAGACATATTATCAAACACCTTATGAGCATGATTTTTAAGTCTAAAACCATCCTCATTTCGGCCATAAAATCCCCCAACAAATCAGCCCATTTTAGCAAGATCTTACAATTCATTTCAGCACCATTTCTTCTCCTTTTCAGCAATGAAATCAACACAAAACAGCAGCAGATTTGGAAGCCAAAACCAGCATGATTTTGAACCATATACAACAGAGAATCAAGTCATACAATTCAACGAAATCAAACCAAAATGCTGCAGAAAATCGAACCACATTGCAGTATTGAACCAACAAGTAGTAATATTCTTGGACCAATTAGCAACATATTTTTAAAGCCATAGCAGCAGGTTTTACACACCAATTAACAGCAATATTTTTGATCCAAAATCAGCATGAATTTCGAACTATAGCACACCTGCACACCTCAATGCACTTACACTTATACACAACACCTATAATTGCACATAACACATCTAAATGGGCTGGAACAAGCATACACGCTGATGCATAGCAGAAAACACACACGCGCACACGAAGTAACCACACACGCCCACACACAGTAAGGAACGCCACAAATTTTCCCTCACAAAATAGCAGCAACTCAGCAAAATTAACAAGTAAAACCGATTAATAAGAACAAAAATCCTGCCATGGTAGCTGCATCAAGACCGAACCCTTCATTCCCAAAATCCCAACAAAATTCGAACCTACTCTAGCAGCATGTACAAGGATAAGAACAATTATATTACAAAGATAGATTACCTACACAATACCTTGATGAATCTAAGAAGAATCGCTCTCTGATGCTGCTGTTCGAACAAAGAGGAGAGGGGAAGAGATGAAGGTGGCGTGAAGGAAGAAAGTGGGGAAGGATGTATCGGTTATAGTGTGTGGAAAAGAGGGGAAAGTGTTTTCTTATTTAACCCCAAAATTAATCTCAACCCTTCAATTATTAACTCATCCCAATAATATATTAAATCTCCAACCTTCACATATTTTCTCAAAATTTATTATTACTTGAAACCCTCTAAATTTTAATTTATACTACAAGTTCAACCCGTAATTATTTATTCCAATCCCCGGACCAAAATGACATTCTCAATAATTTAAAGAATTTCCTTGAATCTAATTAACACTATAAATTCAAATCCTTATTTATTCCGACTCCGGTCCAAATAAGATTTCCAATAGTTCAAATCTCGAAATCTTATCGAAATACCACAATTAAGTCAATTGAATAATTATTAATTATTCCGGACATCACAATTCTCCCCAACTAATAAAAATTTCGACCTCGAAATTTAAATGCATGCTTACCACAAAAGCCAACTGTAAAATTTACGTACCATTATAGAGCTCAAGATAGTGACTTGATCATCTGTAGGATGACAGTCATCTGAATCATCACGGCTCACACATGTGCCCCATTACACCAACGACCGCAAGCCTGCAAATCACGTCACTTTACCATATCCCAACATTAGCATCTAATGAGCTAACATGTATTAGTACCATGTCATGTAAATCATTACAAGATTAACATCATCATATAATCGCTAAATCATGCAATCCATGCATATCACGTGTATATCAGAATGTATGACGATACACCAACCTTTTATCGTATAATTAACCTCATACCTACGTGGTTGCAAATTTATGCAATATATACCAACCTCGTCATATCGCACACCACCCTTGTCCGTATGAAATAGCGATACTCTTGAGCACTTACACATCCATCTTTTATATCATCTTCTGACTATTATCTGGCGCAATGCAATTTCTAGAAAGCCCATTAGTAATTCTCATATACGTATATCAACATTATACGCACCAACAACCACCTATCATCAATATCAAATCATAAAGAAATGTCTAACATCAATATTCCTATGTCACGGTTATATTCCATCTAAAACAAGGCATCAACATCAATATCGAATAATTCGTGTCATACCTTTGTAGATGGAATCATCTACAATACACAATAGCATCATAATATCATGCTCATCACAGTACTCATATGCTCTTAAGTATCAACATTTCTACATTACATCACCCAACTATCATCTCCATGGGACAAGTACAAAATAAACTCATTAGTATTTCTCAAACACTCATAACATAACCACATACCTAGTCATTTACGCATTTTGATATTAATAATGTTTCCATCATCGAACATTAATTCCCTGCGTCAAAATTTTCACGCAATTCTATTCACAACATGCTACAACACACTGTCACATATCCGGATGATCGAAATTCAACATAAGAATCAATTGCATGCCTCAATGACGCAATTCTTTTCAATCTTTAACTCATCCTCGAAACATAATAATTCATTAACCATGAATGTTCACAAAGATCATATGTCCACACACGACATTCATAGTGATCCCACGTCATCCCGTGACGTACCCGTTAATCTCATGTCAACATGATCACGTTCACCTACTACTCCTACAATATATCAATCTAACATGCTTTTCACAGTAATAAATACCATCTCAAGCGATTATCATTTTCTGTTATTCCATCTGTACAATCGATTCTCAAAATTAATATAACTCACTGAGATAATGCAATCAGCATCTATCAACATATATTAACTCACATGCCAAACCAAACGTAATAGTTTACCTCAACTCCTTGTTCCTCTGGAATGTTTCAATATCCTCTTGGGCCTACATTTCATGTACCCAAGGAACAACAATAACACAATGTCCATGCTATCTAAAAAGAACACATCATCAACATACATCGCTAACACAATAACAATACACTAATACTCTTGCTAACATAATAGTAGCACATCAATATTCATCGCCCAATGACGGCACCTTAATATTCATTGCTAACACAATAGCAAAATATCAATACTCATTGCCAACACTGGCATGCATAATCTCATCGCCACTACGGGCATGCATATTATATCCATAATCACAATGAATAAAATTACATTCTTAAAACAATAAGATGTAATTAATAACACTTACTGTACACAGTGGATCCACACTCGATCCTTTAAACTGCCCCTGTTCTCAACATAAATATTCCACAAAATATAATTTCATATCAATACACAACTGATATACTCATCATCAATAACATGACCGTCCAAAAATATTCATTGCCTCGACATATCAGAGGCATTCACAATATTTCCATCGCTTGATATGATAGCAGTAAATATTATAAATCTCGAATATCACAATATAATCATACCATCATCTCGCCAATAAATGTCATCAATATATCGGTATCAATCACACCCCGCTATTGCATCCACTGCAATAAAAATGAAAGAAAACAATAATGTCTCTTCATCCACTCTCTCCATGATCGCTTTCACCTGTACATTTGATTATCACAATACGTCAAATCAACATGGTCAATTTAATTCAACGTATATTCATCACCCTCCCTCTTTAGTGAAGGCACATAAAATACATTGCACACTCTCAATAGTGTCGATCCTGACAATAATCACATCGCATGCTCTCCCTAGCACCGACTCAATATCAATATACATGTCACATGCTTTCTCTAGCATTGACCCTGAAATATACACGTCGCTCGCTTGCCAGCGGCGACCACATCACTCACTTGTCAGTGGTGACCCGAATCACATAGCTCACTCCTCAGTGGCGACCCAATATCACATTGCTCGCTCGTCAACGGCGACAACATCACTCACTCGTCGGTGGTGAGCCAATATCACATAGCTCACTCATCAGTGGCGACCCATATATCATATTAACACATCGCATGCACCAGCGGCGACCCACAAATCATATATACACATCACTTACCTCAGCGGTGACCCCACTCTACATTCACACAACATTATCACATCGCACACTCTAGTGGCGACCCCTAAATAAACACATCACTCACCTCAGCGGTGACCCCACTCTACATTCACACAACATGATCACATTGCACACTCTAGTGGCGACCCCTAAATAAACACATCACTCGCCTCAGCGGTGACCCACATCACTCGCTACTAGGCGGTGACCCTTAAATATTTTAATATATCGCTCGTACCCACGGCGACCCACATATAATAATAACACGTCGATCAACACGAAGGCGACCCACACATAATAATAACACATCGGTCAACCATAAAAGCGACCCTAAACCTAAGCGACACTTCGCTTTTTCAATAATACAGTGGAAAATATATTCATCCATGCTTGTACATCGTTACGTACCTGTGCCATCATGTAAATGACAGACACATACCTGATTGTCACCTCATCTGTTGTCATACTCCAACAGCACAGTACTGCCTACCATTTCCTATCCTCAGATATCATATCTCATTTTCTGACTTCTCCTGCAAAATTAGATTTCTCAGCACTGCACATACATATACATAACATGTACACCAAATTCAACTCAATAAAACGCATTTATCCCTCTACTAGTAACAACGTCCACTTATCATCAATATTAATTACCGTCAGCGATGTCATTCATCACGCACCTTAAAAGCATTATCATTTTGACCATAGTCAAGCTAATGATATAAATAAAACGAGTTACCATACTCGAGGCTTTTCAACCATACCACCCTCATTGTGTATGTTCATTGGTATTGATGGTCGTTAATCAATATCATATTCTTCGTATCTCATACGTTCCTGTAATCACGATGGTTAGCAATAATAACAATTTCCATCATTTCATATCGTACTATGCACATAAGCATATAAATATCTTGTCACACTGACATAAAACCGCAATCATGCATAAATCATGTGCGATATATGTCTATCAACACATCCCTAGGCCCTTAAACATCCCAAAGAGCTAACCACTGCTCTGATACTACTAATGTAAGACCCCAACGTCCCAACACATCAATAATGCAATTATGACGTCATTTGTGTATGTAAAAATTTCTTTTCTTTTAAAGAATCATTACATGCTTCACATAATCCCCATGACTTTTATAAAAATTTGGGCAGAGTCTCCCCATAATTTGGGATATCCGAAAAATATATCACATCACTAAATAACTCCCAGCCAGGGAAACACACAATACTAAACGAAATCATCACCATAAGTAAGTTCCCAAGCCAGGGAAAGCACAATAATAAGAAGATATAAAATGGACTCCCAACACCATTATTACAGTCCATATACACGACTCCAAGTGCTCACATACGAGCAACAAATAATGAATGCCCATCTAGTTGCATAAATAATGTATACCATTTGCTCAATCTCACTCTACGCTTCAGGAAGCAATATTGTCCAACCAAGCTCGAGCTTGCTACGCCAAAATAACCTTGTAGCTGTAATACATGTTTCAACAGAAACAGCCCCCACACATGGTGAGCATACCAACATCACACTAACATAACAATGCATAAAGATAATGATATCACGATGTAAGAATATCAAAAATCTATAAAATGTACTCCCTGTGAAGTTCTGAATCTGTATAGCTTCCACACAATGTTCATGTTTCAAGCTTACACGCTTTCATAACATCAAGTTTAGTATCGTCACTGAAAATGTGATACTCAACCACACAATGAATTCAATACAACAAGAATCTATTATTTATGCTCAATCATAAATAATTCCATATCAATGCAGTTTTGTCTATCAATCTATCTCACTCAACACTTTCTCATACTGGTCATGCCAAAGGCATCCATACCCAACTCCATATCTCGACCACATACATTTACGTGTCCACTATACCACATATATCAAACTCAATTCACATAATACCCAACTCCCAATCCGGACAATGTACATTTACGTGTCCCCATACCACATATATCAAACTCATTTCACATATTCGTTCTCTTATATTCAGTCATCACAATTATTCATATAATCGTTCCCTTATATCCAGTCATCATAATTATTCACATATTCGTTCACTTATATTCGGTCATCACAATTATTTCACTTATATTCAGTCATCACAATTATTCACATATGTGTTCCCTTATATTCAGTCATCACAATTATTCACATATTTGTTCCCTTATATTCAGTCATCACAATTCAACAATTTATGAATACTGGAATATGAAATAATTCATATTATACCTGTTCGTACGTCACCACGTACCTTATCGTCGACAATATGAGTAAGCCACACTCGACGTCCGTATGCTCATGAAATATCTAAATCAAATCATTAACTCAATATTAATTCATGACACTTTTGCTATCATGCATGTATCACTTAAGTAACATAAATCACTAACTCATGCTATTGCACACATTCAAGTATATTCATTATTATACACTTTAATACATGTTACAAGACATACTAACATGTATCTAATGCATCTATTCTCACACTACTCATGCTCAAATGTATAAACATCTCATTACATTGCCTAACAGCCACCAGACACTATAACTCTTATAAGTTGGAAAGTGTTGGTTTTTCACCACCAAATGATCAAGACTTAGGCACTTGAGCACCATTAAGACATATTATCAAACACCTTATGAGCATGATTTTTAAGTCTAAAACCATCCTCATTTCGGCCATTAAAAATCCCCCAACAAATCAGCCCATTTTAGCAAGATCTTACAATTCATTTCAGCACCATTTCTTCCCCTTTTCAGCAATGAAATCAACCCAAAACAGCAGCAGATTTCGAAGCCAAAATCAGCATGATTTTGAACCATATACAGCATAGAATCAAGTCATACAATTCAACGAAATCAAACCAAAATGCTGCAGAAAATCGAACCACATTGCAGCAAGTTATTGAACCAACAAGTAGTAATATTCTTGGACCAATTAGCAACATATTTGTAAAGCCATAGCAGCAGGTTTTACACACCAATTAACAGCAATATTTTTTATCCAAAATCAGCATGAATTTCGAACTATAGCACACCTGCACACCTCAATGCACTTACACTTATATACAACACCTATAATTGCACATAACACATCTAAATGGGCTGTAACAAGCATACACGCTGATGCATAGCAGAAAACACACACGCGCACACGAAGTAACCACACACGCCCACACACAGTAAGGAACGCCACAAATTTTCCCTCACAAAACAGCAGCAACTCGGCCAAATTAACAAGTAAAACTTATTAATAAGAACAAAAATCCTGCCATGGTAGCTGCATCAAGACCGAACCCTTCATTCCCAAAATCCCAACAAAATTCGAACCTACTCTAGCAGCATGTACAAGGATAAGAACAATTATATTACAAAGATAGATTATGTGATGTCCCCGAAATGATTAATTGCAATTAAGGCACTAATTATGTTTATGTGATTAATTATGTGGATAATTGATTTACGTGTTGAAATTAATTATCACGATGAAATGCTTAGTCACATGATAGGCATGACCCGGGGGTTACGTTTCAAGGTGCATGTTATGCATGATAGAAAATGAGGTGTTAACATGATTTAATTGTGTTGATTGTTAATTATGAGGAAAGTATGGATTTAATGAAGTTGGTTGCATTTTTGTAAAATGCTTTTAAAATACCATGTTGGGGTATTTTATACATCATGTTAATTTTTGGGTATAATTTATTTAACCCTTTCCCCACCTTACCCAACTCACTTTACCCTTTCCACTCTAAAATCCCCAAATCATCCCAAAGCCCTAACCTCACCCCCCATTTTCGAAATCCTTCAAAGGAGGAAGGAGGAAGCTCCACAAAACTTGAGTTTGTGTGATTTTTTACCAAGATTTGGAGTCTTCAAGAGGTATGGAACCCTTCCTAAAGTTTTTATGAAGTTTGGATTTGAAATGGATGATTTTGAAGTGATTTATGTGGGTTTGGTTGGGTATATGTTTTATGTTGTTGGGGTATGATTTTTGAAGTGTTTTATGTGGGTTTTAGTGGGTTATGATGTTGTAAGGAAGTTTGGTTTAAGTGTTGGTATGGATTGGAAGAAATTTTTGGTGCAAAAATGGTGAAAATCGTGTGTCTGCGCGAGGCGATCGACCGCCTGAAAAGAGGCGACCGATCGCCTAAGGGCAGTGGGCAAATCGCAGGGCAGGCGATCGATCGCCTGAAATGAGGCGACCGATCGCCGAGAGGCAGTAGCCAATCCAAGGGTTAGGCGATCGATCGCCATGTTTGAAGCGATCGATCGCCGCGAAGAAAAATTTGAGGCGATCGATCGCCTCAGTGAAGCGATCGATCGCCAGCTGTGAAATTTTGTAAAATGATGATTTTTGTTGAATTTTTGGTATTTGGCTATTGTTTAGCTTCTAATATCGATTTGTATGGTTGTGTGGAACCATCCCAGGTGCCAACAACATCGAGAAGATAGAGTTCTTCAATTTCTCCACTTTTGGAATTAAGGTACGTAAGAAGCGTACGGGCATCGGACGGTAACACCCTCCTAACTATGACTATGAATTGATTGCATAAGTTTATGATGATGATGTTTATGATGATGATGCTTACGATGATGATTATGATAAATAAGTTATGATGATGATGTTTACGATGATGATTATGATAAGTAAGTTTATGATGATGATGTTATGATGATGAGGTTTATGATAAGTAAGTTTATGATGATGTGATACGATTTTATTATGTGGTAAGATGCCACAGGGCAAGATGCCCATATGGTAAGAAGCCATACGATTTTATTAAGTGGTAAGATGCCACAGGGTAAGATGCCCATATGGTAAGAGGCCATACGATTTTATTATGTGGTAAGATGCCACAGGGTAAGATGCCCACATGGTAAGAGGCGTTACTCCTATATTATGATCATACTATGAATGCATAAGAATTTACGATGCCACGATGATGTGTATAAGGCATAAAGATGATAAGATGTTTAAGATGATGTTATGATAAGTAAGTTCACGATGAAGATGATTGATAATGAATCAAGATGATAAGATGTTTAAGATGATGTTATGATAAACGAAGATGATTTCATGATGAATAAAGATGATAAGATACTTACGATGATGTTATGATGAATAAAGATGATTTTATGATGAATAAAGATGACAAGATGCTTATGATAAATGAAGATGATATGACGTTATTATAACGATTATGATGAGACGATGATGTCCATAAGACGATAATGCTTATATGATAATGATGTTTACAAGATAATGATGTCTATAAGATGCTATGATGTTTCTGATGAATATGAAACTATGTTATTAAGAATGGTTGAATGTCTGGTGGTTATTATGGGCAAGCGAGGAAGGTCTTGCCGCTCACATAACTGAGCGATGGGGTACATCCGCTATCAAGGTGTAGCGAGGGGTATCATCCGCTGAGCGATGGGGTACATCCGCTATCAAGGTGTAGCGAGGGGTATCATCCGCTGAGCGATGGGGTACATCCGCTATCAAGGCGTAGCGATGGGTATCATCCGCTGAATAAAGAGATACATCCGCTATCAAGGCGTAGCGATGGGTATCATAAGATGTGTTATGTCGAGCGAGGGGGCCAAATGTGCCGCTGTCATGATAGAACCGGGACAGTTCCACTTCTAAATAACATAGTTTAATGTGATCATATATGTGAAGTATGATTTTAATCATTATGCCGAGAACTAACGATTATATGCATGGCTATGAAACAGGGACAACCAAAGAGGGTTAATACGATTAACCAGGAAGTATACGTTACCCATTTACTTCATGCATTTAATTATATGCCATTACCATATGATGTTGAGTAACGATGTATATGCTCACGATGGGTTGTTCCTGTAGGTACACATTTGGATTTGGAGGGCTATGGGCAGGGTTGAAGAAGTGAGCTTCGAGATGCCTTATGAGTTAGGATTCAGGATTTGGTATAGTCTCTACTCCAGGAGTAGTATAATTCTATAGCGCCATCCATTTGAGAATGTAATTAATTTGTTTGAAGTTTTATTTTGGCCTGTAATCCTAATAACTCACGTAATAACCGGAGCCCTAAGCTGTATGTAATGCATGTTTAGCCCTAATTATTTCTTGCTTATGATGTTAAGGTAGGAAGGCCCTACATTAGTGGTATCAGAGCAGTGGTTAGATAACCCGGGAACGAGTGGAGGGTAGCCTTAGCAATAAGTTGGCTAGGTGCTTACTTTTAACATGTTTTATGCATATATTGCATATGAAGGATATGATGTTGTACTAACATGTTTTGTTTCTCTAACGATGTATTATATGAACTGCTTTTGGGTATCGTTGTTAACCCTTGTGTTGCAGCATAGCAGCAAATGCAGAAGTAAGTGATGCGATGTCATATGCACTTCTCCGTCGCCCACGCCTCTTGTAGTCTCGACCCCCGCTGGAAGAAGTTTAATAACTGATCAGGTGGTTTATGACAGCCTCATTTATTTTGAGGGTACCGAGCTGAGGACAGACTTGGTTAATCTGGGAATGTCAGACTTCGAATGCATTGTGGGCATCGATGTACTGAACAAGTATCGGGCAGTTGTGGACTGCAGGCAAGGACTATCCGAGTCAAGTCTGTTATGGGAGTCCAATGGATATTCTATGGGGATGGTTCCCGTTCAAAGATTCCGTTGATATCTACTGTCAAGATGGCACAGTTATTGGAATGAGACCACAAAGTATATCTCATCTATACTGGTGATATTACTCAAAAGAGGGAAGAGTTAAGGGTTGAAGATGTGCCCGTAGTGGCGGTATTTCCTGATGTATTTCCGGAAGAGATTCCCGGATTCCCACCGACGAGAGAGGTCGAGTTTGGGATTAAGTTACTACCAGGGACGTCTACCATTTCTCGTGCCCGTATAGGATGGCACCAGCGGAGCTAAGGGAGTTAAAGGTTCAGTTGCAAGAGCTCCTTGCTAAGGGCTATATACGCCTTAGCGTATCGCCCTGGGGTGCACCAGTTTTGTTTGATAAGAGGAAAGATGGTTCAATGCGGCTGTGCATCGATTTCAGACAACTGAACAAAGCCATGATGAAGAATAAGTATCCGCTTCCGGGGATTGATGATTTGTTTGATCAGCTGCAGAGTACGAGGCTCTACAATAAGATCGATCTGAGGTCGGAGTATCATCAGATTCGAGTTCGAGAGGATGATGTACAGAAGACAGCTTCCAGGACTAGATATGGACACTGCGGATTCTTAGTCATGCCTTTTGGGGTGACGAATGCCCTAGCTGTTTTATGAGCCTGATGAACAGAGTGCCCCAACCATGTTTGGATCAGTTCGTCATAGTTTTCATTGACGATATGCTTATTTACTCTCGAACTGAAGAGGGACACGTGAAGCACTTGAGAATAGTACTCCAGATCCTTAGGGATTGCCAGACCCCTGGCACGGCTGACTCAGAAAGGAGCGTCGTTCTATTGGTCCGAAGCTTGTGAGGAAAGCTTCTAAGAATTGAAGCGTCGTTGGACTATTACACCTATGTTGGTGATTCCTTCTGAGAATAAGAGGGTTGCCTTGTACACGAATGCATCACTGCAGGGTTTGGACTATGTGTTGATACAAGATAAGCATGTGGTGGCTTATGCATCGAGGCGGTTACAACCACATGAGGATAGGTACCCAGTCCATGATTTGGAGCTGGCAGCCATTATATTTGCCTTGAAGATTTGGATGCATTACTTGCATGGTACGTCGTTTACCATCTACACGGACCATAAGAACCTGGAGTTTTGTTCACACAGGTTGAGATGAATATGCGACAAAGAAGATGGATGTCATGAATTTATCAGCTGTGATGACTTCTTGTTGCCAGTTGGGCTATGATTTTGATGTGGATGTGTCGCCGGTGCGAGTGTCAACCTTTTTGGCTGAGCCAGACATATTCAAGATTATTAGGAAAACCCAGAGGTCAGATGATGAGGTTCAGAGGTGGTCGTTTTTAGTACTTCAAGGACAGCCATCAAAGTTCAGAATGGCTGAAGATGGTTCATTGAGACTGGGCAACCGATGGGTAGTCCCAGATACGCCGGAGTTGCTTAAAGGAATATCGGAACGGGCTCTTAGTAGTCGGTTCAGTATCCACCCAGGAGGAAGGAAAATGTATAAGGACCTAAGTGGTCAGACCTGGGGGAGACGCATGAAGCGTAATGTTATGACCTTTGTCAAGATATTTAGTCTACCAGCAGGTTAAGGCAGAAAGACAGAGGCCTGGTGGCGAGCTGAAGAGCTCAAAAGTACCCCAATGGAAGTGGGAGCATATATCTATGGACTTCGTAACCCACTTGCCAAGAGCGGCCTCTGGATTTGATACGATCTGGGTGATCGTGGTTAGGCTGACGAAAGTAACTCACTTCATCCTTTGTCATGTGTCTTTCACATACCTAAAGATGGCCCGATTATATGTGCGGGATGTGGTGAGGTAGCATAGGGTTCCAGTCTCGATTGTGTCTGACAGAGACCCAAGGTTTACTTCACACTCGAGGATATGATGAGGACATGTGTATTGGAGTTTGATACTCCGTGGCAAGATTCAGTGCCAATGATGGAGTTCTCCTGTATTAACAGCTATCAGACGAGCATACAAATAACTCCTTTTGAAGCTCTTTACGGACGACGATGTAGGTCACCGCTGTATTGGGAGGACTTGACTAGTAAAGCGGTCGGAGGACCGGATATGATTAAGGATATGTAAGACAAGATAAAGTTGATACGCCAAAAGATGAAAGCGGCCCAGGATAGGCAAGCAGCCTATGCCAATAAGCGGCGACGACCGCTGGAATTCCAAGTAGGAGACAGGGTCTTCTTGGAAATCTCACCCTTCAGGGGTGTAGTTCGTTTGGTATGCGGGGGAAGTTATCCCCGAAGAATATGAACCAGATCAATCTCATGTCTTACAGCCTACTGAAGTGCAGTTGGATTCAGATGTATCCTACGTTGAACGACCGGTCAGGATTCTAGATCGTGAGGATCGCAGATTACGAAGTAAAGTTATACCGATGGTCAAAGTTCAGTGGGATCGTCGGGGTGTCAAGGAGGCTACGTGGGAGACGGAGCGGCATATGGTACAGCACTACCCGGAACTATTCTCTGGTATGTGATTTATGTTTACTTTCTTTTGGGGTAAGTGCATGCGATTTCGAGGACGAAATCTTATAAGTAGGGGAGTAATGTGATGTCCCCGAAATGATTAATTGCAATTAAGGCACTAATTATGTTTATGTGATTAATTATGTGGATAATTGATTTACGTGTTGAAATTAATTATCACGATGAAATGCTTAGTCACATGATAGGCATGACCCGGGGGTTACGTTTCAAGGTGCATGTTATGCATGATAGAAAATGAGGTGTTAACATGATTTAATTGTGTTGATTGTTAATTATGAGGAAAGTATGGATTTAATGAAGTTGGTTGCATTTTTGTAAAATGCTTTTAAAATACCATGTTGGGGTATTTTATACATCATGTTAATTTTTGGGTATAATTTATTTAACCCTTCCCCACCTTACCCAACTCACTTTACCCTTTCCACTCTAAAATCCCCAAATCATCCCAAAGCCCTAACCTCACCCCCCCATTTTCGAAATCCTTCAAAGGAGGAAGGAGGAAGCTCCACAAAACTTGAGTTTGTGTGATTTTTTACCAAGATTTGGAGTCTTCAAGAGGTATGGAACCCTTCCTAAAGTTTTTATGAAGTTTGGATTTGAAATGGATGATTTTGAAGTGATTTATGTGGGTTTGGTTGGGTATATGTTTTATGTTGTTGGGGTATGATTTTTGAAGTGTTTTATGTGGGTTTTAGTGGGTTATGATGTTGTAAGGAAGTTTGGTTTAAGTGTTGGTATGGATTGGAAGAAATTTTTGGTGCAAAAATGGTGAAAATCGTGTGTCTGCGCGAGGCGATCGACCGCCTGAAAAGAGGCGACCGATCGCCTAAGGGCAGTGGGCAAATCGCAGGGCAGGCGATCGATCGCCTGAAATGAGGCGACCGATCGCCGAGAGGCAGTAGCCAATCCAAGGGTTAGGCGATCGATCGCCATGTTTGAAGCGATCGATCGCCGCGAAGAAAAATTTGAGGCGATCGATCGCCTCAGTGAAGCGATCGATCGCCAGCTGTGAAATTTTGTAAAATGATGATTTCTGTTGAATTTTTGGTATTTGGCTATTGTTTAGCTTCTAATATCGATTTGTATGGTTGTGTGGAACCATCCCAGGTGCCAACAACATCGAGAAGATATAGTTCTTCAATTTCTCCACTTTTGGAATTAAGGTACGTAAGAAGCGTACGGGCATCGGACGGTAACACCCTCCTAACTATGACTATGTATTGATTGCATAAGTTTATGATGATGATGTTTATGATGATGATGCTTACGATGATGATTATGATAAATAAGTTATGATGATGATGTTTACGATGATGATTATGATAAGTAAGTTTATGATGATGATGTTATGATGATGATGTTTATGATAAGTAAGTTTATGATGATGTGATACGATTTTATTATGTGGTAAGATGCCACAGGGCAAGATGCCCATATGGTAAGAATCCATACGATTTTATTAAGTGGTAAGATGCCACAGGGTAAGATGCCCATATGGTAAGAGGCCATACGATTTTATTATGTGGTAAGATGCCACAGGGTAAGATGCCCACATGGTAAGAGGCGTTACTCCTATATTATGATCATACTATGAATGCATAAGAATTTACGATGCCACGATGATGTGTATAAGGCATAAAGATGATAAGATGTTTAAGATGATGTTATGATAAGTAAGTTCACGATGAAGATGATTGATAATGAATCAAGATGATAAGATGTTTAAGATGATGTTATGATAAACGAAGATGATTTCATGATGAATAAAGATGATAAGATACTTACGATGATGTTATGATGAATAAAGATGATTTTATGATGAATAAAGATGACAAGATGCTTATGATGATGTTATGATAAATGAAGATGATATGACGTTATTATAACGATTATGATGAGACGATGATGTCCATAAGACGATAATGCTTATATGATAATGATGTTTACAAGATAATGATGTCTATAAGATGCTATGATGTTTCTGATGAATATGAAACTATGTTATTAAGAATGGTTGAATGTCTGGTGGTTATTATGGGCAAGCGAGGAAGGTCTTGCCGCTCACATAACTGAGCGATGGGGTACATCCGCTATCAAGGTGTAGCGAGGGGTATCATCCGCTGAGCGATGGGGTACATCCGCTATCAAGGTGTAGCGAGGGGTATCATCCGCTGAGCGATGGGGTACATCCGCTATCAAGGCGTAGCGATGGGTATCATCCGCTGAATAAAGAGATACATCCGCTATCAAGGCGTAGCGATGGGTATCATAAGATGTGTTATGTCGAGCGAGGGGGCCAAATGTGCCGCTGTCATGATAGAACCGGGACAGTTCCACTTCTAAATAACATAGTTTAATGTGATCATATATGTGAAGTATGATTTTAATCATTATGCCGAGAACTAACGATTATATGCATGGCTATGAAACAGGGACAACCAAAGAGGGTTAATACGATTAACCAGGAAGTATACGTTACCCATTTACTTCATGCATTTAATTATATGCCATTACCATATGATGTTGAGTAACGATGTATATGCTCACGATGGGTTGTTCCTGTAGGTACACATTTGGATTTGGAGGGCTATGGGCAGGGTTGAAGAAGTGAGCTTCGAGATGCCTTATGAGTTAGGATTCAGGATTTGGTATAGTCTCTACTCCAGGAGTAGTATAATTCTATAGCGCCATCCAGTTGAGAATGTAATTAATTTGTTTGAAGTTTTATTTTGGCCTGTAATCCTAATAACTCACGTAATAACCGGAGCCCTAAGCTGTATGTAATGCATGTTTAGCCCTAATTATTTCTTGCTTATGATGTTAAGGTAGGAAGGCCCTACAGATTACCTACACAATACCTTGATGAGTCTAAGAAGAATCGCCCTCTGATGCTGCTGTTCGAACAAAGAGGAGAGGGGAAGAGATGAAGGTGGCGTGAAGGAAGAAAGTGGGGAAGGATGTATCGGTTATAGTGTGTGGAAAAGAGGGGAAAGTGTTTTCTTATTTAACCCCAAAATTAATCTCAACCCTTCAATTATTAACTCATACCAATAATATATTAAATCTCCAACCTTCACATATTTTATCAAAATTTATTATTACTTGAAACCCTCTAAATTTTAATTTATACTACAAGTTCAACCCGTAATTATTTATTCCAATCCCCGGACCAAAATGACATTCTCAATAATTTAAAGAATTTCCTTGAATTTAATTAACACTATAAATTCAAATCCTTATTTATTCCGACTCCGGTCCAAATAAGATTTCCAATAGTTCAAATCTCGAAATCTTATCGAAATACCACAATTAAGTCAATTGAATAATTATTAATTATTCCGGACATCATAATAATTTTTCCAGATTGCATTAAAACACAACCTAGACCTTGATATGAAGCATCACTGTAAATAACAAAATCATTGGTACCTGATGGAATCGTCAGAACTGGAGCAGTTGTGAGTTTTTCTTTTAATTTATCAAAACTTCTTTGACATTCATCTGTCCACTTAAAATAAACATTTTTTGTGCAATAACTTTGTCAATGGAGTAGCAATAAGAGAAAAGTTTTCTACAAATCTCCTATAATAGTCAGCTAAACCAAGGAAACTACGAACTTCTCTAACATTTTTCGGACTTTCCCACTTCGTTACTGCTTCAATTTTCATTGGATCAACTTGAATGCCCTCTCCAGACACAACACGCCCCAAAAATACACTTGATTCAGCCAAAACTCACATTTACTCAATTTGTCATACAACTGTTTATCACGCAATGTTTGCAACACTATTCTCAACTGTTGTTCGTGTTCTTCGATAGATTTTGAATAAACCAGAATATCATCGATGAATACAATCACAAAATTATCTAGATAGGGTGTAACACATCATTCATCAATGCCATAAAGACATCAGGTGCATTTGTCAACCCAAATGACATAACAAGAAATTCATAGTGACCGTACCTGGTTCTAAACGTTGTTTTCGGTATGTCCGTTTCTGAAATTTTCAACTGATGGTATCCAGATCTCAGATCAATTTTAGAAAACACAGTAGCACCTTGTAATTGATCAAGTAAATCATCTATTCTGGGTAGTGGATATTTGTTCTTAACAGACACATGGTTCAACTGTCGATATTCAATACATAATCTCAAGGTACCATCTTTCTTTTTAACAAACAACACAGGTGCGCCCCAAGGAGATACACTCGGTTTAATAAATCCCTTATCCAATAATTCTTGTAACTGAGTTTTCAATTCATTTAGTTCAATAGGTGCTATTATGTAAGGTGAAATACAAATCGGTGTAGTACCACTAGGCACTTCAATAGTAAACTCAGTATCTTGATTCGGAGGTAATCCTGGTAATTTATCTGGAAATTCTTCCGGATATTCTCTGACTACGGAGATATCTTCAAGTTTCAAACCATATATTCTGCTATCTATAATGTAAGCTAAATAAGCTTCACAACTTCCCTTAATCAATCTAGATGCCGTAGTTGCAGAAATGATACATGTCTGTAAAATTTGTCTTTATCCTTTAAACACAATCTGATTTTGATCAGGAAGTTGTAATACTATCTCTTTAGTAAAAAAATCCAGTTTAGCATGATATGCAGTCAACCAATCCATACCAATAATTATATCAAAATCCGTCAATGGCAAAACAATAAGGGTAGCAAACAGCTCAGTATTTCCAAACAACAGTTTACATTGACGATGCACCATATTCACAACAATTATACCCCAACTGGAGTTCGAACATATAAATCATAGCTCAATGGTTCTTGTTTTGCATGCACATTTGTTATGAATGCTTGTGATATGAAAGAATGAGTTGCACCAGGATCAAATAAAACATAAGCAATTGTATCAAAGATCGATAAATTACCAGTGATAACAGCTGGTGCAGTACTTGCTTCTTCTTGAGTCATCGCAAACACACGGGCTTGATTATTAGCTTTGCTTTCTTCCAAACCAACACCTCTTCCCATACCAGGCTTTCCTCGACCTCTGCCTCTACCAGCATTGACATTACTCGACCTTGGTTGGTCCACTATAGGCTCGTCTTGTGGTTCACAACAATTTCTTGCAATGTGACCCGGTTCACCACATCGAAAACATTTTCTTGTAAGAAGTCTACATTCTCCAAAATGATTCTTACCACAATGTACACAAGTTGGCGCTGCTGATGAAAACCAGAAATTTTACTTGCTAATGGTGCACCACTGAAACTGGCGCTCTTGGAACTACTAGGAAAAGTCTTTTGTGTAGGTACTTGGAATACTTTCTTCTTACCAACACCACTACTTTCTTCACTTTGTCGTTTCTTGAAAGCTTTGGTTTCAGCTTCCAACTTCTCAGCACGAATAACTGCAGATTTCAACTTACTATAGGATCCAAGTCTGTTGTTGTAAGCCGATCACGAATAGTGAATCGTAATCCCATTTCAAACCTGCTACATTTCTTCTTCTCAGTAGCAACCATGTGTGGAGCATAGCGTGACAACTAATTAAACAACACTTCATACTTTGCCACTGATCTGTTCCACTTTTCAATTCAAGTCTTTCTCTTTATGATCTTTGTACACTTCAGGTAAGTATGCATCATTAAACTTAGTCAGAAATTCCTCCCAAGTAACAACAGGTGGCTGAACAGTACTGTTAGGAACGGTTTCCCACCAATCATATGCATTGCCCTGAAGAAGTGACATTGTATAATCAAACTTCTCTTCAGGAGTACATCGCAATAGATTTAGAATTCTTTTCGTTCGTTTCAGCCATGTCTCAGCCTCCGCTGGATTGGTAGTACCCCTAAACTCTTTAGCTCCCATCTTTCTTAGTTTATCATACATGCTTTCACAAAATTCATGATGAGGAGCACGTGGAAACTGTCTATAAGTGTCATGAACAGGCATTCCTTGAACACGAGGAGGAAAAGAATGTGATGCATGAGACTCCGGCTCGGCTGCTTCTTCCCCTCTATTGATACTTTGCTCATCATTTACCCTTTATGACTCAAGTAATGACATATGTAATCATGTAATAGATAATAACAATGCAACATATCATAATGATGCATGGTCATAGTCTACAGAATCGTAGACCTTTGCTTTGATACCAAATCAACTGTGACACCCCAACCTTTCATTACACATGACACGCATATCTCTTTTATACATGTGTACATACATGAGGAATATCGCCTAACATTTATCCTGTAAGGGCGTCACATAACTTATATACATACACATAACTGTGACTATAGCATTACTATAGTAAAAAATTTAAGTCGTCGCAGCGAAAAATTATACTTTATAACATGTAAATTTAAGACTTTTTCATATATGCTACAAAAATGGACTAATGATGTATCTCACATTACTCATACCAAAAACCTATACACTTATATGTACAATGATGAGCAGAGGGAGAAGAACTACAGATCAGCTGGCTAACCTTGTATCCATACTTCAAAATATTCCAAAAAGACTTCTAGACATTCCTCTAGAGTCGACTTTACTTTGGATTATCTGAAAAAAAACACTTCACTGAGTATATACGAACAATCGATATTCAACATCACATGAGTATACAACTCATCATATCTGTAGTAAAACTTGTAAAAGATGTAATTCACATGTATACATGTATGTATGATTATTTGTTATTCTGTTATGGATCAACTAGAATCAGGAACGATTTGTGATCACAAGATGGCCATGGCACTCTGTAGATCCCCGTTTTGAGTTCTCAATTAACTCGGATTGATATTCTTTGATTCTGTAATTCCGACCATACTCAGAATGCATTAACACATGGTTCAAGATCTTTAGCATCCATAACAGAGTTCGTTAGTCTCTTATGTATGCACAATTCATAATCACATTTCAATATAATGAAACATCACATCACGTAAATTCATCATATATAACACGTATGTACACCCATTATAAACTCAATTCATGTAACATAAATCATATACTTATGTACAGTTAAATACCAAGTTATAGGATATACTCACAAACGATATTCCTATCTCGAAGAACTCTTTTAGTTCGCTTTATCTGTAGCTTGTTTGAGATTATGACCTATAAATACATTTATCTCAATAAATCAGCAAACATTTGCATTTAACATGTTTTAATGGTCCACATACATCATACTCAGCTTCCCATACTTTAAATCATCAAAGAAAACCATTTTTTCCAAAATTTTAGCTTGAGAGATCGATCTCTACAAATAGGCGATCGATCGCTACAAGGCAGAATGTTTTAGTGGAAAATTCTGCATTTTTCAGTTTTGACATATTTTTGTATAAAATTCATAACTAATTCATATGAACTCCAAATGAGTCCCACTTGCTGTCAAATTAAAAATAACTCAAAGCTCTACAATTAATCTTTGAAGTGTTTAATTTCAATCATCTTCCTAAACAAAATTAGCCAAGAACATCAAGTTTCAGAAATCATTTAACTTTAGAGGTCAACCTGTACATAGTTTGGTAAAATTGACGTAACTCATGCATTATAACTCTAAATTACTTGAATTTGCTATCAAATTAAAGATAACTTGACATAGTACAACTTTCATTTGAACACCAACCTCAAAATCAAAGTCTAAGAATTCCAAAAATTCAAAACACCATAGGAGTTCTGTTTTTCAGCAGATTTCTTATAAAAACTCATGTCATTTCTTTCCAAAACCTCTTCTAGCTTCTTTAAACATATCCCCTTCATCTATAACATCAAAATCCACTTCAAAATACATGTTTTCATCTAACACATGCAAACCCTATGTTTCTTCTCAACCAACATCAACAAACACATCATTTAAACTTGTAAAAAACATAGAAAAACAAGAGTATAAACATATGTATACCTTCCTCTACAAGTTTTTGGCACAAAACTTGAGTTTGCATGTCTTTTTTGATAGGTTTTCCCCAAGCCTAAAAGTAGAAATGAAAATGGCAATGAAATCTTCCTTTCTAAGGCACTAGATAACTATTAAGTATATGAAATATTGCAATTTAGCCCTTCAAGTATCTATCATCCCTCAACTTTGTATATTCATAATTTTAACCATATTCTCGAGATAATGAAACCGACTCATTAGATTTCAATTCTTATCATACTTATCACTCAAGTCATGCATTCAATAGAATCCAAAACAATATCAATTATCAATATATAAATTTCACGTATTTCATATTCACAATAGACCCAACATTTATGCATATCAAATGCTTCTATATGAGTCATGTTGTTTATGCATGATCATGTAAATCATGGAAAAGTTTTGGGTCGTTACAATAGTACATTTCATTTGAAGGGTAAAAATAATACTTAAAGGTACCGTTTGGTTTGAATGATGTGATAAGTAAGGGAAAGATTAAAAATTATGAAAGGATTGTAAAAAGAAGGGAGGAGAAGGGAGATGGGGGGGGGGGAGGAGAAGAGGAGGAGAGAAAAGGAGGGGGGGGAGAAGGGCGAAAATGCCCGCAGGAGGAGAAGAAGGGAAGAGGAGCAGGGGAGGAAGAGGAGGAGAGAGAGAGAGGAGAGGAAGAGGAGGAGGAGAGGAGAAGATAATAAGAAAGGGAGGAGGAGAGGAGAGAGGAGGAAGAAGACAGAAGAAGCAGAGAAAAAGAAGAAGAGAAAAGAGGGAGAAACAAAAAAAAGAAAGAAGAGAGAGAGAACAAAAAGAAGAAGAAGACAAGAAGAATAAAAGAGGAGAAGAAGAAGAAGAAGGAAAAGAGAAGAAGAAGATAGAGAAGAAGAAGGGAGAAGAACAGGAAGGCAAGAAGAAGAAGACGAGAGAAGAAGGAGAGACGAAGGAGAAGGAGAAAAGAGGAAGAAGAAAGAGAAGAGAGAGAACAAAAAGAAGAAGAAAGATAGTGGAGAGAGAGAAGAAGAACGACTTGGAGGGTAAAAGAAAAAGAAGAAAAGGGGGGGGGGAGAGAGAGAGAGGAAGAAGAAGAAGAAAAGAAGAAGAAAAACGAGAGAGAGAAGAAGAGATAAGAAGAAAAGGAAGAAGAGAGAAAAAAAGAAGAAGAGATCGAGAGAGAACAAGAAGGAGAAGGCGAAGAAGAAAAAAGAGCGAGAGAGAATAAGAAGAAGAAGAAAATATAATAACAAAAAATAATAAGAGAAGATTTAACAAAACATAGTAATGAAAAATATAATAGATATAATAAGTATGTTTATTATATAGATATATACACACACATATATACATATTCACACACACATATATAATAATATATAATATGTAATATATATTATTATTATTATACTTTATTCTTATTATTATTATTTTATAATAATATAATATAATAATAATAATAATATAAAACAATACAAATACAATATACAATAATAAAGTTGTAGGAAATAACTTGTAATTTTTTACGGGAATTTCGGATTTTGAAATAGTTAAAAAAGGTTGGAGGGGTATGGGATATATATAGTGGGATAATTTTTTTTTAAACCCTCAAACCAAACATGAGACTATTTTTTTATCCAAAGATTAATAAACACATCCACTAAACCAAACATACCCTTAAAGTACACATACCAATGAGATCTGAAAGTGTTTTTGAGAAACTCTTGATATATTGAATTTATTCCTAGAAAGTAGTCAAAATGATTTTGACCATGGATGTGATCCTAGGACTTTCAAGGAGACGATGTTGGACATTGATCGAGACATTGGCAAGATGCCATAAGATTCGAAATGGACTCCATGTAGGTATGAACCTTAGCAGATCCTCTTGAGGGAATTGTTCCCATCAGCTGCAAATGGATCTATAAGCGAAAGCTTGGAGTGGATGGGAAGGTAACGACCTTCAAAATTGGACTGGTGGGAAAAAGGTTATTCTCATAGGCAAAGAGTTGTCTGTGAGAAATTTTTTCATCGGTTGTGATTCTAAAGTCTATTCGGATTTTATTAGCTATATCTGCAAATTATGACAAATGGATGTGAAGACAACATTTCTCAATGATGATATTGAAGTAGAAATGTAGCAGCCAGAGGTGTTCAAAACTACTGGAAGGAGCAAAATGTTTACAAACTCCAGATGTCCATTTATAGGCCAAAGAAGGAGTCCCGAAGTTAGAACTTCCATTTTGATAACATTATCAAAGAGTTTGGTTTTGTTGAAAATGCGGAAATATCATGTGTGTACAAAAGGTTTAGTGGGAGCGCGATTATATCGTGCTCATTGTGAATGATATTTGATTAATTGATTAAAGCATGATTTATCTACTAATTTTCTCCGTGGAAGATTTGGGAGATGTGTCCAACGTGCTTGGATGCTTGATGTCTCTCAATCTACGTACATAAACACTGTGCTAAAAGGGTTTAGCATGGAATATTCAAAAAAGGAGTTACTTCAAATATGTCATAGTATTCATCTCTCGAGTCAATGTGTCTTAAGATTGATGATGAGAGAGAGAAAGATGACATTGGTACCTTATGTTTCGATTTCTAATAGCATGATGTATGCTATGTTATGTACTTGGCCCGATGTATGTTCTTAGTGTAATGAGAAAACATCAGAGAGATCCCGGTGAAGGTCATTGGAAAACTGTGAAAATAATCCTCAAGTACTTATGAAGAACTTAGGATATGTTCATGGTTTTTGGATCTGTAAGTGGAGTAATAAAAGTTAAAAGCTAAGATGATGCTAGTTTTAAGTCAGACGTAGATGATTCCAAATCAATATTCGGATTTGTATTTAAGCTCAATTATGGTGCTGTCTCTTGGAAACGTTCCAAGAAAGACAACACATTGGATTCCACCACTGAAGCTGAATACATTTGTGAGACCCCGAGATCTCAAGATACTAATAGGTGCGATTAAGAGAACTAAACATTCATATGAATAAATCAGAGTAATGAGTCATGTTGATAGTCCTGAGCTTAAGGGGTACAGTAGCGAAAGTTTCAAAAAGGAATTTCACAAATTCCTACAAAATGTGCTACACTATAGTCTTAGTCTACCACATGTAGAAGCTATATAAAATTTTCTCAACAAGCAGCTAATCCTGTAGCTCTCCTTACAGCTCAGCTTCTCAACCCTGACCCTGGTTCTCAACATCAAAAGCACCTACAAAGACAACCCCCAACACATGAGCATAACACAATTCATATTCAACATAATATGAGAATAAGGCGTAAATGCACAATCATAAAATACAAATCACTTCCTGTATTCCCATCGCATTTACAATGCCCATTGGTTGTCCCTGTACCATAATTCATAATATAACACATTATATGAATGTATGGTTTCACAAATGAATGTCATGACATTTCCTCATTTTCTTTAGTCAGTCATCATCAGTTATTTTAATGCTTCTTCGCTTTCATAATCTCAAAATAAGCGGTATCTCATCCTCGCTTCTTCATACTAGCGGTATCTCATCCTCGCTCAGTATGGTATAAACCCGCCTCCATGTGCAAGCGAGCCTCCCCCCTCCCGCTCCACATTTTTAGCGATAAAGCGTAAGCATTAACACCTTAACCGTGATCGCCCTGACTCGTGGAATACATCTCTTTATCCCACATCACAATATGCAACAACAATGCATAATATGCAACAACAATGCATAATAACATGTATCAATTCATAATGCATCACATTGCATTCATCATGTGTCACACAGACAAACGTAAATACATGTTACCGTTGGGATGCCCGTACGTCGCTTACGTACCTTTCCAAAAAGTAGTGTGTGGTGGGACTCTATCCCCTGCGTTGTGTAGCCGTCTGTGAAGGCTCTACACCAGTGTACAACACAATATTAGATGTCTCATTACAATCCAATATCAAAATTTAACAAAATATAACAATTTATATTTTTTTTTCAACATTCTGGGCCTCTCGATCGATCGGCCCCTCTTCCCGATCGATCGAGAAGACGTTTAAAATCAAAATCAAGATTCTGCCTCGCTCGATCGATCGAGATGAAATGTCGATCGATCGAGATGCTCTGTTCGAGAAATACCAACCCAGAATTTTCGAACACCTATATTTACACCCTTCGATCTAGCATAAAACATACACCAAATGTTTAAAACACTCATGCTAGCAAATAGAACACATTCCCCTGAGTGTATTCATATCAAGATTGCACCCCAAACACAAACCCACATGCATTAAAATCACCCATGAACATCAGTACTCATCCAGCATTTTCTGAAAACAGGGCATTGTCTTCCTGCCCAGATTTTTTGAGTACACACTTTCAAGCAATGAAATCTACCACATAAGTCATGCAATTTGCTCGAATAAAAATGTCCAGGGTTTCACCAAACTACCATGCATATTTTCACATCGAAGGTTCACTCAAAAACCCTTCTAACATGCATAATACCACCCCTTCAATATCACTCCCAGATCACATATTTCCAGAAAACAGGGGAAAATATCTACCCAGATTTTCGAACACCTTACTTTACATGCTTAAATCTACCACATAAAACATGTAATGTGCTCAAGGAAAAATACTGGAAGCTTCATAAAAACATGATAAATGAACATGAATCGAAGGTTTAACAAAACCTAAACTAACATGCCATTTTTCACACCAACAAAGTATGAGTTCAACAACATATTTTACAAACCCAGAAATGGTTTCTCACCCCTTTTGGCTCCGATTTTTGCAAGCTTTCCAAGCAAGAAAAATGGTGGATCTCCTCTTGTTTTCCCTTACCAGATGTTGGACGAAAAAGTTGGAGAGAATGGAGTGATTTCAGTTATGACAAGGTGGAGTGGGAGATGAGAGAAGAGGTATGGGCAAGCTGCAGCTGGCAGCAGGGTATGGGTCAAGGGGGGTGGTTTGTGGTGGGTTATGTGATGTGTTATGTTTGGTCCCGGTATTTCGCACGATGTATTAAAATATCCTCACATGATATTTTATAGTATTTTCTCAATAAAAATACTTCAATTCCCATTTACAATATACTTTACCAAAACGATTAACACACAACCCAAATTAATCATGCCACAACCCCAAAATCCCAACATACAACACATGCACCCTCACATGCATCTCCCAATATTATTAATTCAACACAAGAATTAATATCATAATTTTCACAACAATGATTAATGTCTAAATAACACTTAATCATTTCGGGGATATCACAATACTCCCCTACTTATAAGATTTCGCCCTCGAAATCAGTATGCACTTACCCAAAGTAAATAAAACAATACATAAACGCATACCAGAAAATAGCTCTGGGTAGTGCTGCACCATGTGTCGCTCTGTCTCCCACGTGGCCTCCTCGACACCCCTACGATCCCATTGAACTTTGACCATAGGAATAACCTTGTTTCTCAGTCTGCGATCTGCCCTATCCCAAATCCTGATAGGTCGCTCCACATAGGAAACATCGGACTCAATCTGAATCTCAGAAGGCTGTAATACATGTGAAGGATCCGGCTCATACTTCCTCAGCATAGATACATGGAATACATCGTGTATACCAGACAGAGAAGGCGGGTAAAGCCAAACGGTACGCCAGAGTACCAACACGCTGTAAGATCTCATACGGCCCCACGTATCTAGGAGACAACTTCCCCCGCATACCAAACCGTACCACACCCCTGAAGGGTGAGATCTTCAGAAAAACTCTGTCGCCCAACTGAAATTCCAACGGTCTCCGCCGCTGATTGGCATATGCTGCCTGTCTATCCTGAGCTGCCTTCATTTTTCGTCTGATAACCTTAACTTTCTCTTCCATTTCCTGAACCAACTCTGGTCCTCCAACCGACTTACGGTCCAAGTCATCCCAACACAAGGGTGACCTACAACGCCTACCATAGAGGGCCTCAAAAGGAGCCATCTGTATACTTGCCTGGTAGCTGTTGTTGTAAGAGAACTCCACCAAGGCTATCAAGTCCTGCCATGATATGTCGAACTCTAGCACACAAGCTCTCAACATATCCTCGAGCGTCTGTATCGTACGCTCGGTCTGTCCGTCCGTCTGAGGGTGATAGGCTGTGCCCAGCCTCAACTCTGTACCTAGAGCTGTCTGCAAACCCTCCCAGAAGTGAGATGTGAACCGCGGATCTCGATCAGACACTATCGAAACAGGGATCCCGTGCAGTCTCACTATATCACTGACATATAACTGTGCCATCCTCAAGTGCGTATATGTCATACAGTAAGGAATGAAATGAGCCACTTTAGTCAATCTGTCCACGACTACCCAGATGGCATCAAAGCCCGAAACAGTCCTCGGTAAGTGGGTCACGAAATCCATAGACACGTGCTGCCACTTCCACTCGGGTATCTCCAAACTCCTTAGTTCACCTCCCGGCCTCTGCCTCTCAGCCTTCACCTGCTGACAAATCAAACAGCGCTTGACAAATGAGGTGACATCTTGTTTCATACGCCTCCACCAGAACTGGCTGCGTAGATCCTTATACATCTTCTTCCCGCCTGGGTGAACACTCATCCTGCTGCAATGAGCTCGCTGTAAGATACCCTGGCGCAACTCGGGTGTATCTGGAACCACCCATCTGTCGCCAAGTCTCAAAGAACCGTCCCCAGCCACTCTGAATCTCGATGGCTGATCTGAATGGACTACTGACATCCATCTCTGAATCTCTACATCGGTCCCCTGAGCCTTCCTGATGTGATCATAAATAACAGGCTCAGCTAGCAAGGTCAAAACCTGTACTGGTGAAGAAGATACATCATAATCAAATCCCAAATGGCAGTAGGAGCCCAACATAGCTGATAGACACATAGCATCCTCTGCTGTGCTCCTCACCTTCCGACTCAAAGCGTCGGCTGTCAAATTCGCTTTCCCGGGATGGTATAGGATTTCACAATCATAATCCTTCAGCAGATCCATCCATCTTCTCTGCCTCATATTCAGCTCAGCCTGTGTAAACAAGAACTTCAGGCTCTTGTGATCAGTGAAGATGGTGAATGAGGTACCGTATAAGTAGTGTCGCCATATCTTTAAGGCGAAAACTATAGCTACCAATTCCAGATCATGGACTGGATACCTCGTCTCATGTGGCTTCAACTGTCTCGAAGCGTAAGCCACTACATGTCTGTCCTGCATCAGTACGCATCCTAAGCCCTGTAGCGATGCGTCGGTATAAAGAACAAATCCTTTGTTCTCCTTGGGAATCACTAGAACTGGTGCAGTAGTCAGTCTGTGTTTCAATTCCCGGAAACTCTGCTCACAAGCCTCTGACCAACAAAAAGAGACTCCCTTCTGAGTCAGCTGTGTAAGTGGTTTGGCGATCTTTGAGAAACCCTCGACGAAACGTCGATAATAGCCAGCCAACCCAAGAAAACTCCGAATCTCACTGACTGAAGTAGGGGTAGACCAATCCATAACTGCCTCTATCTTCCTCGGGTCTACTGATATCCCTTCTCGTGATATGATATGGCCCAAGAATGCAACACTGCTCAGCCAAAACTCACACTTGCTGAGTTTGGCGTACAACTGATGATCTCTGAGGATCTGGAGCACTATCCTCAGATGATTGGCATGATCCTCCTCACTCCTTGAATAGACGAGGATGTCGTCAATGAATACGATCACAAACTGATCGAGGTACTCCTGAAATACTCTGTTCATCAGGCTCATAAAAACTGCAGGTGCATTTGTTACACCGAAAGGCATCACCAAGAACTCATAGTGTCCATATCGAGTTCTAAAAGCCGTCTTTTGAACATCACCGGCTCTAACCCGCACCTGATGATAGCCTGACCTCAAGTCTATCTTTGAGTACACCTCTGTACCCTGAAGCTGGTCGAACAGATCATCAATCCTCGGAAGTGGATATCTGTTCTTCACTGTGGCCTTGTTCAGTTGCCTGTAGTCAATGCACAGACGCATTGATCCATCCTTCTTTTTCACGAACAAGACTGGTGCGCCCCAAGGCGATACACTAGGGCGAATGTATCCCTTGTCAAGGAGCTCCTGTAACTGTACCTTTAGCTCCCTCAGCTCTGCCGGTGCCATCCTGTATGGGGCACGAGAAATAGCTGATGTCCCCGGCAGCAGCTCAATAGCAAACTCTACATCCCTGACAGGCGGAAATCCCGGAATCTCATCTGGGAACACATCAATAAACTCCGCCACAACCGGAATGTCCTCAGCTCTCACTTCTTTTTCCTCAGATACGTCTACAGCATAAATGATGTAACCTGTGTGGCCGTGTTCCAATAACCGCGACATCTTCACCGCTGATATCACTGGAATCCTTGGACGAGAGCCGTCCCCATAAAAAGTCCACTGGGACCCCTGATCAGACAGAAAACGTACAATCCTCTGCCGGCAGTCTACCACAGCTCGGTATCTGCTCAACACATCAATGCCGATAATACAGTCAAAGTCTGCCATTTCTAACTGAATCAGATCAGCCCTCAGATCATTGCCCTCAAAATAAATGAGGCAATCAGACAACAGCCGATTCGCAATCACATGCTTCCCCGTGGGTGTTGAGACCATGAGAGGCGTGGGTAACAGAGACGAGCACAAGTGGTGTCTCTCCACAAAAGCAACAGACACAAAAGAATGAGAAGCACCTGTATCTACCAAAATAAATGCAGGGTGCGTAAATAAATGACACGTACCAGCAATGACCTCCTCTGGGGCTGCCTCAGCCTGCTCCCTAGTCAGTGCATACACCTGACCCTGCGGTGGTACTGTCGCCTGACCTCCCTGCGGTCTAGGCGCAAACTGCTGTCTCGGCGGTGCCCTCCCAGCATCAAATCTTGGCCTATTCGGCCCGGAGTCTGCCTGACTTGCCCGATTGGGGCAGTTCCTAGCTAAGTGGCCCACCTTGCCACAAACATAACAGCCTCGGCACTCACGTGACAAGTGAAATCCTCCACAACGGTCACACCTGTCCCCTCCTGACTTACTCCCTTGTGTAGGTCCTCGACTACTCTGCTTCTGACCTTGAGATTTCTTCCCACTAAATCTGGAAGATGATGAGGCTCCACGGTTCTTGAACTGATCCCCTCGTGGCCTCAAACTATCAGCAACAGATCTCTGTGATGGTACTGAAGGGGGTACAACATCCTTGTATGCTCCCACTGCAATCTCTGCTAACTCTGCCCGTGTCAGGGCGTCATCAAAAGAGCTAGGGTTGTTGGAGACAACCCGGTCAAATAGTTCTGGCCTCAGTCCCTTCAGGAAATGCCTCATCTTGGCATGGCTGCTCACAGCGATATGGGGAACATACCTTAACAGCGAGGAATACTGCAAGGCAAAGTCTGAAACTGACATGTTGCCCTGCTTCAAATTCGTGAACTCGTCCTCCTTCACTTGTCTGGCAGCAGCAGAAAAATACCGGTTAAGGAACCGGGTCCTGAATACAGTCCAGTCTACTATCATGCCCTGAGCTTTCAGCTCCATCACCGTGGTCTTCCACCACATAGAAGGCTTCTTCGCCATCTGAAACTCGGCTAACCTCAACCATGCGGAACGTGCACAAGGCGCAGTCACAAGTATCTGCTCTATCCGTTCTAGCCATTCTTCGGCCCCTTCTCCAGACTCGGTCCCCTCAAACATGGGTGGACGGAAATTCAGAAACTGTGTTAAACTGAGCTCCCCAGGTAATAATATCTGTGCACTGGGCTCCACACCTACAGCAGGTGGTGGTAAAGGATTCGGCTGAGCAATACTGGCATTCCTACTGTCCATATCCCCTACCTCTTCATTGAGGTTCTCCGGATTAATCTCAGCCATGCTTTAACACAAGAGTTAACAACAATACCAAAAGCAGTTCATAATATAAGCCGTTAGATAACAAGAGTATCATATTCAAAAGCATGTTAGTATATCACTTATACAACAATATGCATCACATGCATAACATGCCCAACAATGAGTACCTAGCCAACTTGTCTCTAAAGGCTACCCTTCACTCTTCCCTGGTTATCTAACCACTGCTCTGATACCACTAAATGTGAGACCCCGAGATCTCAAGATACTAATAGGTGCGATTAAGAGAACTAAACATTCATATGAATAAATCAGAGTAATGAGTCATGTTGATAGTCCTGAGCTTAAGGGGTACAGTAGCGAAAGTTTCAAAAAGGAATTTGTAAGGACCCCCGTGCCCTTTACCCGTAATTAGCGCATAAATCCCATAATCGTGTACATGTAACCATATATGTTGGAAAATAACCATATGCTAGATTAGCATAATATACCGATAATAAAATTCTTCCGTTTAATCCAATACATACCATTTCCATTTTTCCAACTAAACCATTTAGCATGCCATGTACCCCCGAGATACACTAATTACTTCTCAATTCATCTAGCAATTCCCAATTAATTGCATATCACAATATAGATGAAAAGAAAGACATTTGCCTTTTATACAACCCATGCACACATATACGTCGCTCACAGACGAGCACCAAATAATCGTATGTGTACATAAAGTATAAAATACCATACTTCCAGCTGTCGTTACCGGTGCCTCAATCCTGGAAGCACCTCCCAGCGCAACTCGATCTCAACTCTGGATCTGAGCGTCTATCCAGCCAGCTCTGGTACCTCTATCCTGGAAGTACCTCTAACCAACAGCTCGAGCTCGACTCCAAAGTCGCTGCTACACCTGTAATACCTGCCCCAACAGAGACAGCCCCCACACGGGGTGAGCATACCAATACCACCAATCACAAAATAATAATATTGCAATTCATAATTTACAGAATGTAAATGCCATAATTTAAATGATACTCCCTGGATGGTAACACCCTCATCCGGGATCCCATGCATTGTCCCTGTTCTCAAAATAACCAAACTCATCAAATTCCCAAAGCCAGTTAATCACCATATAGATTAACTAATACAGTTCTATCATGTCAGCTCCATAATCAATATGTAAAATCATTATACATAGGCCATAGATTTCACATATATTTAACCAAGGATTCCATGTTCCCGTAACATTGCTCGCTCCACAATAGCGGCATTCTAAACCCAGCGCACGCTCAACAATAGCGGCGTCATAACCGGTGGTGCTCAACGGCGACAACACCCAATCGTTGCTCGCTCTAAAGCGGCACCCTATGATTTCCAATGTATGTCTATTTATCACAGTTACCATATACCATGCATATCATTATCCATTTGAAGTAAATATAATGCACCATGCATTTCAATACTTACCACATGCCAGATATTGCAATGTCCATATAATACAATTACCATACACCATGTATTCCAATGCCCATTTAATACCATTATCACAAACCATGCATATTACAGTTGCAATACTATAATAGGTTATGCTCGTACGTCCCACGTACCTTAGTATTCCGTAGTCCATATCAAGCCTGGCTTGAGTTCCATGCCCCGAGAAACATGTGCTAAAACACATAAATATTCACAATTAATTACGAACATGCAACCCATGCTCAAGCACACCCATAACCCTCAACATATTGTCAACCCACGACAATTTACCATTTACAAGACCCGGGGCAGGGCATATACAGGGAGGGGAAACGAATGAGACAATATCAAAAATTGCTCAAGAACCACTCCTAAAATTCGAACCCCAACCACACAAATCAAATCCAAAAATCACCATAATTCATTTAAAACATGAATTAATCAATCAACAACATGAATAATCGCCCCACATGCGAAACCCCCAAAATTCGAATTTAAAGCCCTAAATTCGAATCCAATTCCTCAATTCGAACCCAATAAGCATCTAAACCATAAATTAATTAATTAACAACAAGAATCAACATCCCCAAACCAAAACCCCCAAAAATTCGAACCCTAACCCGCCCAACACAAGAAATTCGAACCAAACCATGCAATCCAGCGCTCAAATCGAATCAATTGGCAACCAAAATCCTTGAACCACAAAGCATAAATTTTCGACACAAAATGCAGTACAAAACGCCCCAAAAACACTGGAAAAAGAGCCCCAAAAATCGTACCAAAAACGAGCCACAAAATCGAAAACCCTAGCGCTTTCTGCAGAAATCCGAGCTCAAATCGCGACCGAACCTCAAATTGATTGTATGTATAGCTGCGCCTCGGAGAGACGATTCCAACGGCGGGTCGCACGCGCCGAACGGCGTCCGGACGGCGGCGGGCGCACGCCTTGAAGCGGCGGGGGTCAAAGGGGATCGGGAAAGCTCGCGCGCGGGAAGAGAGGAGGAAGAGGAGGAAAATGGTTCCGATAATTAAAATCCCGGGTTTAATTGGTATTTATAGCAAAAATACCCCGAAATACTAATAGCCCCACAAATACATCATGATTCATTAAAAATCATCTGTTTTTAAAAACTCTCTCTCTAACTCAAAAACTCCCTACCGGTGTCCACACCAAGCACCCGAGATTCCGAGTCACACTAAAAACCCAACTCGCAGGTTTTCACCGGAATGAGAATACGATCTCAACCTCGGGATCCAACGATCCCAAATGCCCGATTTACCAACCTCGGGAGATGCCAAACCGCAATTAATTCCTAATTGCCACAATTAAAAATCCATCAAGGATTATTACAACACCGGGATTACCACCATAATTCCCGGACATCACAATTATCCCCTACTAATAAAATTTCGTCCCCGAAATTGCACCGGTGTACTCCACGTAACACCAGGACTACACCAACAAAACGAAGCCAAGTCCCTGATTCTGAACCACCTTAGAATCGAATTAACAACTGCGAGAATACCAGTCTCGCACCAAGCCCTAAAATAGCGCAACGCCAAAACCAATACAAACCCGAAAGGTAACAACATACCTCGACGTGAATCGTCCCACAAGTCAGTTCACCAAAACTGCAAACCAACCAAATCTCCATTGGTTCTGACAAAGATATCATCCCGTGATATTCACCACCTGCCCACGATGCTTGACACGCATCGTCAAGATGGGGACCACTAGCATACAACAGTATACTCACAAAAGAAACCAGTCTTCGTTTCCCAGTCCATCTCCTCCAAAGGAGTAGTTGCACCACTTGCAACCTGGGCCGGGTTACCCACGGTCACTGATCCACACAAAATACATCACCAAGGATGTTTACACCGGTGTGTTCCAAGAAATCATATCTTGGTCCCGACACACCATCAAGACTCCACAAGGTCTCAAGTTCCACAGGGGACATGCAAGGCAACCAAATGCATTCCTACACACGTGTCAACCATGACACTAAACACATCCGAATCTCGGCCATCCCTCATTTATCCTTGGATCCAACAATCCTAAAATAGGAAGGCTATCGAATTATCCAACAAGAACCACCATGATTCCAAAACACGACAATTCCTCCTCAGGGGAAGTCAAACGACCCTCACGATCATTCATCAAGAATGCATCGTGCCATCGAGATCACCGATCTCAAAGTCCCACAATCTCGCACCGGAGATTCACCATCAAAAAAATTACACCAATGTTAATGAACAAAAAAAATAGAGTTGGCATTCGTATACACACACGGCATACATGCCCATACACCACACAACATGCATACGCAATGCAATAGACTCGGGTATCCCAATTATACCCACATCCCAAAGCCAACTGTCAAACCTCGATTATTCTCACCCCACGGAGAATGATGGTTGACAAACCATAACCAAAGGGTGTGATTTCAACATCACCACCACACGAACCAAAATAACGAATCTCCACAAAAGATTCAACCGGTAGGAATCATAATACCGTCTTCCTCTCAAGGAAGAAGTCATGAATCCATGATCCTCCAATCCTCGAACCACCGTTCGGAGAACCTGGGTATATTTATACCAAAACATATCCCGGAACCCAGAAATACACAATTGGTTAGAGTAGTGCATCAATACTACCATTACCCGATCCAAAATCCGTATACGCCATGTATACTCATCCCAACGATGCTCTGTACTAATACCATAGTACTCCACAATCGAGCATCTCCCGAAGACGTCTCCTCAAACGTCTCACCGAGGTAAGAAATCCATTACCCGGTCCAACACCAGTAATACGTACCATGACTGATTTACAATCAGTCCACGACCGATGCAAGCTGTCTCCAAGACAGTACAATCCAAATCTCTCCAAGAGATAAGGTCAAAATAGTAGTGCCACCTCACTAACCATATCTCACAAACCATTGTGACTCCCAATGCATGCCACATGCAAGGGTGCTCAACCAGAGTTAACCACGACTTGACGACACTCACGTTGGCATTCCAAACAGAATTGAGCTGTCCCAAAACAAGTCTCTCAAAACAATGACGTATAAACGTCCCCGTGAGGTATTCCCTACCTCAAATACCATGCCACATAGAGACTACAAGAGTCTACCATAACCCTCATCGTATCACCATACGATTCACCAAACTCGAGTCCAACGAGCATTATAATAGCTAACACAAGCACACCAAAGTACTGCAACAATACCTGGCTAGTGATTCGCTGGTCCCATAGGCTTATACCAACCTATCAACGCGACACTCATTACAATCCGATATACCATACCGCACAAACCATTAGAGTTGTGGGTCATCGCCCAACATATCTCTAAAACACCAAGCATACTAGACAACCCAGCGTCCATGCTCAATTATCATGCAATCCTAATCCGTTAGGACTTATTCCACACCCTCAGGGTGGGTGTAACCATGCCTACACCACATCACAATAATAAGCGAGTAGTTTCCTCAATGACTACTCTTACCACCCATCACTTGGCCTTAGCCATCCCAGCGAGCATACTTAAGGGTATCATTGCTCGACAAATATTTACCTCTACAATATGATACGGTACACTCACCGGTACAATGCATCAATGCTCCATCGAGCAAACCTGCTCAGCAAAAGGTCTCGTCAACCAATGACCCAGACTCTACCATGTGCTCACCATCGGCACTCAAACCATACTACCAAATACATAAACATGAATGCATTAATCACCAAAATGATGCCACGCGTCCACATAGACATCCCAAATAACATCGTCAAACACATGACGGCTCATGTCGATATACGACATCCATAATCTCATCGTCAAACACATGACGGTACACAACAATATACCATAATCACAATACTGATAACAAAAGTAATATGCCATACCTCATCGCTATCGAGATAGCGGAATACATGTATCCATCGTCCACTAGCGGTACATAAGCAGCACCCATCGCTCGTAGGCGGCATAATCCAGTGCTACACACATAGCGGTATAACCCATCGCTATAGAATCAGCGGCATGATCCCTCGCCATAGAATAGCGGAATGAACCATCGTTAAGAATACCCGGCGAAACCATCGCCAATAGAACACCTGGCGGCATGAACCATTGCCAATAGAATACCCGGCGGAACCATCGCCAATAGAATACCTGGATAATCCCGGACTCAAGAGGTACTCACACTCATGTAGTACTTTGTTCCCGATCACATCGCTACGTCATGACAACGGCATCATCGCTTCGACGTGACAGCGGCATGTATCATCGCTTCGACACGACAGCGGCATCATCGTTTCGACATGACGGTGGTACATCGCTTCGACGTGACAGCGGCATTTACCATCGCTTCGACACGACCGCGGCATTTACCATCATTCCGGCATGACAGCGGAAATACCCCTCGCTTCGACATATTAGCGGCATAATATCCCTCGCAATATTAATATGACAGCGGCATTATCCTTCGCTTCGACATATTTGCGGCAAATATTCTTCATCGCTATAATATGACAGCGGCAAGTATTCACATCGCTACGCCATGCATGCAACCGTAATGCATAACCCGTATTTCAATAATTGTTTCGGCACGACAGCGGCATCATCGCTTCGACGTGACAGCGGCATTTACCATCGCTTCGACACGACAGCGGCATCATCGCTTCGACGTGCATGCAACCGTAATGCATAACCTGTATTCCCATAGACATCGCCATGAGTGTATTTTAATGCACCTCGCTCCAACATGTAGCGGCAAAGCATTAAAATCATCACTCCGATGTATACCTATGCAACCGTGATGCATAGTCCATGTCTCATAAGACCCTGCAACCACCATGGTTAGCAACACATATTCCAATTATGAACACATATCATAAACGCACATAAGCAATATAGTCATGCCACGCAACGCTAACTACCATCATGCATAAATATGTGCTTCTCATTCCCATTAACATGTTCCTAGGCCCTCAACAGCCCCAAAGAGCTAACCACTGCTCTGATACCACTAATGTAAGGACCCCCGTGCCCTTTACCCGTAATTAGCGCATAAATCCCATAATCGTGTACATGTAACCATATATGTTGGAAAATAACCATATGCTAGATTAGCATAATATACCGATAATAAAATTCTTCCGTTTAATCCAATACATACCATTTCCATTTTTCCAACTAAACCATTTAGCATGCCATGTACCCCCGAGATACACTAATTACTTCTCAATTCATCTAGCAATTCCCAATTAATTGCATATCACAATATAGATGAAAAGAAAGACATTTGCCTTTTATACAACCCATGCACACATATACGTCGCTCACAGACGAGCACCAAATAATCGTATGTGTACATAAAGTATAAAATACCATACTTCCAGCTGTCGTTACCGGTGCCTCAATCCTGGAAGCACCTCCCAAGCGCAACTCGATCTCAACTCTGGATCTGAGCGTCTATCCAGCCAGCTCTGGTACCTCTATCCTGGAAGTACCTCTAACCAACAGCTCGAGCTCGACTCCAAAGTCGCTGCTACACCTGTAATACCTGCCCCAACAGAGACAGCCCCCACACGGGGTGAGCATACCAATACCACCAATCACAAAATAATAATATTGCAATTCATAATTTACAGAATGTAAATGCCATAATTTAAATGATACTCCCTGGATGGTAACACCCTCATCCGGGATCCCATGCATTGTCCCTGTTCTCAAAATAACCAAACTCATCAAATTCCCAAAGCCAGTTAATCACCATATAGATTAACTAATACAGTTCTATCATGTCAGCTCCATAATCAATATGTAAAATCATTATACATAGGCCATAGATTTCACATATATTTAACCAAGGATTCCATGTTCCCGTAACATTGCTCGCTCCACAATAGCGGCATTCTAAACCCAGCGCACGCTCAACAATAGCGGCGTCATAACCGGTGGTGCTCAACGGCGACAACACCCAATCGTTGCTCGCTCTAAAGCGGCACCCTATGATTTCCAATGTATGTCTATTTATCACAGTTACCATATACCATGCATATCATTATCCATTTGAAGTAAATATAATGCACCATGCATTTCAATACTTACCACATGCCAGATATTGCAATGTCCATATAATACAATTACCATACACCATGTATTCCAATGCCCATTTAATACCATTATCACAAACCATGCATATTACAGTTGCAATACTATAATAGGTTATGCTCGTACGTCCCACGTACCTTAGTATTCCGTAGTCCATATCAAGCCTGGCTTGAGTTCCATGCCCCGAGAAACATGTGCTAAAACACATAAATATTCACAATTAATTACGAACATGCAACCCATGCTCAAGCACACCCATAACCCTCAACATATTGTCAACCCACGACAATTTACCATTTACAAGACCCGGGGCAGGGCATATACAGGGAGGGGAAACGAATGAGACAATATCAAAAATTGCTCAAGAACCACTCCTAAAATTCGAACCCCAACCACACAAATCAAATCCAAAAATCACCATAATTCATTTAAAACATGAATTAATCAATCAACAACATGAATAATCGCCCCACATGCGAAACCCCCAAAATTCGAATTTAAAGCCCTAAATTCGAATCCAATTCCTCAATTCTAACCCAATAAGCATCTAAACCATAAATTAATTAATTAACAACAAGAATCAACATCCCCAAACCAAAACCCCCAAAAATTCGAACCCTAACCCGCCCAACACAAGAAATTCGAACCAAACCATGCAATCCAGCGCTCAAATCGAATCAATTGGCAACCAAAATCCTTGAACCACAAAGCATAAATTTTCGACACAAAATGCAGTACAAAACGCCCCAAAAACACTGGAAAAAGAGCCCCAAAAATCGTACCAAAAACGAGCCACAAAATCGAACAGAAACCCAGTTCGAACCCTAGCGCTTTCTGCAGAAATCCGAGCTCAAATCGCGACCGAACCTCAAATTGATTGTATGTATAGCTGCGCCTCGGAGAGACGATTCCAACGGCGGGTCGCACGCGCCGAACGGCGGCCGGACGGCGGCGGGCGCACGCCTTGAAGCGGCGGGGGTCAAAGGGGATCGGGAAAGCTCGCGCGCGGGAAGAGAGGAGGAAGAAGAGGAAAATGGTTCCGATAATTAAAATCCCGGGTTTAATTGGTATTTATAGCAAAAATACCCCGAAATACTAATAGCCCCACAAATACATCATGATTCATTAAAAATCATTTGTTTTTAAAAACTCTCTCTCTAACTCAAAAACTCCCTACCGGTGTCCACACCAAGCACCCGAGATTCCGAGTCACACTAAAAACCCAACTCGCAGGTTTTCACCGGAATGAGAATACGATCTCAACCTCGGGATCCAACGATCCCAAATGCCCGATTTACCAACCTCGGGAGATGCCAAACCGCAATTAATTCCTAATTGCCACAATTAAAAATCCATCAAGGATTATTACAACACCGGGATTACCACCATAATTCCCGGACATCACAGAATTTCACAAATTCCTACAAAATGTGCTACACTATAGTCTTAGTCTACCACATGTAGAAGCTATATAAAATTTTCTCAACAAGCAGCTAATCTTGTAGCTCTCCTTACAGCTCAGCTTCTCAACCCTGACCCTGGTTCTCAACATCAAAAGCACCTACAAAGACAACCCCCAACACATGAGCATAACACAATTCATATTCAACATAATATGAGAATAAGGCGTAAATGCACAATCATAAAATACAAATCACTTCCTGTATTCCCATCGCATTTACAATGCCCATTGGTTGTCCCTGTACCATAATTCATAATATAACACATTATATGAATGTATGGTTTCACAAATGAATGTCATGACATTTCCTCATTTTCTTTAGTCAGTCATCATCAGTTATTTTAATGCTTCTTCGCTTTCATAATCTCAAAATAAGCGGTATCTCATCCTCGCTTCTTCATACTAGCGGTATCTCATCCTCGCTCAGTATGGTATAAACCCGCCTCCATGTGCAAGCGAGCCTCCCCCCTCCCGCTCCACATTTTTAGCGGTAAAGCGTAAGCATTAACACCTTAACCGTGATCGCCCTGACTCGTGGAATACATCTCTTTATCCCACATCACAATATGCAACAACAATGCATAATATGCAACAACAATGCATAATAACATGTATCAATTCATAATGCATCACATTGCATTCATCATGTGTCACACAGACAAACGTAAATACATGTTACCGTTGGGATGCCCGTACGTCGCTTACGTACCTTTCCAAAAAGTAGTGTGTGGTGGGACTCTATCCCCTGCGTTGTGTAGCCGTCTGTGAAGGCTCTACACCAGTGTACAACACAATATTAGATGTCTCATTACAATCCAATATCAAAATTTAACAAAATATAACAATTTATATTTTTTTTTCAACATTCTGGGCCTCTCGATCGATCGGCCCCTCTTCCCGATCGATCGAGAAGACGTTTAAAATCAAAATCAAGATTCTGCCTCGCTCGATCGATCGAGATGAAATGTCGATCGATCGAGATGCTCTGTTCGAGAAATACCAACCCAGAATTTTCGAACACCTATATTTACACCCTTCGATCTAGCATAAAACATACACCAAATGTTTAAACACTCATGCTAGCAAATAGAACACATTCCCCTGAGTGTATTCATATCAAGATTGCACCCCAAACACAAACCCACATGCATTAAAATCACCCATGAACATCAGTACTCATCCAACATTTTCTGAAAACAGGGCATTGTCTTCCTGCCCAGATATTTTGAGTACACACTTTCAAGCAATGAAATCTACCACATAAGTCATGCAATTTGCTCGAATAAAAATGTCCAGGGTTTCACCAAACTACCATGCATATTTTCACATCGAAGGTTCACTCAAAAACCCTTCTAACATGCATAATACCACCCCTTCAATATCACTCCCAGATCACATATTTCCAGAAAACGGGAAAATATCTACCCAGATTTTCGAACACTTTACTTTACATGCTTAAATCTACCACATAAAACATGTAATGTGCTCAAGGAAAAATACTGGAAGCTTCATAAAAACATGATAAATGAACATGAATCGAAGGTTTAACAAAACCTAAACTAACATGCCATTTTTCACACCAACAAAGTATGAGTTCAACAACATATTTTACAAACCCAGAAATGGTTTCTCACCCCTTTTGGCTCCGATTTTTGCAAGCTTTCCAAGCAAGAAAAATGGTGGATCTCCTCTTGTTTTCCCTTACCAGATGTTGGACGAAAAAGTTGGAGAGAATGGAGTGATTTCAGTTATGACAAGGTGGAGTGGGAGATGAGAGAAGAGGTATGGGCAAGCTGCAGCTGGCAGCAGGGTATGGGTCAAGGGGGGTGGTTTGTGGTGGGTTATGTGATGTGTTGTGTTTTGGTCCCGGTATTTCGCACGATGTATTAAAATATCCTCACATGATATTTTACAGTATTTTCTCAATAAAAATACTTCAATTCCCATTTACAATATACTTTACCAAAACGATTAACACACAACCCAAATTAATCATGCCACAACCCCAAAATCCCAACATACAACACATGCACCCTCACATGCATCTCCCAATATTATTAATTCAACACAAGAATTAATATCATAATTTTCACAACAATGATTAATGTCTAAATAACACTTAATCATTTCGGGGATATCACAACATTGCAGCATACGATGCAACAAAGATGCAGTTTGGATATGAAATTTCATCCAAGTGTTGGGTGTAATTTCTATTGCGGTTGCACACTTCTTGTGTACTGTGACAACAATTGAACTATTACGAATAACCAAGCTCGCATCAGTATCCAAAATATATTGAGAAAATACCATCTAATGAGAGATATGGTAGATGCAGCGTTATTATCGAGAGAATTGCTTCAACAAAAAAATATAACAAATCTACCGACAAAGCCTTTACAACTATTGGTGTCTGTCAGATATCTTGGGAAGATGGTCTTGAGACACATGAGTAGTTGGCTTTGGGCAAGTGATACAATAATAATAATACTATATAATAATTATATACTAATTATAATTATAAAATAGCAATAATAAATAATAATAATATGTAATATATATCTAATAATAATAATAATAATAAATATATCGTATATATAATAATTATTTGTATTGTAAATAAAAATAAAATATATATGTGGGTGTATATATATATATATGTAATAATAATAATAATAATAATAATCATAAACATATATATATAATATATATAATAACATTAATAATATATATATAAAATAATAATATATCTATATATAATAATAATTATAATTTTAATAATAAAAATATCTATATAAATATATATTATAATAATCATATAATAATAATAATAATAATAATATAATAACAAAAATAATAATATATAATATATAACAAAAATAGCAATAAAAATATATATATATATATATATATATATAATAATTATTTTTATTATATATATACACACATATATATACATATTCACACACACATATATATAATAATATATAATATATATTATTATTATTATTATACTTTATTATTATTATTATAAAATAATAATTAATAATAATAATAATAATAATATAAAACAATACAAATATAATATATAATAATAAGGTTGTAGGAAATAAATTGTAATTTTTGGCTGGAATTTCGGATTTTGAAATAGTAAAAAAAGGTTGGAGGGATATATATATATCATTTGTTGAAAGTGAGATTATAATGGGATATATAGTGAAATAATTTTTTTTAAACCCTAAACCAAACATAAGATTATTTTTTTCCCAAAGATAAATAATCACATCCACTAAAGCAAACACACCCAAAGTGGGTGAGCTTATATATATATTTACACTTTGTGAAGGTGTAAGAATTGTCACAGTCAATAGGGTATTCTCTCTCAAGCGCGGTCGTTCATGGGTGCACTGAAAAGCTTTGTTGCGGTGTCTCTTTGGATGCCCACCTCTTCGCATGGCTGAATTAATTGTGGCCTTTCGCGTGGCTGCTCATGAGCCTATATACATGTGTGGTCCCAAACTCTCACACGTTATTCTCACTTTTGTTCTGCTTCGTTCCAGCTTGCTAGTGTGTAGTAATTTTGTGATGCAGTTGCTACAGGGGAAACAGATGTCTCTCGATATATATTCAAAGCACCTCGTGGAGGGGACAATAAGGAAATTGAACCTTGTGTTATAACTCTAAGTAGCCATTGTGGAGGACTAAATCTTTACTAATTTACTAGTTCATTTTACAGTAGTGGGACAGTGACAAAGCTTACCACACAAAAAATGATATCACTCTATTTAATTTATGTTGATATTAACCAACAATTATATCCCATAGGTCAACATTTTTTTAATTTTTTGCTTCTCTGGTGTACCCTCCTTCCCTCTGTTCTATAAATACCCAAACTCTCATTTCTGCTTTCCAGAAAACTAAAACTCAAGCTTTAATATCTTCCATGGCGACAAAAGGTATGAAAACTTTACTATTTTCACCAAAATCTTTCTCTTCATCATCCTCCACCTCGCCATCATACCCTTCACGCTACGGTTTTTCGCCATCTCGCCCGAGTTTCTATGAATCGGTCATGGAGCGGACTCTGGATATGGTGGAACCGATTATCACGAAATGGGACATCGAAACAACAGTCTTCGGACATCTTACTTCTCTATTCCATGGAAACAGACGAGAGGCAAGAGATTTCCTCAAATGCATCAACAATTTGCATAGAGCCATGCAGTTTTTGGTCATGGAGAATTCGAGCTCGGAGAAGTTAGTTCGCGCGCAGAATTTGATGCAAATTGCTATGAATAGGCTGCAGAAGGAGTTTTACCAGATTTTATCGATGAAACGCGCTTATCTCGATCCGGAATCGGTCTCGGCTCAATCCTCTTCGATCGGATCCAGCTTATCGGATTTTGAAGACAACAGCGATGATGAAATAAGAGTTGCGAATGGATCGTTATCAGAAGTTGAAGATTTCGCAGCTTTAGCAATGGAGGATCTGAGATTGATCGCCGAGTGCATGATTTCATCTGGTTATGTAAGGGAATGCTTGAAAATATACAAAATCATTCGGCAATCTGTTGTTGACGAAGGTGTTTACAGGCTCGGAGTGGAGAAAATTAGCTCTTCGCAGATTCATAAAATGGATTGGGAATCTCTGGATTTGAGAATAAACAATTGGCTCGATGCATTGAGAATTTCTCTTAAAACGCTCTTCAATGGGGAGAGGATTCTCTGCGATCACGTTTTCGCGATCTCAGATTCAATCCGAGATTCGTTCTTCGCGGAGATCACGAAAGAAGGAGCAATTACTCTGTTCGAATTTCCTGAAAATGTTGCTAAGAAAAGCAAAAAATCGCCGGAGAAAATATTCCGTGTACTCGACATGTACGCGAGCATCTCCGATCACTGGCCGGAAATCGACTCCATTTTCTCCTCCGATTCAACGACCACTATCAAATCCCAGGCGATTACGACACTCAACAATCTCGCCGAATTCATCCGCTGCTCATTCAACGACTTCGAATCCGCGGTATCAAAGGATTCATCCAAATCGCCAATCTCTGGCACCGTGATTCACAATTTGACTACTGAAGTTATGAATTACTTGTCACTCCTCGCCGATTACAGCAACATTCTTTCCGTTATCTTAGACGATCTGTCGACACCGCCTGTGAAGATTTCGGTGCCGGAGTATCATGTTGAATTTCACGATGAATCTCCGACGGCGGTGGTTTCTCGCAGAGTGGCGGGGATTATTTTAGCCCTGCTCTGCAAACTAGACTCCAAAGCAAAGTACTACAAAGATGAGCATCTAGCTAACTTGTTCCTAGCCAATAATCTGCAATACGTCGTCGTAAAAGTCCGAACCTCGAATCTTAGATATCTTTTGGGAGATGAATGGTTGATGGATCACGAGTGTTGGGTGAAGCAGCTCTTGTCAAAGTATGAACCGTCGGATGAAAATGACAAATTATTAAAGCCTTTTTCACGACTTGGTTTATCATGTATCATATAGATATTGTTTTACTGAAAATAAATCATTTTGACCAATTTACGGGAGTGCATGTAAATAAAATGGAGTACGAATAACATCACTCAATCATTATATATATATATAGTTGCGAGATTCCACATTGAGAAACAAGAAGCTATGTTAGCTTTTTATAAAATACAAGAGCTACTCCACTTATAGTCAATTGATTTTGAGTTGGAACACCATCTATTATTAACATGGTATCAGAGCACGCTTTTCATATAATTGGCTAATCCACCTGCATGCTCACTGTCACCCGCGTTATCAATTCAAGTATTTGACTTATGGAAGCGTGTTTAGAGTTGTTTTATATTGGGAAACTAGAAGCTATGTTAGCTCTTAATCTATATATATATATATATATAATGTTAGAATTTAGGGACCCTTTGCAAACCCATCAATTTTTGACATTTTTAACTCCTTACAAGTTTAGTTTTTTTCATCCAACTCCATGGCTGCCCTCTTCTACTGTGCCCCACTTTATGCCCCAGGAATCAACTTATCTACTTATCAAACTTCTTGTAATATGTGTTGTATCCATGACTGTTTGGTTTAGAACAAAAAATGCCTCCTCTGTCCCTGTGAATTTGATATAGTGGTGAGCTAAGGGCAATCTCCATCACTTGAAAAACTTGATATCAAACAGTTGTCATTATATATTAATCCAAGCCTTCAGTTAATGTATGAACCACTTCTTTGCTAAAGAAGATATCATAATATAGTCGCTCTGTTTTCATGATTAAATATGATAATATGTTAATGCAGATGGCCACAACCATTGTCTAAGGTAAAGTTTCAGATATCTGTCATCATATTGTTTGTACCCTTCTCTTTTGGGTAATGTGCACAATCATTCCACCAAATTAAACAATGAACTTGATTGCCTTGTAAATTGTTGTCAAGAAAGCCTTTTTACATGAATTAACCCATTGATCATGCTAATAGACTTTGATAGCTTTCTCTACAATTCATTGATTTTTTTAATCACGATATATCTGATCTAAATGTTAACTCTACCACCTATTGAGCTTTATATCTATTTCTGCTCGATAATTTTCTTCCACCTCGAAAAGCTGAACATTCCTCTTTGAAGGCCATTGACTTTAGACTCTCTTCTGTGTGTTAGGTTAAGTCTTTTTAACTGATATAACAACATCGTTTAATATAACTCATTATTTTTACCTGACATTATTGTTCGCGCACTGCGCGACGGGCATTAACTAATAGTTCTACAAGGGCAAACCCGATAGTTTGAATATACAACGGTCTTTATTTGGCCACACTATACATCGTGTAATTTTAGGCGTAGTTTTTTAATAGAAATTATTTTTGTTAATAACCAGTTTTGGAAAATAAATGATCATGTTGTCCACTCAAAAACTGCGTGAGTTGCTCGGTGCTATAAAAATTGTGCTTAAAAAAAATTAGGAATTTAACTATGTCAACAATTGGTGTATTTCTTACTATAATTAAACTGCGATTATTTATCCAAGTATGATAAAAATTCACATTAAAATAATATTTATATTGTTTTTTAAACACATTTATTGTCGTGTAATTAATATAATAAATTTGTCAAAAACTCTAATTAAGGAAAATATTTTTAAGGATTAGTTGAACAAATTAGAGGGTGGATAAACAGTTTCAGTTCACTTTAAACATTTCAAATTCTTTTGATTGTATTAACTGAAAGCAGATTTCTTTATCTAAACTTAAAATCCTCCTTATAACAGAGTCTCTCCCTCTTAATACCCCGCCCAATAATTTCCTTGGTGACAATTAAATGCTTTTAATAGACAATGACCGAATATAATTTCAGCAATAACCTGCCGATCGTGGGTAGATCTTAGATACAAATGAGGAATAAGGTACTAGATTTTGTGAGTCATAGTTAACATGCAGTACATTTCTTTCACTCATATGCCCCTATTGAATCTGGGCATTGGTTGGTCGAGTCCCTTACGATTACAAAAAATATGTATTTGTTTCAAATTATATGATTCATTATGTGCGTATGAAACCCACTTTTCACAAGCACTACCCACTCTGAACAAAGATTCATCGAATCATATATAAAAAACACATAGGACATCTTTTTTCACCAAGACCAGTGGTGAATCCCCAACAATAATTATAGGCCCCCGATCAATACGAAACACATCTCCAAAGATGTCAACAACCGCGTGTTCCAAGAAATCACATCTCGGTCCGAGCACACTATCGAGACTCCACAAGGTCTCAGGTTCTCAAAAGGACATGCAAGAATAATCGATTGCATTCCTGCCACACGTGTCAATCACGACACTAAACAAATCCGAATCCTGGCCATCCCTCGTTCATCATGGGATTCAACAATCCTAAAACAGGGAGGCTATCGAATTGAACAGCAAGAATTACCATGGTCCCAAAACCCGACAATCCCTCCTCAGGGGAAGTCAACCGGACCTCACGATTATTCCTCAGAATACATCGTGCCATCGAGATTACCAATCTCAAGGTGTCACAATCTCTCACAGAGATTCACCAAACCAAGCGTACTAATCCGATACTCAACAAGTACCGAAACGCGAGCATTCGTACACACATACATGCCCAAGTACCTACACAACATGCATACTCAACGCAATAGGCTTGTGTATCTCCAATCATACCCAAAGTCTCATAATCAACTGTCAATCCCCAGCTATTCTCACCTCGTAGAGAATAATGATTGACAGACAAACGGTCAATGGCGTGATTCCAACATCAACACCACACAAACCGACTCATTGAATCTCCCAAAGATTCCCAATCGGTAGGTAAATACTACCTTCCTCACAAGAAAAAACGTCAAGGACACATGACCCTCCAACCTCGAACCGCCGTTCGGAAACCTGGATATATTTACCAAAACATAACACGGAAATAGATCAATATTTTAGTCTTGTTAATCCAATTATTGATATCTAAGTTTTAGTAAATAAAGATATATATAAAATCATTATTTATTAGCTTATTTATCGTGTTCATTCATTTTGAGTTATACTTGATATTTCTTCACAATGTTCTATAAATAGATCATATATTTCAATAAATTGAATATAAAATCAATTAATGTGAATGGGTCTACATGAAATTAGAAATGGTGAGACTACATGAAATTAGAAATGGTGAGACTATATAAATTACATCATATAATTTTATATTTGTAATTATTTAATTATGTAACTTGTATATTAATAACTATGTATATATACTAATGTTTTAACTAATTTAAATATGTTTTCATATTACAATTTATTTTAACTCTATTTTTTGGATTGTCAAATATATACTTCAAATGTACTTTTCTGAATTGCAAATTTTTTTTTCAACCAAATTGTTTTTAAATAAAAGGTGAATATATATATATTTTTTTAAAAAGGAAAAAATATTAAGTAAACGTGGAGTGTGCACATTTCTTACGTTTAAGAAACGTGCACACACAACACGTAAACAACGTTTCTTACCTTTTGTTTTAGGGAAAAGCAGAGCTTTCCATTTTAACAAAGTCAAGTTTTACAGCATTATGAAAACTTAAAGGAATGGAATCTAGAAATTCCAAGTTGTTCCAAAAATGAAGACCACAAGAAGCCAAAAAGTGTGCAACTTGATTTGTGCTACGAGGACTATAATGGATCCATTCTGCCCACATTTCTGGGAAATAAAGTCAATAACGGGGCGCTTCCAGGAGCAGGCGAGCATGTATCTCATTTTGTGCATCAGTTTCGATGTCCAACCCGTTTTTGGTATGGATTACAAAAATACCCCCCTGCACTATTTACTAAACGTTCCAACTCAATGGAATAAGAAAAAGTGGTCACCGTTAACTTCAACCTCCTCTTCTGAACATGAAAGAAGAGGGAACATTTTTCTTCCCCCAACTTGAAATCATAGTGTATTTTGCCCAAAGAAACTTCTCAAATAAAGCAGCACCCACATCTCTTCATTGTGCAGGTTTTCCCCTCTAACCCCATTCTTTTCCAATTATTTTTTTTCGATTAAAATCTTCCTTTCCAATTTTATATTTCGATTAAAATCTTCTTCCCCTATCACATTTGGTTGAAATGTAAAACAAACATCACAATGAGTGATTGGATCACAGACTCTAGAATTTCTGATGTTCAGAGGCAACCAACAGACGGTATCTATTTCTTCTTTTACCCTATGGCTATGTTTGGTAGGTATGATAGGATAATTGATGGATAGATAATTTGGTGGATAAAGAGATAATATTGAAGTAATTGATAAATAATCTTGTGTTTGGTATGTATGATTAATAATATATGAAAAAATAATAATGGGTTTGGTTAGTTGATTAAACATTGGATAGATGTAATAAGTACTAAAATGACCAAAACACCCTTGAATTATTTTTCACTTATTCCTTACAATATTCCAAATTATTTTATTTATTATAAATATTGTATTCGATCAAATATTTATTAATATATTTATAGATTAAATATTTTTTTATTTAATTCAATTTATTGAAATAATAAAGTAAATATTCCAGCTATTTTTTTTAAAACCAAATCGAAATGTTTATTAGATGTTATACAATCTTTTCTGTATCAGCCGAAACTATTAATTTTCGAAACTATTAATTAATTCTAATTATTTATATACTAATTAATATTTCAGCTATATTTTTTTGAATCGAAACGTAACAATATCTTCATTATTATACAATAAAACATCATCACAACTCATAACTGGTCATAGGAAAATATTAGAGATTGTAGTTTACGTTGAAATATGTTGTTGTCAACAGGCCTTAAACATAAAAAGAGGATCAACAAAGATACACAGAACATGAGAATTAAAAGCACTTGCAAACAAGATACCACAAACTAGTGGACAATAGCATATTACAATGGGTACGATTTCAAATTCCATATTCATGGTTCCCAGGACACAGCCCACGAATTGATTTTCACAAACTAAATTAACCTTCAATTTCCTTCACATATTGTGGACATTACACAAAACAGATAAGACTCACTTATGTACTAAATTCCTACAAAAGCAACAAATTTTGCCCAGTTATCTCCTACCAACAAAAGCCAAATAATGTACGGAAGACAAACTAAACCATATAAAACCAAATATGGTTGAATACGAAACAATTTCAACTAAAATATCAAACCCCTTCCAAAAAATGTACAAAAATTAACGAAGACTAGGTCACAGTATATGTTAAACAAGATTGTTATACACATGGGTGTTTAGTATGCTTCAATGATTTACATGAGAAGAGGAGACGTAGACCTGAAGGTGTTGCAGACGGACGAGCAGATCCCTTTCTCCACTACGAACGAGTTCTATGATTACACGAGGAAAATGTGTGATGTGAGATCGTAAAACAAAATTTTTTACAGTAAGCATCGTTGATTTACCAGAGACACGAGGCGAAGACTTTAAGGTGTTGCAGACGGAAGAACGAATCGTCTTCCACTTCGAACAACTTAAACGAACGGGTTGAAAGTGTGATGTCGGCTAGAGTTACGATTTCTTTTGTATGGTTTAGGGCAAACAAGTAATTTTCACACATTGTCAAACCAACTATTTAAGAATTGATTTTTAAACTCAAGGTGGTAGCTGGGACAATTATCCAGCAATTAATAACAACAATCACGGGCCAACCTTATGTTATTAACAAATGAGAGGAACAAGGGTTTAATAATTAATCATCCTCCAATCCTCTATAATCACGCTAACCAAACGGGCTGTATATGTATATGCTTCCTGTGAATCTTTTATTCCATATTTTAATGTATGTTGATGCCCTTGAAGTTTATGTTATTATCTGCCAAAAATGTATTGTTTATATCATAGATGGGGTTTTGTTGGGACTTGGGAGTGCTCATTTTATGGCAAAATTTAGCTAAACATTTTATAGACTATTGCGTTTTGTTGCCGACTATGGCAGACTTATGTTTTGTTTCTAGACTAGAAAAGACTCATGTTGACACTAAGGAGCCTGTTAAAAGTTTCTTCTATGTTGCTCCTCAGACCTAATTATTATTTGCGAAAAGAATATTTAGAGGATGCTCTATATACTGCTTGCAAACTTTGCAAAAATGTTATACTCACTATTTGAAGAAATCTCATGCTAGACTTTTTGTTTCTTATGTAGAATTTAAAGATCTGGAGCTTTTCAAATTACAGAACATGAATTAGGGAGAACATATCACTAGCAACATTGCGAACAATCATCTGATTATATCTTCCTTTTCACTTCTGGTGATTCTATGATTCTCATTCATGGATATCATCAAACCAAATTGAAGGAATAACAATCAATTTTAAAAGAATGTGAAAACATACTACTCCTGTCAATATTGAAGCTATGCATATTGAGTCAATATTGTTAATATTTAATTTCCTTCAAATAATACAGAATAATGTTGTTTCTTTGTATTTTTATGTATAAATTAGTATTTCTTCTTTCTGAATTTTCAGTGATAAGTACATTGATCGGATTCTTGCATTATTTTATGTTATAATCATCGAAATTTGAATTTCATCGAGTGCTATCATCCTGTTTGATGAAATGTGCGAAAGAACATTGTTTAATGGATGATGATTCAGATTTATTTTATAAAGTTTTTGTTTCCATTGTCATGTATTTTGATTATTTACATAAATGTGCACTGATTAAGGAAATGAAAAATTTGTTATATGAATCTCTATTTTTTTTTTCAAAACTTTCATAGTTATTTTGAATGATTTTATGGTATCTATGTCTTATTTATTGTAACATTTTTTCTTCTGCTCACTTTGATCAATGATTTACAAAAAAAAAAAAAAAAAATTGGTTACTTATTAATAAAACATTGGATATGCTTTGAAGTGGGCTCATGATAGATTGAATTTCTTCTTGCTAAAATATTACTATTATTTTCTTTAGTTACCAATTGATTTTATAATATTTCAACTTTGTTTGGACATTAATATATACTAACTTTGCCTATTTTAACATAATTTTTTAAAATGGATATTTGATATATATCTCAAATACAATGCTTTTACTATATTGTATATAATATATTCTTTATACAAAATAATCATTCTATAAAATTTTCGCACACACTTAACGACTAAGTATATATTAAGTATTAATTAATGTCCATGAGTTAGAATTTAAAATTAAATTTTGTAAGAAGCCACAAATTTGAAGGCCATCAGTCCCCCATTCTTAAAACCAGCAAAACCTCAATGTTCTTCGTATATTTTAAGTGCTAATTACTCTAAAATCCGACAAAAATGAGTTTACTGAGACAAGCCGTGGCGAAATCAAGCCGGTTGATCAATGCGGCCAGCCAAAGCCGAGTGAGGCCGTCGATTTTTTTCAGCTCGCCGAAGCTTTTCTACTCTGATTCCGCCGAGCCGAACCAAGGCTCATCTATCGATCAGTTTCTAAATCCACCCGAAGGTGTTTCTCCATTTTTTTCATTTTATGTTATCCCCCAATTGTTAATATTTTGTGATTCACTTTTTATGCGTTTGGGGTTTAGGGTTTTACGATGGCTCGATGTAGAGTGTTTTTCTTTAAGATATTACTGAATACAGTTTTTCATGGTAGATTAATTGCTGATTCATTAATCCATTGATTCTAAACGCATGAAGAATCATTGTACGCAGAAGGGGAGAATAATTGAAGTAATTTGGTGGGAAGAAGAGGTTAAAAAACTTTAATGAAGCTGTTAATTTATGTTAAGCTATATTTGGTTAATGCACAACTAAAATTGATATCATTGAACCAAAGAAACAGCGATCAATTTCTTTTTTACATATTTGGAGACGTTAAATTATTATTTGAGTTCGATTTCTTTGGCTTGACAAATTAATGGAAAGATTGTTTTTTCCAGGTTTGATTTATGGGAGAATAACTAATATCACAAAGCATACAACCAAGAGTGATGTTATCAATTTGCTCGATGGAAGTAACTTGAGTGCGGACAAGCTCAAAGTTGAATATAATCGCGGTTATCTTCCTTTGTCAATGTAATATTTCTCCTGGCAATGCATTATCCTAGTTCTGTGAGAAAATATTTAAACTTGGAAGTGAAAAACGATGATAATATTGATTTTTATGAACTTTCGCATGTTGACTGTGGAATAATGTGGATGGAAGTCTTTTGACTGTAAATTCTATTTTTACAGTTCATTTCTGGTCTTTTATTTTGTCTGGAAAATAAATATCTAGTTCCATTTAAGCTTTGTTGATGGGCTCTTGAATAGCTTTACATTATGTTCTCACCCCCATTCCTCGCCAAGGCCTTAAGACTTTTCTCCTCAAACATGGTTTCTTGGTTTAATTGATTATATAAAATTTAAATATAATAAGTGTCATATTATACTTCCCGCCTTTTATAGGATGGTTGAATTCTCCTCTCCATTAGCTTATGACTCTGCTATCAAGGCAATTACTCGGAAGGGTCGTTTGTTTACTCTGACAAGGGTAAATACTTTCATTTTCTGCAATTTCATCAATTGCATCCTATATCTCTTTGATTTTTTATTCCTTCGTGAACTTGGTTCCAGGCTGATAGAGCTCAGTGGGATGCTATTGCTCCTTATGATGGAAAAGTGGTATGATATGTTTCGATGAGATCAACCAATCCCATGACTCAATATATAAATCAGTTACTTTACGATGACAAGCGGCATATGATGATATATTTTCTGTTTCTATTTATTGAAAAACAGATTGTACTTCAAGGAGTCCCTAGCACTGCACTGCCTGATGATGTCGAACGCTTCCTTTCCGGTTGCCAGTATGATTCATCTTCCATTACAATGCCTCCCAGGTTAATACCGAAATCTCAATCTTGTCTCATGAGTAGAAACTCATAAATTTGTTACTTAGTTGGATGCATATGCACATCTCTCGTTTTAAAGCTTCTCTGGAATATTATTCTCCGGTTATTGCTGCAGGTCAGCACTCCGAGGCCCTGTTAAAACAGTAGTTGTGCGCTTCCCATCTCAGACATTGGCCGCGCATGCATGTATCACAAAGAACCATGGGTTTTGTCTCAATAATCAAATCTCGGTGAAAGTTCTACATTAGCCCTTCTTTTCTCTGATTACTTTTTTGTTTTTAAACATTCTAATTCACGTGTGTTGCCAACTTTGAGACATTAGTCTTTCCATGAGGCAGAAAGTGTAAGGAGTTGATGCAAATTGGTTTTAGAGAAATACATTCTCTTGTATGAACTATCCTTTCATTATTTTATCTTCTGTCGAAAACAAGGTATTTTTTCTAGTTCAGATATCTGAAGTGTGTAAGGTATGTATTCCCTTGAATTTTACTCTAGAAAAGATGTTTATATTCGGGGTGTATTATATATTAAATTTATGTAAATACCCTGTATAGACACATATATATGGATATGGTGTAATTCATTTGACTTTCATGCTATCAAAAGAATGGGAACTATGTTAGTATAAACTTTATAAGGTTCATAAAATCTTAAAAATCATCATATAAAATATATGTCAACTTACTTTGCCATTGTGTCTGATTTTTTACAAGTTGGTTATCTCATTATGTTAAGAAAATACATTAAATTTCACTAGCTGGATAGAAATGGAACGTTGAAAGTTAAAAATAAGTTGACGAAAGATGGGTTTAACCCACTGTTTAACTTAAAATCAAAATATACATATCTGTTTAATTTCAAACTGAGAAAATATATGAATCGAGATATATGAGAAATCGAAATATACCCAGTTTGTTGTCGTGAGAACAATTGACAGCCTTAAAATGTGAGTAAAGAGGTAAACGCCAAACGGGCGCACCTTACCTGGCATGAGATAGGTTTGCTCTACTCAACAAACTTGGCTTTCAATAAATATTTTGGGTTGTCAGCTTGGCCCGGTTAGCCTTCAACTTACGAGGCCCGATACCTTGTCGCTGGCAAAGTTTGCTATCAATACTAGAGCAGTTCAGAAACTGAATGAAACCAATCCAAACCGACAAATCGAATCAAATTGTATGGTTTGAATTGTTTTTTAGTCAATCGTTGTTTGAATCGGTTTAAAATCAATCAAGCAGAAAAAATTGATTTTGGTTTAAAGTTTAGATGGAAAAAATACGTACCAGCCAATTATCAATATAATAATAATATATACAGTATTTGTTTAAGATTTATATTTTTTATGTAAAACTTATAATATTATATTTGTAGTGTTAAAACATATTAATAGGATGCATCGTACTAAATCCATATATTCCGAAACAAAATATTTTAAATAAGATTTTTTTAAAAAAAAAACCATAAATTATACTTAGAAAATAACGCACATCTTATCGATAAAGCAAGACATATATCCTACATTTGACTATATTAATAACTAAAACATATTCATAAAGCATCACAAACTATAAGTTTATAACTCTAACAATACATGACACAATTTGTAATGTATTTTCACTTACGCTTAAGTTGTGTTCTACGTTTTTTGATGCTATCAAATTCATCTATAATTCAATCAGTCACTAAACTTTGAGTAATTTCTTTCTCAATAAGCATAAGTAAATTTTCGGTGGAACGGTGAAACACGTAGAGATCGGAAAGAACACCAATAGCGAAAGCACTTTGCTGGGCCGGCAGTACTAAATTAGGAATCATCTTCTGTTTTACTCCGCAACCTTGTCTTCACAAATTTCATAGCAAAAATGCACGTTCAGATATCTCAATTGAAACTTTGTAGGAACATATTAAGTTTTGGTAATTATAAAAGAGCTCACTTCTGTAAGACCCTAAGATTTGATTGCTGTTAATTAATTATAATTTAAGAATTTATTAATAATAATTTGCAATTAATTAATTTGATGTGGAGTTGACATTACGAATATCAGTTGACAGTTATATTGGAACATTATATATTTTTGAAATGGTAAAATAAACTCCGATGTACATACATGGACCGGAGCACAACTATTAATGTGTCTAGGACACATTCTACACACACTAAAAAACATTAAAACTCACGCACACAAGCATCGGTTCCAGGTTTTTTAAAAAGCCGTAGCTTTCTTTCTCCCCTGCTCCCTCGCGCTTCCTTCAACCCTTCTCCGCTTAAGCGCCGCGCATGCTGTCGTCCGACTGCCATTCGTCGAGCTCGACCCACCACCACCTTCCTCTCTTTCAGGTGCACGTTTCCATACCAAAAGGTGGAGGTTTGCGTCGCGGATTGAGTCGGATTTTGCCAGAAAGCGCAGAAGTTCAAATTTTGGAGTTCATCCGATTTTTGGGCGATTTCTTCTAGGTTTGTTAAGGTAATCCTCTCTTGTTCCAAAATCTTTATTTTCCTGCAATTTGGAATGTTTTTGGTCCGAAATTTCCGTTGCATGTTGGGTTTTGGTCGATGTATTTTCAGTGTTTGAGGATGATACATGTGTAAATCATGTTCTTGATCGAATTAACCCATTTAAATCATGTTGAGGGGATTGCATGTAAATTTCAATAGCATTTTTGGGATTGAGTTTGAATTCTTGTTGTTAGGCTATAGTGTTGGTGCATTTAGGCGATTTCTAGACGTTTTTGGGCGCTAATTTCATGCTATTTTTATAGGTAATCTACCTTGTGTCATTCATGTTCCTTTGATAAATTTTGAGTTAATTTCCAATTTTGCTTACCTGTAATTGCGGATTTGAGATAAGCCAATCAAAATTCCTTGCATGATTGGGAGAAAGATGATTTATTTTTATGGTTTTGGAGTGGAACGGCTTAAATCCTATCTTTGGTGATTTTAACCCACTTAAACCATGTTCTAGCATGATTAATCAGGTTATGAAGGATTGCATGAGTTTTCTTCCCATTTTGCAAACTGGTTCGATGTTTCCAGCTGTTTTGGGTCATAAGCTGCTGCCACTGTTGTGTTTACTGTCCAAGGAGTTTAGTTTCCAGTTTCGTCAATTATGGCCTTATGGCTTTGAGTCTTAGCTAAGTAGGTCATTTGTTGGAATCATTTTCAATTATTAAGAGCATCTGCTGTTGTTTTAGTAGAATCAGAATACTTCTGTCTTACATAGTTTAGATCTGATTAGTCACCTCAAGTTAAAGAATATAATATATGCATGTTGAGGTAACTGTAGTGATAAAGAAGTAATGAAATGCTATTGTATGAATTTGATAGATTAAAACACGACATGGGAGCTCCACGACCTACAAGGACGATATTCATCAATTACAAAAGAAAGAATAGGTATGTTACGATCGGTAACATACTACAGGTATCTGTATTATTTGATATATGAATTGCTGAACTTACGTGAATTACGTGAAACTACTTAGCTATGTGAAACTACTTGGCTATGTGATTTTAAATGAATTATGAGCATTCATAATTGGCATATCGATGTATGAAAATAAATGTTTTGTTAACACATCATTTTGACAAATATACATCGATATATGACATACATGTTGGGCATATTATATTGATCTATCCACTTCTTTGATATCCTTGATGATGACTGAGTTGATTTACTCTGAGTGTCGGGGACAACGACACGGCGATGACAAACAGTTTAGGTAGCAACTGCAGCCACTCGCATTGCTACCGGACCTAGAGACGAGGGATGATGAGCACAACACATGATGATTCTCCTAGCGTAAAGTGCGTGTGTTGTCACCCTCTGCTCGAGCTTGATATTGATTGTTGATATCTTTCTTTGGACTCCGATATTTTGGGTATCTTGAGATTTCGATTCATTATACATTACATGCATTGCATTACATTGCACTACATTACATCATATATCACATTTTATAGATGCATTTTGTAATTACTTGATAGTTTCATATTGGGCTTTGGTTGTAAGGCCCCAAGATTTGATTACTGTTAATTAATTATAATTCGGGAATTTATTAATAATTAATTTGGAATAAATTAATTAGAGATGAATTTGACAATATAAATGTCAACTGACAATTTAATCAGAATATGACATATTTTTTGAAATGGTAAAATAAGCTCCGATAATATTTTACAAATACATTATTAAAATGAGGAATTTAATTTTGTGTGTATAATAGTGGATATAACTCCAATATTGACTGTAAATTTAAGTTCTCAGTACACCGACGACACTCCGATGTACAAAACTGGGCCAGTATACAATTATTAATATGCAATGTTGGTTATTTACGAAACACACACCAAAACATGTAAAAACACGCACACAAACCCGTTCACTCTGCTGGATCCCACGCACGTCTGACCTCTTCCCGCTAAAGCCGTTCGTTCGCCATCGTCCAACCACCAACCGACAAACCAAACCCACCACCGGGTTCCCCACTCTCAGGAGCGACTTTCCATACCACGAAATGGAAGTTTATGTCGCTGATTTCGTCGGATTTTTCTCAGAACCGAAGGAGTTCGAAAAGTTAGGGTTCTTCAATTTTCTGGTTCGATTTCTTTGTTTATCTTTGTTTAGTTCAATTGTTGATGTCTAACCTCTGTTGGATATGCCATAAGACAAGTCATTAGATGATTGTTTTGACATACAATGTTTATGATTTTATGAAATGGCAATTCATTATTATATATTATTCGATTAACTGTGCAATGTGAATTAATATATATGTTAATGTCCTTAGAATAATATTGTATTATTCTTAAACATTGTCCCTAGTCAAGTATTATCATGAATAGGGATAATGATAATACGTAGATACTAGTATGTGTTGATTGATGAATTGTTCATTGATATGAGATATCAAATCAACACATGGGTACATGTTAGAGAACGATGTACTGGACAGACCCACCATGAGAATGCAACATGGATAGTTATATGATCGTCATATGCAATTCTCATAGTGATAATAATGTATGTAATCCTTACGACTTGTGATCATCAGAGATCCCAACATAAGGAGTTATGTATCTTGATATTGTCAAACGTTACCCGTAACAGGGTAAACTATAAAGGCGACTATTGGATACACTACGAATTATGTAGAGGGATGTTGACTGATCGAGATAGGATTTGTCCCTCCTATATAACAAGAGATGTGTTTGGCCCTTGATCAAGTGAGAACTAAAATGCATGGCCATGCTCGAATGAGTCGATATGAGATATCGAGCTTATTCGTTTATTCTAGCTCTACTTGGGGATCAAGAAATAAAGATTGAATATACGAGTATGACTATTCCATGACTCGTGTTCAATCTAAACACAAAGGACAAAAGGATTAAGTTACATGGTTAATATTATCACAAGTTCTAAAGGTTATGTCGAGTCATTGACATTCTTGTAATTTGGGTAGCATTGATGTGTTGCTAGATACCGCTCAATGCTTGAGATATAAAATGAGATTTTATGTCACTACCAACATTACAAGATTCTATCGGGTCGCACAAAAGATTAAATCGATAAGGGAAATTAAATTCATTGGATGAATTAATTAATTAAGAAGAGTCTTAATTAAAAGATTATAAGGATTTAATTAAATCATGGGTTTGGGCCCATGAGGCTTTAAGAAAGCCTTAAACCTTAATTAAATCTTATAATATAAATACAAGGTTATGATTAATTGTTTAAGAGACAATTCATACCATTCCAACCTACACAAAAGCAACACATGGCCGCCTCCTCTCCAAGCTCTCTCGGCTTCATCATAGCCGAAGTGATTTGTGGTGATTTTCGTGCCATTCCTCGATTTAGAATCGAGTGTGTTTCTTGTTCCGGTTTAAGAACTTATCTAGCAACTTGTTCTTAAACTATCCCTTCATTCGATTTGATCGTGTGGATACCGTTGAGGCAAAACTTGACAAGTTTTGCTAGTGACTCGAAGGAGACGTTGGACGTGGTGCTGCTCCGTGGAATCTGCTCAAACACGCTACAAGGGTGAGACTTTTGTAAACCTTCATCCGATATGAACCCCTATGTATAGATCCGCGGTTTAGTAATCCAAAATTTTATTATTCCGCTGCGTTCATGCTTGTTGGATTACTTACAGTGGTATCAGAGCCAGGTTCAAGGCTCATATCGGATTTATGTGGTTAAACTGTTTTAATCATATTAGAATTATATTGCATGCTATTAAAACTGTATAAACATATATGATATGTTAATATCGAGTTTGTGAAAATCATCGTAAAATTGTATTTGATATAATTGGCGAATAATCAAATTAATTGGGCAATGTTTCGGCCACCACCTAGCACAATTGACCCACGACTTAGCCACATGAGGGCTAGGGTTTTCGAACCCTTGGCTCGAGATGGCCTAGTCGTTGTGGCTCATGTTCGTGCATGGAGGTTTCGAGACATGGATGACTTTGGCTCGATAATGGTTCAAGCATACATGGATAAGTGGCTTCACCACATGAGAGCTAGGGTTTTCGAACCCTTGGCTCGAGATGGTTGAGCCACCACCGTGCATGACCTGACCATGATTCGTGGCTCAAGAATTCCGACGTTTCGAACAAGTTGGCTCGATGAAAACTCAAAGTGGTGCGAGGCGGCTAGGGTTTGGAACCCTAGCGCCGCCGCCGCTCGCTCGAGGCTCGGCCATGGGCTAGGGTTTCGAACCCTAGGCCCATAATTGGTCCAGCCGTGTGTTTGTTGGTTCGAACCATGGTGGTTCGTGGCTTAGTCGCTTAAGTTCGTGGCATGTGATGTCCCGAGCGTACGATAATTTTTCAAAATTCTATTTTACAGTTTTAATTAGAATTAAATTTAAAATGTTTAGAATTTAATTAATTAAATATTAAAGCATGCTTTATGTGTTGTTTGAGCATGGTGCATGGTGCATGGTTATAGCCCTTTGACCTATTAGATAGGATTTGTGAATGTTTGTAATTTATAATATGACCTGCGAGTCGTGCCTTCTCTATTTTATTCTAAATGTAATCCCTCCCCTATGTTCCCCTCGAATATGAATCGAGGAATTCTATATCTTGTAAATAGTGTAGTTTATTTTGTTGATGTTGATCAATGAAGATGGAGCATCAAGCCGGGATGAGGAGGCCATTCACAAATTGGAGCCAAAGGAAGGTGCTTGTGAAGTTACCTTAGGTTGACTCTTAGGATTTTGTCATTGGCTTGAGAAAATCACTAGTAGGGGCTATAACCATGTCACGTTTAATTATGTATGTTGATGCATGATTTATCTTATGTTTTAGATTGATAATTGTATTACACATATATGTAGATATGTATACAACTATATGTAGTGGACATATTTTAAATTATCAAACTAATCATGAGATCAATAAATCCCTCTAAAATATTAAGTTTTAGATGCCTTCCAAAATTAAAAGTACTCGTCAAAAACTTCGATTGTACATATGTGGGTTTGCCAAAGCAAAGCACTGTGGCAATCTTAGTAAGGCGAGAAAGGATAAAAGTGATATCCGTTATACTTTAAATTGGGTACGACTTAACTAGGTTATCTCAATAGGATTGGGAACCTAGAGGCATGGGTTGGATAATAATTCATTTGATGAATTGAACAAAGTGTTGTTCGTCCAACTATCCAAGAATTACATGTGATGTAATTGACAAAGTGTTGTCTACCTAAATAACCGAGTCTTGGGCGATTAGCCAAAGCTAACTCAAGATTAGACGAAATATGGATCTTGGCCCACTAAAGGTTTCGAGGGTTGATATTTTTTTAAAAAATAGTGGGAGTATCATTTAATATAAGACCATGTTAAATGATTAAATCATAAACTTATTTTGCATATTTATATTGTAGATATCCATGGCAACTAACAACGTAACAAGCACTTTATCACTGCGATCGGTCCTTGAGAAGGACAAATTAAATGGGACAAATTTCCTAGACTGGCATAGGAATTTGAGGATAGTCCTCAAACAAGAAAAGAAACAATATGTCCTAGAGGAACCCTTACCTGCTGAGGAACCTCCCCTAACGGCTACAAGAGCCGATAAAGATGCTTACAAGAAGCATCAAAGTGACGCACTTGATGTTGGATGCCTTATGCTTGCCACCATGAACTCTGAGCTTCAGAAGCGACATGAGTAAATGGAGGCGTTTGATATGATCGAGCACCTTAAGCAACTGTACCAACAACAAGCAAGACAAGAGAGGTATGACGTCTCTAAGGCGTTATTCCAGTGTAGAATGGTAGAAGGAAGTCTGGTTGGAACTCATGTACTCAAGATGATTGGGTATATTGAGAATCTGGAGAAGCTGGGTTTTCCTTTGGACCAAGAATTGGCCACTGACGTGATCTTGCAATCGTTGCCTGAAAGCTTCAGTCAATTTGTCTTAAATTACAATATGATTGAAATAGAAAAGACACTACCACAGTTACTTGGCATGCTTAGAACTTTTGAAGCAAATAGCAAGAAGTCTAAACCTACAAATGTTCTTATTGTGAATAAGAGCAAAGGAAAGACTAAAGCTAAGAGCTTCAAGAAGAACAAGAAGGTCTTTGTTAAATCTAAGCCAAAGTCTTCTACACTGAAACCAAAGGGAGGGATAGCGAAGGAAGGGAACTGTTTCCATTGCGGTGAGACCGGTCATTGGAAAAGAAACTGCAAAATATATCTGGAGGATCTAAAGAAAGGAAGTGTGACTTCCACTTCAGGTATTTTTGTTATAGAAGTCAATTTATCTACTTCTTCATCATGGGTATTAGATACTGGATGTGGATCTCACATTTGTGTAAATGTGCAGGACCTCAAAAAGAGTAGATTGTTGGCGAAATGCGAAGTTGATCTTCGAGTTGGAAATGGAGCAAGAGTTGCTGCATTAGCTATAGGAGATTATTATTTATCTTTGCCTTCTGGTTTATCGTTGATTTTAAAAGACTCTTATTTTGTGCCATCCATTACCAAGAACATAATTTCTATTTCTTGTTTAGACAAGTGTGGTTTTCATTTATGATAAAGGACAACTGTTGTTCTATTTATTTAAATGATATGTTTTATGCTAGTGCACAAATGGTGAATGGTCTTTATTTATTAAATCTTGATATGCCTATCTATAACATAAATACTAAAAGGATTAAAAATAATGATTGTAATCCGACTTATCTCTGGCATTGTCGCTTGGGCCACATGAACGAGAACCGCATATCTAAACTTCATAAGGATGGAGTATTAGATTCATTTGATTTTGAATCATATGAAACATGCGAATCTTGTTTAATGGGCAAGATGACTAAAACCCCTTTCAAGGGACATGTTGAAAGGGCAAATGTTTTCTTGGGACTAATACATAGTGATGTATGTGGACCAATAAGTACACAAGCTAGAGGTGGTTTTCAATACTTCGTTACATTTACTGATGACCTCAGTAGATATGGGTATGTGTACCTAATGAAACATAAGCATGAAACCTTTGAAAAGTTCAAAGATTTCAAGAATGAAGTACAAAATCAACTTGGCAAAAGTATCAAAATCCTTCGATCAGATCGAGGAGGTGAATACTTAAGCCAAGAGTTTCATGACTATCTAAAGGAGTGTGGGATAGTCCCACAACTCACTCCTCCGTATACTCCACAATGGAATGGTGTATCCGAGAGGAGAAATATAACCTTGTTGGACATGGTTAGATCAATGATGAGTCCTGCAGATCTTCCGATATCGTTTTGGGGACACGCTCTAGAAACATCGATTTTCTTACTGAACCGTGTTCCATCTAAATCAGTGGAAAAGACACCATATGAGATATGGACTGGGAAGCGTCCTAGTATGTCTTTTATGAAGATTTGGGGTTGTGAGGCTTTAGTTATACGTCACGCCACTAACAAACTTGGACCCAAATCTGATAAGTGTTTATTTGTGGGGTATCCTAAGGAAACGAAAGGATACTATTTCTATTATCCCACCGAGAACAAAGTAGTTGTTGCTCGGACTGGTGTATTTCTTGAAAGAGAATTAATTTCTAGAAAAACCAGTGGAAGAAAAATAGAACTTAGTGAAGTTCAACCACAAGAAAACACTGAACCTGAGATTGAGATGGAAACAGAGCAGGCTCCGCAAGCTGTTGTGGAAGAAGTACCTGCTCAAGAGACACAAGCCCACCGTAGGTCTGTAAGAGAACACCGGGAGCCACAGAGATATGGATTTCTTGTGACTCAACAAGGTGACTTACTACTTATTGATGAGGATGAGCCGTCATCTTATCAACAAGCTATAATGGGCACTGATTCTGAGAAATGGCAAGAGGCCATGAAATCTGAGATGGAATCCATGTATGCAAACCAAGTATGGACTTTGGTTGATCCACCTGAAGGGGTACGACCCATAGGTGCAAATGGATTTTCAAGAAAAAGACCGATATGGATGGTAATGTACAAACCTATAAAGGTCGGCTGGTTGCAAAAGGATTCAAAGAAATTCATGGTATTGACTATGATGAAACCTTTTCACCAGTGGCCATGGTTAAATCCATAAGGATCTTACTTGCAATAGCTGCATTTCATGATTATGAAATCTGACAGATGGATGTCAAAACAGCTTTCCTTAATGGAAATCTGCTCGAGGATGTGTACATGACACAGCCCGAGGGTTTTGTCGATCCAAAGGATGCTGGAAAGATATGCAAGCTACAACGATCCATTATGGATTGAAGCAAGCTTCTCGGAGTTGGAATCTTCGTTTTGATGATGCAATCAAAGAGTTTGGTTTTATCAAAAACGTAGATGGACCTTGTGTCTACAAGAAGGTCAGTGGGAGCATAATCATTTTCCTAGTGTTGTATGTAGATGACATACTTCTCATTGGGAATGATATCCCTGCCTTACAATCTGTAAAGATTTGGCTAGGGAATTGCTTTTCGATGAAAGACTTGGGAGAAGCTGTGATGTCCTGGGATTATTGGTATTAATCCAGGAGGGTTATTAATCTTTAATAGATTTTTTTTATTGTGGCAATTAGGAATTAATTGTGGTTATATGATTCTTGCGGTGATAATTACTTATCTTGGTAAAAATGCTTAGTCACGTGGTATGGGTGACCTGGGGTGCATTTCGGGGTGCATGTTATACATGTTGGGTGTTTGGGTGTTATAATGGTTTAAATATGTTGGTTTGTAATTTTGGTAAAGCATGATTTTAATGGTGATTTTGATGCATTGTAGTAAAATGCTTTTAAAATATCATGTTGAGGTATTTTATATATCATGCTTGTGTCTTGATACACATTTAAATCCCATACATGGCAAATGAGCCACTTGCACCTACTTTATATCCCATCACCCCTCTCTATCAATTTTGATGTCCATTCAACCCCATCCATTATCCAAAACCCCCATTTTCGTTTTTGCAACAAGAGAGGAGGAGAAAGCTTTGAAAAAGGGATCTTTTTGTGATTTCTTGCTAAAAACTTGGAGCTCAAGTGGTAAGCTTTCATTATGGTAAAGTTTTGTTGAGTTTTGGTTGGGCTTGTAGCTTGTTTTTGGGGGTTATAAGGGTGGATCTTGGTCCAACATGTTGTTTATGTTTGGGGGATGTATTTTAAGGTTGTTTTGTAGTTTAGTGTTGTGTTGGATGGTTGATCTTGGTGGTGTGTGAGTTAGGGTGTTGTTGGGAGCTCATTCTTGGAGGTTTCTCGCGCATACCGGGCTGCTCGATCGATCCGAAAATATTTTCGATCGATCGAGCATGGCAGAATGTGTTTTGTGGCGTTGGAACAGTGGACCGATCGATCGGGATTTTGACCGATCGATCGGAGGGTGGTTCTCGATCGATCGAGATGAAATTTTGATCGATCGAGATGGCCAGTTTGTTGGTGCCTCTTTTGTTGTTTCTTGGCTCTTTTTGGGTGTCTTGCATGCTTCGCCCCGGGTTATTTTTAAAAGGTTAATTGTCATGGATAGACAATATTTTTGGGGTATTATACATGCTTAGCCGGGAACTTTTATAATTTGGTAATCGTCATAGATAGACGATATGTTTGGGAGTTTTGAACGTGCTTGGGCACATGGTTGCATGCTTATGCTTGATTGTGGGTTGTTTATGTGTTTTAGCACATGTTTCACGGAGCATGGAACTCAAGCCAGGCTTGACATGGACTACGGAATTCTAAGGTACGTATGACGTACGAGCATAGCCTATTATAATGTTGCAACTGTAAAATGCATGGTATGTGATAATTGCATTAAATGTGCATTGGAACACATGGTATGTGATAATTGCATTAAATGGGCTTTTCCGAGCTTTGGAATCGTCTCGATTGAGAAATTTTCTGGAATGTGGCACGGTGGTTTACGAGTCAGAGATTCGTGAACTATTCGCCAATGCTATATCTCAGAAGTCTCTCATCTCCACCACCGTAAAGGGAAAATCATTTGAAATCTCTCCGTCGACGCTGGCAAAGACCTTTGGTCTTCCCAACTCCGGACTGACTGAGTTTGGCCAGATTCCTCAAGCTTCTCTCACAGCTCTTCAGGGGAAAGTATCTATCTTTGGCCAACGCCTGCAGCCTTCATTCAAGAAGAAGGAAATGCTCTTTCATTTCCAGGTGTTATGCGAGATTGTGGGTAAACCTTTATTGGGGAAAGCCGGAAGTTTGACGCCGTCACTGCTGAGAAGTTTAGGGCAATGGCTGCCATTGTCTCAGGCCAGAAGATGAACTGGTCTGCTATATTATTTGGAGTCCTGTTGGAAACAGTGATCGCCTCCAAATAGGCCGTCTGCTTTGCTGTTCCTCTCAGCAAGCTACTGGAGACTTTGTACATCAAGCTGGGGAAGCAGTCTGCTCTAAGTCCCTTCAAAATCCTCAACTCCAAAGGGCTAGCACTACTGAAGTCCAAGAGTGCTCCACCCACTCCTACCGATCTGGTGGCCGTCAAGATTGAGAAGGGAGAAGAACAGGCTGTTGCTCGAAAACCTCGGGTAAAGCGCAAATTGACCATTCAGACTGATTCCGAGGAAACTCAGTCTGCTCCTACACCTCCAGCCAAGCCCCTTTCCAAAAAGCCAAGAACCCAGATTACCAAGCCAATCAAAACCTTACCTCTCACAGCCCTACCTATATTGCCTCCCACAAAAACCACCATTGCACCCCAACCTACAACCCAACCTTCAAAAGCTCCAACCACTGCACCAAAAGTAACCATCAAAGTCCCCTCTGCCATCCCCGTGGTCAAAGGGATTGTCATCACTGAGTTGGGAGACTATACCCAATCAGGGATCAAATCTCCATCTTCCACCGGCAAGGGCAAAGCCATTCTCGCTGAACCCCTCTCTTCCAAACCCAAATCTGCAGCGCAAACAGCCATCGACATCGCTATGGAGGATGTTGATGAGAAAGTGAAGGCGCTTGTTGTAGTCTTTGATGAGTATGTCGAGTACAGAACGATCAATCACATTGAGATGTTCTTCGGCAAACTGAAACGCCTACAGAAAATGGAAGAAGAAGTTCTTAAGGGGACATAGATAGATGATGTGAGAATTGCTGTACAACGCAAAGATCTCTTTAAGGCCAACCAAAGCTTCAGACTGGCGAATTTGATCTTAGCTGCTAAGAAAGCAAACTTCGATCTGAACGCTCCAACTGCCAAGGATGACGGTGCTGTTATCGCTCAATTGGAAATGGATATCCATGCTCTCCACTTAGCTGTCCGATTTCAACGGCAGAAGCTCAGCATATGCACTCCAGTACCCAGCCCTGATCATCCATCTACGAGCAAGACTGTAGCTGAACCCTTCATCGAGCAAATCCCTTCTAGTCCAGCAGATCAGACCGCAGACCAGACAGCAGATCAGACCGCAGATCAAACAGCGGAGCAGACAATGACTAATGCTCCGTCTGCTGCAGAAGATGAACCCTTGAATGTCTTGTTGGACTCCCCAACAACATCTATTCCTCTGGGATCATCAGTCTCCCATATTCACATCAGTCCAACCGCCGCACTTACAATGGTTGTCTCACCAGAGTTCGTTGATCCGGATCTGGTGGTGTCCACTGTTGTTGCAGCTCTCCAGATTGAGGAGCCTTCCAGACCCAGCACTCCTCCAGTCCAATCAGATGAAGATATGGCTTTCATAGAAGAATTCTCTTCGGACTTGGTCACCTTGATCCGGTCCGAAAGTTGCCAAGCTGCTATGTCTTCACTTATACCGATTACTGAAGAGGCTGATCACACATTGTCATCATCTGATCACTCTCCGAGCCGTTTATCTGACACACCTCCATCCCTGGCTAGGACTCTTCAGCACTTATCTGATAAATGTCTGTCTCTCTCTCAATGAGTCTTAGAAGTTCATCAAGGTCAGAGGACTACGTCTTTGGATTTTGATTCATTTAAAGAGAAGATGACAGCCAGTATTAGCAATCTTCAGCGAGGACTGAACGATTTGTTCTCTCAGCAAGCCACTTATAAGAACAGCCTGAGAAAAGAGCAGATCGAGCTGGTCACTGAAGTCAGAGCATCCATTGCCAACTCCCTTTGCGCTCAAGATACTCGTCTTGACGCTATCAGCGCTCAGCTAGCACAAGTTGTAGATTTTCTCCAAGAGATTGCTGCTGACAAAAAGGGGGAAAAGAGAAAAGACTTCAAGCCGCATCCGCCTCAGTCTTCTAGAAAATAAAATATTCAGACTGTCTGTATTTAGGATTTTTGGTGATCAACAAAAATCCATTTTCGATTAAGTCCTTGTTCATTTATTTTGAACTGAAATATATAAAAGGCTTAATCGATCCGAAATTCAACTTAATTATGTTCATTTATTTTGAACAAGAAGAAGTAATCGATCCGAAAGTATACGCTTCAGAATTCTTAAAAGACTGGATAAAAAGACTTAGAAGCTAGGTTTTGTCATCATCAAAAAGGGGGAATTTGTTAGTTTCGGACCTTATCGAATGAGATTTTAAAGATGACAAAACATATCAGACCGGATCGAGAGAAATCAGACTGACCAGATCGATCGCTCAAAACAGATCAAAATGATGAGGCATATTGCATATCAGACCGGATCGATAGAAAACAGACTGACTAGATCGAAGCTTCAAATCGATCTCAACATGTATCAGATCAGAGCAGTCAAGGATATATAAAGATTGGTTCTTCAGTCCGAATCATTAACGGCTATTTATTGAAGCATTTAATGTCGCAATTAATGCTGAAAAAGACCATAGACTGAATAATACCATATAAGGTAAGAAGACAAAGAAGAGCTTACCTGACAGTCGCCGAAAGCATGAACCAGAATGGCAACTATCTTAAAGAAGTAGACTGTAGCTTACTCAGAGTTTAAATAGAGTCAAAAGTTGCACATTAAGGGAATAATGTCGTTGGTACATACAACTATAAAAGGATGCATCAAAAGATCTCAAGAAGTCTCTCGCTGATCAATCGAAAAACGCACAAGAAAGAAAAACAGCACAAGCTTACAAGCTCAGAAGCTCTCAAGCTGAAATTCTTCTTAAGCACGAATACATTGTAATATTTGATCATTTAGGATCACTGTGTGCATAGACAGAAGTTTATCTTGTGTATTCTGTATTGAAAGATAGAAGTGAGAAATTATTGTGACTGTCAGACAGAGTGTGTCTGAACAGATCGAGTGACTAGGAGTTTCAGTCTGGTAGTGAGGTAAATCCAGCCTGAATCGGGTTTGTACAACAGGATTGTATAAATCAAAGTCTTCTAGTGGAAACCTTCCTTAATTGGAAGAAGGGGAGACGTAGAAGGATTACACCACCTTCCAACTTCCAGAAACATATTCTGTGTCTTAGTATTCTGCATTCGCCTTATTATTCAAGCCATCGAGCCGTTCTTACTAATTCAAGAACAGACCGTTCCGCACTAAACATTCAAGTGGTCTGTTCTGCCAAAGAGTTGATTAAGAATCAGATTTCGTCTCACTAATCCGAACGAAATCACAAGGGATTAATTTTTAATAGGAGTGTTCATTCACCCCCCCCCCCCTCTAAACACTCCGGACCGATCCTAACACATACTAACCCGATGCTTGACGAGTATTAAGAAAATGCCAGCATTCGTATACACACACCGGCATACAAGCCTAAGCACCAATACTACCTGCATACACAATGCAATTGACTCGGGTATCACCAATCATACCCAAAGCCCCAAAAGCAATTGTCAATCCCTAGTTATTCTCACATCGCGGAGAATGATGATTGACGAACCAATTGATCAAAGGTGTGATTCCAACATCAACACCGCACCAACCGACTCATCGAGTCTATAAAGATTCCCAAAAGGTAGGTATATCAATACCGCATTCCTCTCAAGGAAAATGTCATGTACCATGACCCTCCAACCTCGAACCACCGTTCGAAAACCTGAATACATTTATACCAAAACATATCCCGGAACCAACAAATACCCAACTGGTCCAGAATAGTGCATCAATGCCACTATTACCAAATCGAAATCCGTATACACCACGTATACTCCCTCTAACAATGCTCTGTACTAATACCATAGTACTTCATAATTTCGAGTATTTCCCCGGAGACGCCTACTCGTGCGTCTCTCGGAAGATATAAGGCCATTACTCAGTCCAACTCCGGTAATGCTTACCATGGCTGATTCACAATCAACCCACGGCCGATGCTAGTTGTCTCCATGACAGTACAATCCAAATCTCTCCAAGAGATAAAATCAATATAGTAGTGTCACCCCACTAACTATATCTCACAATTCAATTGTGTCCCCCATTGCATGCCATATGCAAGATGCTCAACCAGAACCAAAAATGACTTGTCGATACTCACGTTGGTACTCCCAACATAATTGAGCTGTCCCAGTACAAGTCCCTTAAACATTTGACATATAAACGTCCCCGTGAGGTATTTCCTGCCTCAATCATCATGCCACATAGAGAATACAAGAGTCTACCATAAACCCTCATCGTATCACCATACGATTCACCAAACTCGGATCCAACGAGCAGTATAATGGCTATCACAAGCACACTATAGCACTACAATAATACCTGGCTAGCAAGTCGTTGCCTCCTTAGGTTTATATCAAACCTACCAACGTATCATACGTTCCATCGCGGTACTCCATACCGTACCATCAATTAGAGTATTGGGTTATCATCCAATATTTCTCCAATACCAATGCACAATGGACATCCCGGTGTCCTTACTCAACCCCAATGCATTCCTATCCATTAGGATTTATTTCCACACCCTCAGGGTGGGTGTGATCATGTCTACCACACGTCACCACGATAAAAGTGAGTAGTTTCCTCAATAACTACTCTTATCATCAATCATTTGGCCTATTCCTCCCAGCGAGTATACCCAAAGGTACCACTACTCATAAAATATTTACCTCTAATGCATGATGTGGCACACTCACCGGTACAATGCATCCAATAATTCATCGAGCAAACCTGCTCGGCGTAACGGTCTCGTCAACTAGTGACGTAGACACCACCTTGTGCTCATCATCGGCACTCAAACCATATGACTAAATACATACACCTAGACGTATTATTCATCAAAACGACGCCACACGTCTACATAGAACATCCACTATGTCATCGTCATCCCGTGACGGTATATGTCAACATATGACATCCAAAATAACATTGTCAACTTGTGGCGGTACATGTCAACTCGTGACGGTACATGTCAACATATGACATCCAAAATAACATCGTCAACTCGTGACGGTACATGTCAACACCTGACATTCACAATCTCATCGTCAAACACGTGACGGTATATGTCGATACACGACATCCATAATCTCATCGTCAAACACGTGACGGTATACGTCGATACACGATATCCATAATAATGCTAATAAAACAGTAATATACCATACCTCATCGCTAACAAGATAGCGGCATACCTGTATCCATCATCCAACAGTGATACGCAAGCAACACCCATCGCTCGTAGGCGGCGTAATCCAGTGCTATGTACATAGCGGTATAATCCCTCGCCATAGAGTCAGCGGCATAATCCCTCGCCATAGAGTCAGCGGCATAAAATATCGCTATAGATATCCGATGGTATGAACCATCGCCAATAGAACTAGCGGAATGTACCATCGCTATATGATACCTGGAGGCATGAACCATCGCCAATAGGTATAGCGGAATGACCCATCACTATATAATACCTGGCGGTATGAACCATCGCCAATAGATGTAGCATAATGAACCATCGCTATATAATACCTGGCGGCATGAACCATCGCCAATAGATGTAGCGGAATGAACCATCGCTATATAATATCTGGCGGCATCAACCATCGCCAATAGATGTAGCGGAATGAACCATCGCTATATAGATACCCGGCGGCATAAACCATCTCCAATAAACTAGTGGAATGAACCATCGCTACATAGTTACCAGGTGGCATAAACCATCGCCAATAAACTAGTGGAATGAACCATCGCTATAGATACCCGGCGGCATAAACCATCGCCAATAAACTAGCGTCATGATATCCCTCGCTATGAAGCGGCAACTATCCCTCTTCGCTACTTCGCTTTGACATACCAGCGGCATAATATCCCTCGCTTAAACTGTAAATACTCTTCATCGCTATCATATGACAGCGGAAAGCACATCGCTACGACATATAGCGATATAATATCCCTCGTTTAAGTGGCAAATATTCTTCATCGCGATGGTATGACAGCGGCACCAATACACCTCATTTTATCAGACAGGGGAAATACCCCTCGCTTCGATATATTAGCGGCATAATATCCCTCGCAATAGTAATATGACAGAGGAATTATCCTTTGCTTTGACATATTTGCGGCAAATATTCTTCATCGTCATAATATGACAGCGGCAAGTATTCACATCGCTACGCCATGTATGCAACCGCAATGCATAATCCATAGCCCAATTAACATCGCTATGAGAGTATTTTAATGCACCTCACTTCAAAGGTGACATGCGGAATTTACCATCGCTTCAGCATTTAGCGGCAAAGCATTAAAATCATCACTCCAATATATTTGCAACCGCAATACATAATCCATGTCCATATGACCCTGCAACCACCATGGTTAGCAACAACATATTCCAATTATGAACACATATCATAAACGCACATAAGCAATATAGTTGTGCCACACAACACTAACTACTATCATGCATAAGTATGTGCTTCCCATTTCTATCAACATATTCCTAGGCCCTCAACAGCCCCAAAGAGCAAACCTGGCTCTGATACTACTAATGTAAGGACCCCCGTGCCCTTATCCCGTTATTAGTGTATTTATCCATGCCAATTGTGCATACATTCATATTATCATGGGGGAAAACCATATGCAAGTATAGCATCATATACTGTTGAGCCTTAAAAGCATGGTTGCGTTTAATGCGTTAAATTATCCCCGGTCAATCTTTGAGTTTTGATGATCAACAAAACTTGTGTCTGTTATACTAATGCATCTACTTAGTGTGCAGATTAAGTGATGAAAAGTGGTTTGGATTGAAGAAAATCAAGTGTGCATATTGTGGCCTGGATCGCCCCAGGTGATGGTGATCATCGCCCCAGGCGATGGGTGTCAGGCCAGGCATCGCCACGCACATCGACAGCGCGATGGCTAGGCGAGCATGCGAGGAGGATCGCCTGAGGCGATGGTGAACAACGTCGGAGGTGATGGCAACCTTCTGGCACTTCGCCCCGCACATCGACTGGAGCGACGTCGAGGCATGACGTTGGCATGCGCGCAGGCATGTCGCCCGAGGCGATGGGCTGAACGCCCGAGGCGATGGCACGAACGCCTGAGGCGATCTGGAGTTCGTTTGAGGCGATGCAAGATTTGAAGGAGCTGAGGCTACGGCCTTGATTTTGGCATTGGACCGCCTGAGGCGATCCAGCGATCGCCTGAGGCGATGCGTGATTTTTGGTGACCGTTGGGGCGCGGCGATGGTGATCGCCTGAGGCGATGTCCGAGGCGATCGAGGAGTGATTTCAGCCTTATGAGTAGCAACGGGTAGTAGGAGCCTTGGAGGCCTTCTACACTATAAATATGGATGCTTTGGAGCATTTTGAAGCTAAATGAACAAGCCTACAACTCATACAAAGTCTTGATCAATTAGTGTTTCAAATTATATTACAATCTCCATACATTGTTGTTGTATTGGAGTTTGTGATTCTCTTCTTTGTTAGAGCTTGTGTTTCTTCGTGTGAGTACACCGTGAAGGTGTTTGTTGGTTTAATTCATTGTAAAGGTCCTCCAACACCAAAGCAAGTTGGATAATTGTAAAGTCATCAACTAGTCTAGTTGGTGCAAGTGTGTGGCTATCCTTGGAGCCCTTAAGGCCAAGAAGACTCGTGAAGAGTGTTGGTAGCTCGGGAAGAGCTTTGTATACTCGGGAAGAGTATTGTGCTCGGGAAGAGCTTGTGTACTCGGGAAGAGTAGTGTGCTCGGGAAGAGCGTTGTAAACTCGGGAAGAGTTGTTGTGTGGCTAACTTGGAGCCCTCAAGCCAAGACCAATTGTTCTAGTGGAACCTCGGTTGGAGGTTATCTAACCGGGAAGAGGAGACGTAGGCGATTCATCGCCGAACTTCTATAACAAATCCTTTTGTTATTTATTACTTTATTTCCTTTACGCATTTATTTATTTTTATTCTTTGCATTTATCGATTGACTAAAGGCTTCCGCAAGCGCAAAATATTTCTATTTTACAAACTCATTTTAAAACGCTAAAGTAGCCAAGGAATCTCATTCACCCCCCCCCCCCCCCCCCTCTTCGATTCCAACAAGTGGTATCAGAGCCATTTGATTTTTGTTTTAAATCAAAATCTTTCTATGGCTAATCTAGCAAATGAGTTTGCTCAAGGTCAATCGACGAATCGCCCTCCGCTCTTCACGGGTGATAATTACGGCTATTGGAAAAATAGAATTTCTCTATACATCCAATCCGTAGATTATGACCTATGGAAGATCATAGTGAAAGGTCCACATGTTCCTTTAAAGGAAATTGGGGGAATTAGTGTTCCCAAAGAAATGGACGACTTCACTAGAGCGGATATGATATTAATTTCACAAAATGCTAAAGTGATTAATATTTTGCATTGTGCTTTAGATATGAAGGAGTACAACCGGATCTCGATGTGCTCAACCGCTAAGGAGATATGGGACAAATTACAAATTTGTCATGAAGGAACCAACCAAGTAAAGGAGACAAAGATAGACCTCCTTCAACTCAAATATGAGACATTTGAGATGGATTCCGGAGAAGATGTGGATTCCATGTTTAGGAAGCTCACCCTTATCATAAATGAGCTTGCCCAACTTGGAGAGAAGTACCCTCCAAAGCAAATATGGAGGAGAGCACTAAGGGCCTTACCTAAAGAATGGGATGCAAAGAGGACGGCCATTATCGAGTCCAACAAAGGAGAAAGTGCTTCCTATGATCTTGATGAGCTCCATGGCACATTGGTGACTCATGAGCTTGAATTTGCCACAAGGAGAGAAGTAAAGGAGGAGGATAGATCCAAGAGAAATGGGATTGCCTTGGTTGGAAGGAAAGACCACTCCGATGATGAAGAAGATGATGATGATGAGGAGATGATCCTATTCACAAAGAAGTTCAAGAAGCTCTTCACCAAACATAGCAAGTCAAAGTCCTCAAGTGCAACCAAAAATGAATCCAAAAATGAGGTAACTTGTTATAATTGTAATGATAAAGGTCATTATGCTAACAAATGCCCTAGGAAGAAGAATGAGGACAAAGGGAAGAAGAAGGCGTTTATAGCCACATGGAGTGATAGCGAATCCGATGAAGAAGAAGCCACCAATCTATGTCTAATGGCTCTTGGAGATGAAGGAGATGAAAGTGACAATGAGGTACCTTCATTTGATGAACTTTTAGAGTCTTATAATGATCTTATTGATGCTCTTGGCAAAACCAAGATGAGTAACAAATTACTCAAACTTGAGATTGCTAAGAAAGATGAAGAAAATAATTCATTGAAAAATGAATTAAATTCTTTAAAGATATCATTTTACAAATTTAGTGAAAGTAGTAAAAAGATGAATGAATTGCTTGGCTTGCAACGTTGTAGCTTTGACAAAGCCGGGTTAGGTTTTTCAAGCAAATCAAAAACTTTTTCTAGCTTGTTGGCCAATGCAAAGCATGATTCTCCTACTTGTAATTATTGTTGCAAAAATGGCCACACTAAAAATAAGTGTAGGTTTGCTAGAATCCAATACCAACCTAATAAAAGGTGGAAATGGATTCCAAAAGTGCCATTGAAAGTTAACCCCCTAGGACCCAAAAATCAAATGGGTACCAAAGTTCCTCCAATTGTAAATTTGTCTTGTAGGGACAAGAATGGAATGAAGGATGAAGGGCCAAGCAACTCAAAGGAGGAGTTTGTATTATTCACAACTATAGAAGAGGCTTGAGGCGTTGGACCTATGACAAGAACGAACTCTTGTCATTGAGGGTAAAATTTATTTTTTACATATTAAAAGAGCAATTTCAAAATTCATTGGCACAAATTAATTGTGATCAATAAATATTGAAGCTCAATATTCATTGGAGTAAAATGCATAACCCCTTAGCATAATTGTTGAAATGCATGATGTATTCTTATCTTTTTATAGTAAGTAGCTTGATATGCTTTGCATTCAAATTTGAATATGCTATGTGAAAATGTGCAAGTATATGATTTGTTATATTGCCTTGATTTTTTTTATTATTTTGTTTTTGGCATGAATGCATGAACATATGCACACTTTGCAACTTTTAGAATTAATTGTTGAGTGCCTTAAACACATGGTTGTGATTCACCTCTATATGATTTAATCTTGTTTGATGAGGAACATGTGTAATTTGAAGCTATATGTCAACATATAAATTATGCCATGTTTATTTGAATTTTAGGCTTTTTGATTATCACAAAAAGGGGGAGAATTTTGTGATAAACTTGAAACTTAATACATGCATAGTTTAAGGGGGAGAGCTTATGTATGCATGGTTTGAGGGGGAGAGTTATTTGTTTAATGATTTACTTGATAACTTGTATGTGTTATGCAATTGTTAAGGGGGAGTTATTTTTACTCGCATTTCATGCATATTACTTATTCAAGTTTATCAAGTTTTGTGATCATCAAAAAGGGGGAGATTGTTGAGCCTTAAACGCATGGTTGCATTTAATGCGTTAAATTAACCCCGGTCAATCTTTGGAGTTTTGATGATCAACAAAACTTGTGTCTGTTATACTAATGCATCTACTTAGTGTGCAGATTAAGTGATGAAAAGTGGTTTGGATTGAAGAAAATCAAGTGTGCATATTCTGGCCTGGATCGCCCCAGGCGATGGTGATCGTCGCCCCAGGCGATGGGTCAGGCCAGGCATCGCCACGCACATCGACAGAGGCGATGGCTAGGCGAGCATGCGAGGAGGATCGCCTGAGGCGATGGTGAACAACGCCGGAGGCGATGGCAACCTTCTGGCACTTCGCCCCGCACATCGACTGGAGCGACGCCGAGGCATGGCGCGGGCATGCGCGCAGGGAGATCGCCCGAGGTGATGGCACGAACGCCTGAGGCGATCTGGAGTTCGTTTGAGGCGATGCAAGATTTGAAGGAGCTGAGGCTATGGCCTTGATTTTGGCATTGGATCGCCTGAGGCGATCCAGCGATCGCCTGAGGCGATGCGTGATTTTTGGTGACCGTTGGGGCGCGGCGATGGTGATCGCCTGAGGCGATGTCCGAGGCGATCGAGGAGTGATTTCAGCCTTATGAGTAGCAACGGGTAGTAGGAGCCTTGGAGGCCTTCTAAACTATAAATATGGATGCTTTGGAGCATTTTGAAGCTAAAGGAACAAGCCTACAACTCATACAAAGTCTTGATCAATTAGTGTTTCAAATTATATTACAATCTCCATACATTGTTGTTGTATTGGAGTTTGTGATTCTCTTCTTTGTTAGAGCTTGTATTTCTTCATGTGAGTACACCGTGAAGGTGTTTGTTGGTTTAATTCATTGTAAATGTCCTCCAACACCAAAGCAAGTTGGATAATTGTAAAGTCATCAACTAGTCTAGTTGGTGCAATTGTGTGGCTATCCTTGGAGCCCTTAAGGCCAAGAAGACTCGTGAAGAGTGTTGGTAGCTCGGGAAGAGCTTTGTATACTCGGGAAGAGTATTGTGCTCGGGAAGAGCTTGTGTACTCGGGAAGAGTAGTGTGCTCGGGAAGAGCGTTGTAAACTCGGGAAGAGTTGTTGTGTGCTAACTTGGAGCCCTCAAGGCCAAGACCAATTGTTCTAGTGGAACCTCGGTTGGAGGTTATCTAACCGGGAAGAGGAGACGTAGGCGATTCATCGTCGAACTTCTATAACAAATCATTTTGTTATTTATTGCTTTATTTCCTTTACGCATTTATTTATTTTTATTCTTTGCATTTATCGATTGACTAAAGGCTTCCGCAAGCGCAAAATATTTCTATTTTACAAACTCATCCAGGAATCTCATTCACCCCCCCCCCCCCCCCCCCCCCCCCCCCCCTCTTCGATTCCAACATATACCATCCAGAAATTTCTTGCATTAGAACCACATCATATTCAAATTCCCCAACCAAGACCACTTACATAGCATACACCCTCATAATACACTAACATGCTCTCAGTTCATTTAGCAATTCTGTATTTAATTGCATGCAAACAATGAATGAAGAGAGAAAATCCATGCCCATTTATACATTCCATATACACATAAAAACTTGCTCACATGAGAGCACCCAATGAATGAACGTGTATCTAATGTATAAGATACTCTACCAAATACCGTTACTGGTACTTCGATCCTGGAAGCACCTCCCATGAATAGCTCGATCTCAACTCTGGATCTACCGTTATACTTATTCAACCAGCTCTGGTACTTCAATCCTGGAAGTACCTCAAATCAACAGCCCGAGCTCAACTCCAAACCATTGTTGCACCTGTACCACCTGCCCCAACAGAGACAGCCCCCAAACGGGGTGAGCATACCAATACCAACATTCCAATAATCACAGTACGTAATTTACAGAATATAAAAATGTAATGTAAAAGGATACTCCCTGCTTAGTATCGTTACCATGTAGGATTTCCCGTACTGTCCCTGTTCTCAAAATAACCAAAACCATCAAATTCCCAAAGCCAGTTAATCACTACATTGATTAACTAAAATATTCATGCCATACCGGTTCCATAATCAAATATGATTAAATCATTAAATGAAGTACCACATATATCACATATATCTAGCCAATGATTCCATAGTTCTATTTCATAGCTCGCTCCACAATAGCGGCATTTTAACCCCACGCCCGCTCAACAACAGCGGCGTCATAATCGATATTCGCTCAATAGCGATAACATCCCTATCATTGCTCGCTCAGGAGCGGCACCACATAATTCCCAATATCTATCCATTTATTGCAAAATAATGTACCATGCATTCAACAATTGCAATTATATAAAAGGGCTATGCTCGTACGTCAACGTACCTTATAATTCCGTAGTTCGAGTCCTACCTCACCTGAGTCCCACGACCCGATGAATTATGTGCTAACACATAAGTAACTCACCATCAAACATGAGCATGCAACCACGTGCCCAAACACGTTCACAACCTATAAACTGATCGTCAATCCATGACGATTAACCATTTTAAAAGACTCTGGCTAAGCATGCATAATACCCAAAATAATCCATTTTACAAGTTCAACAGTTAGCCAATTACTAAATTTAGTCATTCCAAATTCTCTTTAAAATTTGGCTCCAACCACTCCATTTTAAAAGTATAGCATTTCCAATGGAATGTAGACATTGCCCAAAAGGTGGCTAATTAAACCCCGTTTCCAAAATCCCAACTTTTTGCCAAAGTTTGAAAAAAAACACAACACTTCGAGCCGCGATCGATCGCCGCTTTTGTCGCGATCGATCGCGCACACCCACTACCAAACCAAAACATCTCGCGATCGTTCGCGAGTCTCCGCGACCGATGGTCAAACACCTAGCGATCGATCGCCGAGACTTAGCGATCAATCACCAGCACTGTGCATCTCCTCCAAATTTCAGAAGCTCGTCGCGATCGATCGCGGCATGATCGATCGGTGCCAAGCCGCGATCGATCGCGACCTGCGATTTTCTGAAAAATTCGAGCTTCCATGGTATTTTTCACACCCAAACTCAAAACCAACACCCCAAACACTTACAACACCTCCAAAACTCCATTAAAACTCAACCATAACTCCAATACAAAACTTTAAGATTCAAAAATCCCCAAATCCAAATCCAACATAATACTCAACCAAAAACCACCATACCACTATCAAATTTAAGGCAAGGATGTGGGGAAGATTAATACCTGATTATCTTCGAGAAATCCAGCTCCCGAGCCAAGCTACCAACGATTTCTCCTCCAAGGGAGAAAAGAGGGGAAATGGGGGAAAGGGTTGGGCGCAGAGAGAGGGGAGAGAGAGAGGGAATCCGTGCAATGACAGAATACCGAGTCTACTTGGTATATATAATACCAAAACTCCGAATACCAATCCCTCCACAAATACATCATGATTCATTAAAAATCATATGTTTTCAATAATTACCTCCCAATCTCTACTTCCATTAGCATCCCCAGTACAAGGTACTCCGGACCCCAAATCCCACCAAAAACCAAATTCCAAGGTTATCACCACGATGAGAATACTGTTAGGAATCCATCATGCAATACGCAGCGGAAAATAAAATTTTGGATTCCTACCGTAGGACCTATACAAAGTGATCATACCGAGATAGTTAAGAATCATACCCTTGTAGCGTGTTTGTAACAGAATCCTCATTGCAAGACCACGAGTCACGAACAAAGATTCGCACCTTCGTCTCTACGGTATCCACACGATCAAATCAAAAAGGGTGTTCAAGAACAAGTTGCTAGACTCGTTCTTAAACCGGAACTAAATTCACGGTTCAAAACCGATCAACGGCGGCCGATCAAATCCCTATTCACGACAGCGCGGCGGCGTGAGGTTGGGAGGAAGAGGCGGCGGCCGAGAGGTTAGAGTTTGGTGGCTATTAGGTTTTAAAAAAAATGATTAACACTTAATCAACCTTGTTATCATATTATATAATGCATATTAGATTTAATTAAAGGCTTTCAAAAAGCCTCATTGGCCCAAACCCAATATATATTAATGAAATCCATATATCTAATACTTATAATTAAGACTCTTCTTAATTAATTAATTCATCCAATGAATTATATCTCCCTTTATCGATTTAATCTTTTGTGTGACCCGATAGGATCTTGCAATGTTGGCAACGATATAAAATCTAATTTTATGTCACAGGAAATGAGCGGTATCTAGCAAGACATCAAGGCTACCCAAATTACAAGAATGTCATTGACTCGACATAACCTACGGACTGTGATAATATTAACCATGTAACTTAATCCCTTTGTCCAATGAGTTTAGATTGAACACGAGTCATGGAATAGTCATACTCATATATTCAATCTTTTATTTCTTGATCCCCAAGTAGAACTAGAATAAACGAATAAGCTCGATATCACATATCGACTCATTCGAGCACGGCCATGCATTTAGTTTTACTTGATCAAGGGCCCAAACACTTCTCCTGTTATATAGGAGGGACAAATCCTTTCTTGATCACTCAACATCCCTCTACATAATTCGTGGTGTATCCAATGATTGTCTTTATAGTTTACCCTGTTACAGGTAACGTTTGACAATATCAAGATACATGACTCCTTATGTTGGGATCTCTGGTGATCTCAAGTCGTATGGATTACATACATTATTATCACTATGAGAATTTCTTATGACGTTCATATAACTATCCATGTAGCTTTCTCATGGTGGGTCTGTCCAGTACATTGTTCTCTAACATGCACCCATGTGTTGATTTGATATCTCATATCTATGAACAATTCATCAATCAAAACATACTAGTCTCAATGCATTATTATTATCCTGATTCATGATAATACTTGACTAGGGACCATCTTTAAGAACAATGCAATATTATTCTAAGGACATTAACTTATATATTAATTCATATTACACAGATACTCGAATAATATATAATAATGAATTGCCATTAATAAAACCATAATACATTGTATGTCATAAACAATCATCTAATGAGTTGTCTTAGGGCATATCCCAACAAATCTCCCACTTGCACTAAGACCAATCAGACATATACTTAATGCCTAGAGATCTAGTATGACGATCATGCTTCTGCTGTGATAGCGGCTTCGTCAGTGGGTCAGATACATTATCATCAGTTGGTACTTTGCATATTTTTACATCTCCTCTTTCAACGATTTCTCGAATGAAATGAAAACGCCAAAGTATGTGCTTGGATCTTTGGTGAGATCTAGGTTCCTTAGCCAATGCGATGGCTCCATTGTTGTCACAATAGAGTTCAAACGGATCTAGTATGCTAGGCATCACCCCAAGTTCAGAGATGAACTTCTTGATCCAAACAGCTTCCTTTGCGGCATCTGAGGCAGCAATGTATTCGGCTTCAGTTGTAGAATCGGCTACTGTCTCTTGCTTTGAACTCTTCCAGCTCACAGCACCTCCGTTTAGGCAAAACACATATCCTGATTGCGATCGGAAATCATCTTTGTCGGTTGGAAGCTTGCATCAGTGTAACTTATTACATTGAGCTCTTCCTCACCTCCATAAATCAAGAATGTATCCTTAGTTCTTCTCAAGTACTTCAGGATATTCTTGACAACAATTCAGTGACATTCACCTGAATCAATCTGATATCTGCTCGCCATGCTCAAAGCATACGAGACATCGGGACGAGTACATATCATGGCATACATGATAGATCCAATAGCTGACGCATATGGAATCTTACTCATGCGTTGTCTCTCATCTGGTGTTGAAGGACACTGATCCTTCGAGAGATGTATCCCATGTGTCATAGGCACGAATCCTTTCTTTGATTCTTGCATGCTAAACCGTTTTAGCACTTTGTCTATGTATGTACTTTGACTTAGGCCAAGCAATCTTCTTGATCTAGCTCTATAGATCTTGATGCCTAATACATAGGTGGCTTCACCCAAGTCTTTCATAGAAAAGCAATTCCCTAGCCAAATCTTTACAGATTCTAAGGCAGGGATATCATTAACAATTAGAAGTATGTCATCTACATACAATATTAGGAAGATAATTATGCTCCCACTGACCTTCTTGTAGACACAAGGTTCATCTACGTTTTTGATGAAACCAAACTCTTTGACTGCATCATCAAAACGAAGATTCCAACTCCGAGAACTTGCTTCAATCCATAAATGGATCGTTGTAGCTTGCATATCTTTCAGCATCCTTTGGATCGACAAACCCTCAGGTTGTGTCATGTACACATCCTCAAGTAAATTCTCATTAAGGAAAGCTGTTTTGGCATCCATCTGCCAGATTTCATAGTCATGAAATGCAGCTATTGCAAGTAAGATCCTAATGAATTTAACCATGGCAACTGGCAAAAATGTTTCATCATGGTCAATACCATAAATTTGTTTGAAACCTTTTGCAACCATTCAACCTTTAAGGGTTTGTACATTACCATCCATGTCGGTCTTTTTCTTGAAAATCCATTTGCACCGTATGGGTCTTAACCCTTCAGGCGGGTCAACCAAAGTCCATACTTGGTTTACATACATGGATTCCATCTCAGATTTCATGGCCTCTTGCCATTTCTCAGAATCAGGGCCCATTATAGCTTCTTGATAAGATGACGGCTCATCATCATCAATAAGTAGTAAGTCACCTTGTTGAGTCACAAGAAATCCATATCTCTGTGGCTCACGGTGTTCTCGTACAGACCTACGCTGGGCTTGTGTCTCTTGAGCAGGCATTTCATCCACAACAGCTTGTGGTGTCTGCTCTGTTTCCATCTCAATATCATGTTCAATGTTTTCTTGTGGTTGAACTTCACTAAGTTCTATTTGTCTCCCACTGGTTCTTCTCGAAATAAATTTTCTTTCAAGAAAGACACCAGTCCGAGCAACAACTACTTTGTTCTCGGTGGGATAATAGAAATAGTATCCTTTCGTTTCCTTAGGATACCCCACAAATAAACACTTATCAGATTTGGGTCCAAGTTTATTGGAGGCGTGACGTCTTACGTAAGTCTCACACCCCCAAATATTCATAAAAGACATACTATGACGCTTCTTAGTCCATATCTCATATGGTGTCTTTTCTACTGATTTAGATGGAACACGGTCCAGTATAAATATTGTTGTTTCTAAAGCATGTCCCCAAAAGGAAGTCGGAAGATCTGCATGACTCATCATTGATCGAACCATGTCCAACAAAGTTCGATTCCTCCTTTCGGATACACCATTCCATTGTGGAGTATACAGAGGTGTGAGTTGTGGGACTATCCCACACTACTTTAGATAGTCATGAAACTCTTGGCTTAGGTATTCTCCTCCTCGATCTGATTGGAGGGTTTTGATACTTTTGCCAAGTTGGTTTTGTACTTCATTCTTGAAATCTTTGAACTTTTCAAAGGTTTCATGTTTATGTTTCATTAGGTACACATACCCATATCTACTGAAGTCATCAGTAAATGTAACGAAGTATTGAAAACCACCTCTAGCTTGTGTGGTTATTGGTCCACATACATCACTATGTATGAGACTCAATAAATCATTCGTCCTTTCAACATGTCCCTTGAAAGGAGCTTTAGTCATCTTGCCCATTAAACAAGATTCACATGTTTCATATGATTCAAAATCAAATAAATCTAACACTCCATCCTTATGAAGTTTTGATATGCGATTCTCATTTATATGGCCCAAGCGACAATGCCAGAGATAAGTTGGATTTAAATCATTATTCTTAATCCTTTTAGTATTTATGTTATAGAGAGGAATATCTAGATTTAAAACATAAAGACCATTAATCAATTGTGCACTAGCATAAAACATCTCATTCAAATAAATGGAGCAACATTTGTCCTTTATAATAAATGAAAAACCAATCTTGTCCAAACAAGAAATCGAAATAATGTTTCTAGTAATAGATGGCACAAAATAACAGTCTTGTAAATCTAATATTAAACCAGAAGGCAAAGTTAATGAATAATCTCCAATAGCTAATGTGGCAACTCTTGCTCCATTACCCACTCGGAGATCAACCTCGCCTTTTGCCAACATCCTACTCCTTTTGAGATCCTGCACATTAACACAAATGTGAGAACCACATCCAGTATCTAATACCCATGATGAAGAAGTAGATAAATTGACTTCTATAACAAAAATACCTGAAGTGGAAGTCACACTTCCCTTTGTCTTCTTAAGATCTTCCAGATATAATTTGCAGTTCCTCTTCCAATGACCGGTCTCACCGCAATGGAAGCAGTTCCCTTCCTTAGCCACTCCTCCCTTTGGCTTGAGTGCAGAAGCATGAGGCTTAGACTTAACAAAGACTTTCTTGTTCTTCTTAAAGCCTTTTGCTTTAATCTTTCCCTTGCTCTTATTCACAATAAGAACATTAGTGGGCTTAGATTTCTTTGAGTTTGCTTCATATGTTCTCAACATACCAAGCAATTGCGGTAGAGCCTTTTCGATTTCAATCATATTGTAATTCAAGACAAATTGACTGTAGCTATCAGGCAACGATTGCAAGATTACGTCAGTGGCCAACTCTTGGTCCAATGGAAAACCCAGCTTCTCAAGATTCTCAATGTACCCAATCATCTTCAGTACATGAGTTCCAACAAGGCTTCCTTCTACCATTCTGCACTAGAATAACGCTCTAGAGACGTCATACCTCTCTTGTCTAGCTTGTTGTTGGTAGAGTTTCTTTACGTGCTCGATCATATCGAACGCCTCCATTTCCTCATGTTGCTAATGAAGCTCAGAGTTCATGGTGGCAAGCATAAGGCAACCAACATCAAGTGCGTCATATCTGATGATACCCGACCTCAGATCGATCTTACTGTAGAGCCTCATACCCTGCAACTGGTCAAACAAATCATCGATCCTCGGAAGTGGATACTTATTCTTCACTGTGGCTTTGTTCAGTTGCCTGTAATCGATGCACAGCCGCATCGAACCATCTTTCTTCTTGACAAATACGACTGGTGCACCCCAGGGCGATACGCTAGGGCGTATGTAACCCTTATCAAGGAGCTCTTCAACTGAACCTTCAACTCCCTTAACTCCGCTGGTGCCATCCTATACGGGGCAAGAGAAATGGCAGACGTCCCCGGTAGTAACTCAATTCCAAACTCGACCTCTCTCGTCGGTGGAAATCCGGGAATCTCTTCCAGAAAGACATCAGGAAACTCCGCCACTACGGGCACATCCTCGACCTTTAATTCCTCCTTCTTTTCAGTAATATCAACAGCATTGATGAGATATCCTGTATGGCCTAGTTCCAACAACTGTGCCATCTTGACAACAGATATTAACGGGATCTTTGAACGGGAACCATCCCCATAGAATGTCCACTGGACTCCCATATTAGACCTGAATCGGACAGTCCTCTGCCTGCAGTTCACAACTGCCTGATACCTGTTCAGAACATCAATGCCCACAATGCAGTCAAAGTCTGACATTCCCAGAACAATCAAATGTGACCTTAGCTCGTTATCCTCAAAATAAATAAGGCCGTCATAGACAATCCGATCAGTAATCAAACTTCTTCCAGCGGGTGTCGAGACTACAAGAGGCGTGGGAGACGGAGAAGTGCTTATGTGGTGCCTTTCCACAAAACTTGTCTACACAAAAGAGTGTGACGCACCTATGTCTATCAATATAAAAGCAGGGTGCGTAAATAAAAGACACGTACCCGCTATAACTTCCTCCGTAGCCGCTGTAGCCTGCTCCCTTGTCAATGCATAAACTTGCCCCTGAGGTGGCCCCATAGGCTGACCTCCATACTGCCTCGGTACAAACGGTGGCCTGTGCTGCACTGCTCTGTCCGCAGGCCTCCCCGCAGAGTTCTGTTGTCCATCCCGATTGGGACATTGCCGAGCAAAGTGGCCCTTATTGCCACATACGTAACAACCGACGCAGTCTTTCATCGAATGTGGTTGCCCTCAAAGAGAGCACAGGACCTTCACAAATCTGCCTCCCTGAGACTGTCCTCTTCCTGACGGGGCGTCATTCCTACGGTTTCCTTTCCAACGATTCTCGGTCCTCTTACCACTGAACCTCGAATGATGTGTTCCCCCTTGTCTTGAACTGATCACCCCTCGGCTTTCAAATTATCAGAAGTAAATTTATGAGGGGGTGCTGGAGGTGGCACGGCATCAGGATATGCACCAACTCCTAGTTCGGCTAGCTCAGCCCGTGAAAGGGCGTCATCAAAGCAAGCAGGGCCATAAGTGACGACCCTGTCATACGGTTCAGGCCTCAAGCCTTTCATGAAGTTCCTCATCTTTGCTTGAGTACTTGCGGCGATATGAGGTACATATCTGAGCAAAGAACAGTAATGAAGAGCATAATCTGACACATGCATGTTACCTTGCTTAAGGTTAGTAAACTCATCTTCCTTAGCCTGTCACGCAGCAGCTGAAAAATAGCGGGTCAGAAACCGAGTTCTGAACAGCTTCCAATTTATTTCTTGTCCATGAGCCTCTTGCTCTATTATTGTGGTCTTCCACCACATCAATGCCTTCTTGGCCAGTTGGAAATTCGCTAGCCTTATCCATGCTGACTTCGCACAAGGGGCTGCCACAAATATCTGTTCTATCCCTTCTAACCACTCCTCTGCCAGTTCCCCTGTCTCAGTTCCTTCGAACATCGGGGGTCGGTATGTCAGAAACTGAGCCAAACTTAGTTCCCCAGGTAGTAACTGTTGCTCAGAGGGTTCTTCCCCCAATACTGGCGGTGGTAGGGGATTGGTACGCCCAGCACTTGCATTAACACTAACTGCATCACCCACTTCCACATTTGCTGCCATGCTGCAAGACAAGGGTTAACAACAATACCCAAAAGCAGTTCATATAATACATCGTTAGAAACCATAACATGTTAGTACAATAGTCATATGCTTCATATGCAACATATGCACAAAACATGTTTAAAAAGAAGCACCTAGCAAACTTATTGTTAAGGCTACCTTCACTCATTCCCGGGTTCTCTAACCAATGCTCTGATACCACTAATGTAGGGTCTTCCTACCTTAACATCGTTAGAATAACGTATTATGGACTAAACATGCATTAATAACATCTTAGGGTTCCGGTTGTAGCTTTGAGCTAATAGGATTACGGGCCAAAAAATAAAGTTCCAAAAGCTAACTAATTACATTCTCGATAATGAATGTTAAAGCTATAGATTTACACTACTCCTAGAGTAGAGACTATTCAAAAATCCTGTATCCTAAATTCTTTCATGCTCCTCGAAGCTCACTGCCTCAACCCGACCCTTAGCTTTCAGTCCAAAAGTGTACCTACAGGAACAACCCATCATGAGCATGTACATCATTACTTAACATCATAAATAATGGCATATAAATAAATGCATGAGAATAATCGTTAACATATACTTCCTGGTTAATCGCATTAACCCACTTTTGTTGTCCCTGTTTCATAATCATGCATGTAATCATTAGTTCTTGACATAAATGATTAAAATCATACTTCACATATATGCTCATAATCAACAATGTTAATTAGAAATGTGACTGTCCTGGTCCTGTTATGACAGCGGCACAATTGGCCCCCTCGCTCAACATATAGCGGTACTGTGATACCCCTCGCTACACCTTGATAGCGGATGTATCTCCTCGCTAGCTATGTCAGCGGTAAGTACCTTCCTCGCTTGCCCATAACAACCACCGAACATTCTACCATTTCTAGTAACATAGTTTAACATACATCATAAACATCATAGCATCTTTACTCATCATAGACATCATCATATCTTTCCTTATCATAATCATCATCATAAACATCATATCATCTTTACTCATCATAGACATCATCATATCTTTAATTATCATAGTCATCATCATAAACATCATATCATCTTTACTCATCATAGACATCATCATATCTTTACTTATCATAATCATCATCATAAACATCATAAATACTTATGCAATCATTGCGTAGTCATAGTATAGGAGTGTGTTTTACCGTCCGATGCCCGTACGTCTCTTACGTACCTTAATTCCAAAAGTGGAGAAGTTGGAGAACTTTATCTCCTTGATGTTGTTGGTACCTGAGATGGTTCTACACAACCATACAAATCAATATTAGAAGCCAAATAATAGCCAAATACCAAAAATTCAACAAAAAACATCATTTGCCAAAATTCCCCTGCTGGCGATCGATCGCTGTGCTGAGGCGATCGATCGCGAGCCTTACCGATCGATCGCCTTGTCATGGCGATCGATCGCCAGACTTCACTGGCTTGAGGCGATCGATCGCGCCAAATATGGCGATCGATCACCTGCTACATATTTCGCTACTGGTCTTTGGCGATCGATCGCCTCACATATGGCGATCGATCGCCACCTGCTGTGTGAGCGATCCTTCACCATTTTTGAGCATTTTTCGAGCTCAATCTCATACCCTTCAAACCCAAACATTCCAACATAACAAATATCATCATAACTCACTAAAACCCACATAAAACACTTCAAAAATCATACCCCAACCACATACAACATATACCCAAAAACAAATCTACAAAAATCCCAAAATGCTAACCCATTTCAAAACTAAACATCATTAAAACTTTAGGAAGGGTTCCATACCTCTTGAGTACTCCAAATCTTAACAAAAATCCCACAAACAAAAGTTTTGTGAATATTTCTCCTTCCTTCCTTGCCAAATTTCGAAAATATGGAATGGGTTAGGGTTGGGGATGAATTTGGGGATTTAAAAGAGTAAAGGATAAAGTGAGGTTAAAGTGATGGGTAAAAGGTGGGGTAAAGGGTTATAAGGGTTATTAATTTGCACCCAAAATTAACATGATGTATAAAATACCCCAATATGGTATTTTAAAAGCATTTTACAAAAATGCTACAAACTTCCATTAAATTCATATCTTCCACTTAATTAACAACCAATACAAATAAATCATGTTAACACCCCATTTTCTAACATGCATAAAATGCACCCCGAAATGCAACCCCGAGGTCACGTCTACCATGTGACTAAGCATTTCAACAAGATAATTAATTTCAACACAAAAATCAATTATCATCATGATTAATCATATAAACATCATTAATGCCCAAATTGCATATATTTAATTTCGGGGCATCACCAGTTTGGATGATCTCTCCATCCTAGGTTTTAAGTGCTAGAAAAGGGTCATATCTTCATTCTGGTTGTCCTGGAAAGCCGCCCGCGCCATTCGCTTGCTCACTGGATAGTTCTTGAAGTGAGGGACATGCATCGATTGTATGGCTCATCTCTAAGCAAATCCCACATGCCTTACCATTTTGCCCATTCCCACCGGACAACAAGAGAGATTAAACTAATTAGTTGTTGTTCAAGGTTAGAAACGTGTACCCCAGTTTGTTTCCTTTGGGATGGTTTGGCTCTAAGTTGCCAAATTGCTGTGAATTAGCCGCCATGTTTGCTATCAAATTCCTCGCCTCTTCCGGTGTTTTATCTACAAAATCTCCACCGCTTGCAACATCTACTAAATTCCTGTCACTAGACAACAAGCCTTCATTATAGTATTGAATGAGGAGATGTAGACTTATCTGATGTTGTGGGCAGCTTGCACACAACTTTTTGAAGCGTTCCCAATACTCGTAAAGTGTTTCTCTAGTGAATTGACTAATGTTGTAGATCTCTTTCCTTATGTTGGCGGCTCTTGATGCTGGAAAGTACTTTTCAAGGAAAATCCTCTTCAACTTGTTCCATGTAGTGATTTAGTCGGATGGTAGATAGAATAGCCAATCCTTCGCAACATCCTTTAATGAGAAAGGAAAGGCTCTCAGCTTGATTTGCTCCTCAGTGATCCCAGTTGGTTTCATGGTGGTGCAAACCACGTGAAATTCCATTGAGTGTTTGTCAGGATCTTCACCTTGATATTAGTAGCAAGAGTAGGAAAAGTAATGCAGAGGGGGTGCTGATCCAAGGTAGGATTCGCCAACTGTCTTAGACTCTGGTTCTCCGCCATATTAATCTTTTCTTATTCTTCTTCTTGTCTCCTACGAGTTTCTCTCCTACGTCGATGTAGGGTTCTTTCAATCTCAGAATCTGATATTTGTCATCCTCTGAATGATACCCTGCGTGCATGAACAAACAAGAGTAATATAGGAAGACAAATAGCAATATCTAGTAGTCAAAAATTAGCACAAAAAGTAACAATGCCTTCCCCGACAACAGCGCCAATACGCCCAAATTAACCCTTCTCAGTTAACAAAAAATTAATGTAGCAGTGTAAGTAGGGATCGATCTCACAGGGAAGGACGAAGCTTTGTACTAACAAGTGTCAAAATAGGGGGATGTGAGAGTAGTAATTATCTCAAATTATGTAGGATGCAAGATTGAAATAAAATAGTAATAAATCAATTAAATAGAGATCTCGGTTTTGGTCGATGATCGCTTTTATTTTAAACAATTATTTCTCAGTGTAGCGATTCTACCGCAAGTGCACGGTGTCAAGTTTTAGTATAGTGATTAAAAAGAAAGGATGTCGAACCCACAGGGACTAACGTATAAGTATAAAATAAAATTAGCAAAATTATATTTAGCCTACGAAAAAGATGATTAATTAACTAATTAAACTAAAGACTTAATAAAACTCAATAATAAAACAACTCCTTTGAAGATGCGAAGGAATTCCGCTCAAGAAATCTATCAAGATGTTCGTTCAATTGTGTAGCGCCAATGATTCGTTTGTTAAAACAATTACTAATCAATCAATTCTTAAGGTGACGGATTTTCGAATATAATCAATACACTCTCTCGAGCTATATTGAAACTAATATTAAATTGACGTAAGTAACTCTCGTTCACTTAAACCAATTTAATACCGAATAAATCTCTATGAAAACCGTTGATCTTTAAATCTTTCAATTTAAAGTGACCACGTATGTGATTTAATCTCTCGATCTAAATCTTAAACATACAACACGAATTATTTTAGCGTGTTATAACTTTATCTCTCGATCTCAATTATAATTCACTAGTTCAATCAAAGGTGGCTAGGCTTTGAGAGCATTATACATTCATGAACAAAAGACATTAATTCACTCAAACACAACCAAATCAATGATTCAAACACAATATTCCTTAAACTTGATAAAATAAACTTAATTAAATTCAAATCAAATTAATAAGATGTTTAATCGTCTCTCAACCTCAAAAACATCAAATAAATATGAAAATCAAATTAACTAGAGTTTAGAAATACGATAAACGTAGGAGCGACTCCGTGCGTTGAACGATCTTTCTTCTCTCGCTCCCTTCCTTGCACTTCAAAGGATCTCTCTTGCCTTGTTCTTTGGAGATGAAAGGCGGCTCAAGAATATTCAATTAGGTCTGATAATAATCTGAATAATGACCCTAATTTTTGTGCCTTCTTTCCTAATTTATAGAAGATGGGAGATATGGAAGAGTTTCCAAAAATCAAAACCAAATCAAGCTTTTAAAGTTCTGAAAATTCTGCGTCTCAATCGATCGGTGCATAAGTCTCGATCGATCCAGCGCCTTTAGCTTCCGAGTCTGACTTTTTCTGCCTCTCTCGATCGATCGAGTTGAAGCTTCTGATCGATCGAGCTTTCTTCATATTTTCTTGCCAACTCTCTGTCAGTGTCGATGGATCGAGATGGTGGTTCCGATCGATCGAGAGTCTCTTTTCTTTGTTGGCCAAAACTTCTGCCTTTGTCGATCGATCGCCCTTCTTGTCCGATTGATCGAGAATCCAGAATTCAATTTCTTCATTTCTTGGCTTGATTTGATCTGTTTTCTTCCTTGTAGCTCAATTCTTCCACATTAATAAATACCAAAAAGCATAACATCTTCACGGAATCTACACGAAAATATATACAAATCAAAGCCAAAATATGAGTAATAATCAACCCTATCAGTCGACGCTACCATTGGAATTATTCATTCATCGATTTTCTCACATATGTAATTTTTATGCATGAATATTCACCATTGAAGATTTAACTCCTATCCCACCTTAAGTTTAGTTAAATCGAAAATAGCATCCAAATTTAACCATTATCAATTAATCAACCCTAACAATAGCAGTTAAGATTTAAGCTAACGTTAGCATATGAACAAGTAGGATTGGTGAAGCTAAACAACATAAACATCAGTTATGTTTAATCTAGTCAAAAGTTTTCCCTATGAATTTAATAACCTCAACAAGAAAATTATCAATCCTAGTTGCTTCTCAAATTCAATTAATTAAACAATTGTGGATTTGATATCAAACTTAGCATTAGATTGTATGAAAAATTATAAGGTAGCTAATCTAACAACCAACAATACAATCATGGCAAGAACAAAAGAAAAACTTATGATTCAATAAAAATCACCAATTCAAAACAACAATCTCTTGAATAAATTAAACTCCAATGGTTTGCTCTTCCTCAACCGAGAGGATGAGTTTAGCTACTCATAATCAATGAAAAAATAACAAAATAATGTACGAAAAACATAAACAAAAACTAAGAAAAATGAGAAGAATCGCCACGCGTCGATGTTGCAATCCACCCTCTGTGTCGAGCCTTCAATCCGTCTTCAAAACTTCAAAGTAAATTATTGTTCTAAGTCTAAATATGAATAATCTGAATTGTAATGAAGGATATCTGATTCAAGGTCTCCAAATTCGAGTAAATAGGGTGGGAATCGGATTTAGTATGTAAAATCTATCCAAGATGGTAAAAATCGAGTTTCCTAATTTTTGAGGATTCTGGTCTCTTGATCGATCGAGCTCTTCTCTCGATTGATCGAGATTTTTCTCCCTTTCTCGATCGATCGAGCTCCTCTGGTTGATCGATCGAGCACTCACATATTTTGTTGCTTAGATTTTCTGCCTTGCTCGATCGATCGAGCTCTTCTGGGCGATAGATCGAGCACCTTGTCAACTCCAATGCATTTCTTGATCCTTATTCACCTTTTTAGCTCGATTTCTTCGATTACACCTACATTTACACGATTATACGATTATGTAGCATATGTATTAATTTATCCATCAAACATACCAAATCGTAGACAATTAAGCGCAATAGATGTGTCTATTTCTAGTCACATCAGAGTCTGAGAAGGTGTTCACTACAAATTGTTGAAATCTGGTAACCTTTTCAGAAAGATGTCGGAAATCCCTTGTGATTTCCTGAAACTGAGAGTCAGCATGTCTCCTTAAATTTCCAATAACATGACTGGCCTCTCGTTCTTCGTGCTTTAACTTTTGTACTTCATAGCAAGATTGGAGATAATATTTGTCAGATGAGTCAGCTGATCACTCACAAAGGGAGGAATATCTTCGACTTCAAGGTCAGGAAATCAAATAATTCCTCAAGTTAATCACTGTCTATTGTCTGAACATCAAAAGAAGAAGAAGCCCTTTCATACTCAGCATGAGCAGAAACTGGTACAACAGAAGTAGTAGCATCAAACGCATCGTCATATACAACAACAGATACATCAGTAGATACAACAGCAGTCTCAACAGGAATGAAGTCAGTAAGCAACACCTCAACAGGGATCTCCAGTCTAGTAATCAGTGGGGATTGGCGAGGAGTTGGAAGTGGGAAAATGGTTAAGTCAAAAGGAAGTTGGTTTAAAGGTTGTATCAGTAGGTCGCAGAAAATGGGGCAATAGTAGGTTCAATAGTGTACTGGGTTGTCCAGTTTCAGAAAAAGTAAAATGAATGAGAGCTAAGGCAACAGTGTCTATGTTTAAAGGATCAACATCCGGTAGGGGTGGATGATGACTGGACATAGAATGGGGCTCAATAGTGGAAAGTGGTTGTTCTACAACAGAAGAAGATTCATCTACTGGGACGGCATTAGACATGTTGACCATGGCGACCTCCACTGGGTCAAATCAACCATTTGATGGTCACTAACCTCCAATCGAACTACACCTAACTGACGAGAGCAAGAGTGTAACCCCAAGGTAACCCTGAGATCATGAAGAGTCTTCACGGCCAGAGTAAGGCAAGCTTCCAAGGAGTGGAGAACTCCTCAATCCTTGATTTCACTAGAGTGTCTAGTCCGCTGACGTAATGCATTAAGCGGTAGACTTCTCGTTGACGTAGACCCTCTTCAACATCATGGGTCTATAGGAATTCAAGATTATGAATTTCATCTTTCCTGGCTTGCTTTAAGATCATGTTGAAAACATTGAGTCGGAACTTCATTCGGGTCTTAAGCCATTGATCAAACAGTTCCAGTTGCTCTTGAACCCGTGTTTCCACTTCGTCAAGAACCAAATTAATTTTCGTCGCCACTGGAGTGGATATTGCTTACAAATAATATTTTCCTCTTCCTTTGGGAGTGTGAAGAGGAAAGTAGTAGGGGCAGGCAGTGTTTGGATTCCTTAGACTTAGGGTAAAAGATCATTGCCCTCTTCAAGAACTGAGTGGTAGCTCGGCAGAGGATGACATAGTAGATACTGATGCAACATTCATGATATCCCTCTGTGCTTGAGGGGTAGTAGTGATAGCAAATATGGAACATAGAGGACCAATAAGCTCGTTTAGGTCTCTCTGAAGCAACAATCTCACACACTTCTGCAGTGGGAAGAATTTTCGGGCAAGAAATGGTGATATCAAATGCTACCTCTGTTGTGAGTGCGATCTCAGTAATTATAGTTGTTCCCGTGTGGCAGCCGGGTTCCTCTTCTTTGTTCTAGGTTTCTTCGGTGGAGGAGAAGGAGAGAACTCAGCAGACTCTGAGATGGTTTGTTCAGAGTCACTCAATACTTGAGGCTTCTTTCTCTTGGTAGGAGCTGTCTTGGATGGGCCTCCTTCCCCACTGGTTGGTTTCCGATGCGTCATAAGGTACTTGGCATTGATGAGTCGAGTGGAATGGAGATTATGAATGGTATATACAGACTTCCCAAGATAAGACTTAGTGGAAGAGCAAAACCTAATGATCCTTGGTTGATTCGATCATACCAGTCAGCACTTGAAACAGGATCACAGATCAGTTGACGTTCAAACCTTTGACGATGGCTACACTTCAAACTTCTCCGGAGTGATGATGTCAAAAGAAACGGCCTTTCACAGCAGACCCTTAACAACAATGTCTGCCAGCACCCTGAAGTGATTCTTCATCAAAATCTTCTTGAAGGGAGGGGTTCGCAACCGGTGGCCAGACTCTGTAAATAGAGAACTCATCTCATCTCAAACAAAATTGGAGATGGCAGATAAATCAGTGAGCCCAATGGTGGGAAGACACAGTTGAGTGGTGAAATCCCTTGGTGATAGTCACTGACTGATTAGAGACAGAGGTGATCATTGAATTGTTGACCACTCTCGATGAAGCATAAAACTTCATTAAGGCTTCTTTAAAATAATGGAGTCAGGTTCAACAGAACCAACATCCCTGAGTTTTCCAGACATCTGAAGACTTGTATCATTCCGACATCGGAAATTGTGTAAATGGATTCAAAATCAACGTGAAGAGTGTTGGTGACTAAGCTTGGTTGGTTGGTCCTTGACATGAGGATTTCGCAAAGATGAGACGTAATGAGATATGAAAGAAAAAATTTCTTGAAGATTTGTTAGCATAGTAAATTGTAATTTGTGAAAGTAAAATTTTAAAAATTCTTATGGCGGATGAAGAAGAATGGAGATGTAACGTCATGCTGTAGATAAAAGGACACATAGACATGTGTCGCTCATCTAAGAAAGAATAATTTTTGAAATCAAAAGAAACAGATACGATTAAAACGGGACCGAATTAATTTAGCATTAATAAGAATAAAATTTTGAAATCCGACGTTCCAACTTGTTAATATTTAAGGAAGGTTATGAATAGCTTAGTGTACATGGTAATATCCACTGATATGTAGAGTCTGCTGGTCAAGTAGCAAATTCTACTACAGTATACAATTGTTTTACCAGCTGAGCATCAGTAGACCTTTGAAAAATACACAAATTTCCCCTCAAATAATATTCTCCATAAATTCATGCAATATCTAAAATGTACTTTCCCCCTTAATTGAGCATATATGAGAATTTAAATAATTAAGATCACTTAGTTGTATCAACTAAGCCATGTATATTGCGAAAATAGAAAAACTTAACATCCGGTAGGGGTTTTATGGAAATGTATGCTGCTTGTTATTTGGTAGATATGTATTCCAACCAAATCTCCTTCTTCATTACATGATCTCGGATGAGTGATGGTGAATATCAATATGTTTGGTCCGAGAATGAAGAACTGGATAATACGTGATAGCTATAGCAGATGTATTGTCACAAAATATCGATGTCTCAGTGAACTCAATTCCATAGTTTCTTAGTTGCTGTTCAATCCATAGTAGTTGAGCACAACAACTTCCAGTAGCAAGGTATTTTGCTTCTGCAGTAGACGTTGCGATGGATGTCTGCTTCTTTCAACCCCATGAAATCAGTCATCTCCTAGGAATTAACAGTATCCACTGGTACTCTTCTTATCAATCTTACATCATGCATAGTCAGCATGTGAATATCCAATTAAATTAAATGTAGAATCTTTGTTATACCAGAGGACAACATTTTTAATTCCTTTTAAATATTTAAGAATCCTCTTGGCAGCAGTGTAATGCGATTGCTTAGGATTAGCTTGGAAGCGAGCACACATACATACAACAAACATGATGTCAGGTCTGCTGGATGTCAAGTAAAGTAAATAACCAATAATAATGCGATACATGGTTACCTCTACCGGTATGCTTGCTTTTGTGTACTTCTACTGGTTGATAAATATTCCCTCAGCAGATTGCTTGACTCGCAATCCTAGGAAAAATGATAATTCCCCCATCATGCTCAGCTCAAACTGATCCTGCATGAATTTAGAAAATCTCTTGCAAAGTTTTGGGTTAGTACTACCAAAGATAATATCATCAACATATATCTGAACTAGTTACGTATGATCACCCTTTGTGAATTTAAAAAGGGTCTTGTCGCCAATGGTAAAGTTGTGCTAGGTCAAATACTTTGATAGAGTTTCATACCATGCTCGGGGAGCTTGTTTCAAACCATACAAAGTTTTGTTTAGTTTATAAACAAAGGAAGTTTGCTGATGGTTTTCAAACTGATAAGTGTCATTTTGCACTTATATTTTGCATATATTTCTTGCCATTTTTATAGTGATTCTTTGACGATTTTACCCTTTTGGTTGTGTTTTTGTATATTTCCAGGAATCCAGTGAAAGTGCAATAAATACCTGAAAACCCCCATTTTATGGACTGAAAGGTGGTAGCTGGGACAAAACGAGCTAAGATATTGGAAAGACAATAAAAAGAGTTGAGTTGATGAAATTAAAGCAGACGATCGATCGCTATTAAGAGGAGATCGATCCCTACGAGGCAGTAAAGTGAGGGAAATTTCATACAATAAGGTGATATATCGCCATTATTAAGAGATCGATCGCATCGGGGCAGAAGGTTTAGGCGATCGATCGCCATTCAAGAAGAGCTCGATAGACATAGAGATAAACTTGAAGAGATCGATCGCCATGGCCATAGAGATCGATAGCCAACAGAGCCATGTCCGAGAAAACTTCCTTATTTATGGGCTATAATTTGGCACCAGATTTGATGGGCTCGAATTTTTCACTATAAAATGGAGTGTTTGCATCAAAAACAGGGTTCTTCATCTGATTTTTACCCTGGATTTGGGAGGAACCACGACATACATGTTGGAGATTCAAAGCAACGCAACGGATGATAAAATATTGTTTTCTTACTTTAGTATGCTAGGCTAAGTCGTTTATCGAGATTAGGGGATCTTTTGTTGAACCACAATTTTAATTTTAGTTTTTGATTGAGTCATTGCTATCTTTGTGTTTGTGGTATGTTTTTAATGCTTTTAAGGGTTTGCAATTGAGATCGAGAGATAAGATTGTAATATGGAACAAATAACGCAAACCGTGGATTTCAGACCGAGATCGAGAGATGACGCCAAATACATGAGTGATAGCTATAGATATCTTGTAATCGAAGGTTATGAGTTTTCACGAAGCATATGCAATAGTGATTTGTTAAATAAATGAACGAGAGTTACTTACTGCAAATTGGTATTAGATTTAATATAATTCGATTGAGTATATTAGATACAACCAGAAAATTTGTCACCTTAGATGCATTAACCTTGATTAGGATTAGTAGATGAATTGCAGGGGATTACTTAAGTGAATAGAAGTCTCGATATTTATCTCTACTGTTTACTATCTTCTATCTTTGTGTTTTGGATATTTTTTGAACTTGAGTAAATTAGTAAATCGTTCATAACAATTTCATAGGTTAAATATAGTTAAACTAATTAAATTTGGCAATTGCTACTAGTCCATGTGAATACGACATCCGACTTTCTTTACTATACTAAAACTTATTACCATGCACTTGCGGCATAAATCGTGCCACACTAGAAAATAATTATTTAAAATAAACACGATCAAGTTTTTGGCGCCGTTGCCGGGGACTAGTATAAGTAATATCAAATAAGATTAGTTGACTGTAGTTTAGTCATTTGTTTTTTTTATTCTCGATTTGTTGTTTGTTTTTCTCCACACTTCTATTGTTGTTTCTTTGGGTGGATCTTTGAAAGTTGTTATCTCTTGGTGCATGCTAAGGAGTAGCAACCTACACTTGAGCCTTTCAACCCCGGGATCGAACACACTTGTCAAAGAGGCTAAGGCAAGCAAGGTCCCTCATTGCTAATAACGAGGAACTCGAGGAGGTTCCTATGGCACCAGTCGCAAGGTCAATAATGGACTACGCTCATCCTTCATTCCATGGATCATTGTCTAGCATCACTCGACCGAGCATACGGGCGAACATCTTTGAAATCAAGCCTACAATCATACAGATGATCCATCACTCGGTGCAGTTTGGGGGATCGGCTACTGATGATCCCAACACTCACATATCAGACTTCTTGGAAACATGTGACACTTTCAAGCATAATGGCGTCACTGCCGAATCCATCAGGTTACGACTTTTCCCTTTTTCCTTAAATAATAAAGCTAAATCTTGGTTACATTCATTGCCTATAGGATCAATTACTGCTTGGGATGGGATAGTGCAAGCTTTCTTGTCAAAATACTTTCCACCATCAAAGACTGCTAAGATGCTGAATGATATCACTACATTTGCGCAACATGATCCTGAAACATTGTATGAAGCATGGGAGTGCTTCAAGGCCTGACTGGAGAGATGCCCACATAATGGCCTTCCTATCTGGCTGCAGGTACAAACTTTTTATAACGGTCTATTTTTTGATAACCGTTCTACGACTGATGCATCATCAGGAGGTACTGTTATGAGAAAGACACATGAGGAGGTTATAGATTATTGGATGAGATGGCTGCTAATATCTATCAATGGCAATCCGAGAGGAACGTTCCAAAGAAGCAGGCTGGAGTTCATCAAGTTAGCGACGTTACTGCTTTGGCCACCCAAATTGAGGCATTGAACTAGAGACTAGACAACATGAGCATGACAGTGATGAAAGCTCAAGTGCTTACTTGTGACCTATGGGAGGCAATCATCCGAGCATTGAATGCCAAGTAGGTAACCCATTCGTTCAGACTAATGAAGCTGTGATATGTAGGAAACTGGCCATAAAGCAACCCCTACCCAAATACGTACAATACGGGGTTTAAGTATCAACCACAACCACCACCGGTTATCCACCAAAGCGGAGCATGGAGGAGCTACTGACCAAGTTCATATCCTCCACTGAAACAAGTATGAATAATCAAGATTCATCTATCAAAAACTTGGAGATTCAAGTAGGGCAATTGGCAATTATCTTGGCTGGGAGAGCACAAGGAACTCTACCGAGTGACATGGAGAAGAATCCAAGGGAGCAAGCCAATGCCGTGACTCTTAGGAGTGGAAAGGAACTTGGTGACAATAAGGAGACTAAACATATTCCAATTAAGCAAGAGAATGAGCAACAACGCAATAAGGGTAAGTCCACTAGAGCCACTACACCTATCCACCACAAGAAAAGGTACACATTGCTCTCCATTTTCCTCCTGCAGTTAATAGGGCGAAGGTTGATTCAAACTTTGCCAAATTTTTAGACATGCCTAAGAATTTTCATATAGATATACCATTGTTGATGTGTTACGAGAAATGCCAAATTATGTTAAATTTTAAAGAAGATGTTATCTAAGAAGCGGAAATTGGGAGAGCGCGAGACTGTCTTTTTGACTGAGGAATCTAGTACTATTGTGCAGAAGAAATCGGCCACTAATTTAAAAGATCCAGGGAGTTTCTCTATTCCTTGCACTATTGGGCCTATTTCTTCCATTAAATCGTTATCAGATTTGGGTGCTAGTGTGAACTTAATGCCTTTATCTATTTTGAGGCGACTTGGACTGGGAGAGCCGAAGCCCACAAGGTTGGTGTTGTAAATTGCAGACAAGTCTATCACCTACCCACTAGGAATCATCGAGGATGTGCCAGTCAAGATAGATCAATTCACTTTTCCTGTGGATTTTTCCTAGTGTTGGATATGGAGGAGGATGTGGGCATGCCATTGATTCTGGGACGTCCATTCCTAGCTGATGGAAGACCCATCATCGATGTTGAAGAATGGAAGTTGATCCTCCGTGTAGGAGAGGATCGGGTTACATTCAATATGCTTAAATCTTCAACACACGAACGCAACAAGCATGATTATCTAAAAGTTAACATGATTGACACTTTGCTTGTTGATGTGGTGCAAGGTATTGATGAGGTGGAGGTGAAGATCGAGCTAGAGACTGAAGAAGGTAAAAGCCATGACATGGTGAAGCCAAGGAAGGTGAAGAAGCAAAAAGATAAAAGGATGTTCATGAAGGGAGAGTCAGTCCAATTACATAAAGCGCCACCACCTCGTATTTTCCAAAGGAATCGAAAGGCTTCATGGGTTGGGCCATAAACTGTTACAAAGATGTACTCGCATGGACCCATTAAGGTAAGTGGTCCTATTCTAGGTACTTATGTCGTTAATGATGAGAGGTTGAGGCATTACCCAGCTGATTATGGAGATTCGTGCCCCACAAACGATTCCAACCATTGAGGGAATGTGGTAATAAGTCCAGCTTTGGACTATAAATCAAGAACTATTTATTTCCCTTATCTCCATTTTGATTTTATTCTCGTTGATTTGCATTTTAAATGTATTTTTTTTTTGTTGACTCCAATTTTGATCACACTCTCACCAATGATGAAGAATCTTAGGATGAGGGTGGCGACTACTGACGGTCGTCACCACAGGTATTTTGTTGCCCCTAATTTTCAATCTTATTACATCAAGGACAATGCAATATTTAAGTTTGGGGGAGTAGTAATAAGTCATTGATTGATTATTTCTCTTGAGTTGTGAATATTTGGTTGAGTATTGATCTAGAATTATCTTATGAAGAGCATTTAATTATTATTTTTTCTGGTGTAATTGGATTGAAGTAGTGATTATATGCCATGATGATATTAGTTTTACTCTACTTATGACTTGAGTCTTGATGATTGTAGATTTGTTGTGGATATCTTGAGTTGAGTTGACATGTTGAAAATGAGGTATAATTTGAGCACATTGAGTCATGAATTTGTGGATTGCATTTAGAGTAGTGATGATATGTGTGAACTTGATGACATGTCTTGAACATTTTAGAGTGATCATAGAACCTTTTATATGATGGCACTTTGAGCGAAATTTTTATTATTATGAACTTGATTTGGACATGATTAAGGCGATCTTTGAAATGTTAGAGCCTTTCAAGCCTACCTAGTCTATAGTATCTCTAATGCCCACTTTTGAGCTGTATTGAAAAGGAATGGAAATAAACCCCCATTCGACATTCATTGGTAAACTTATTATACCCACCTTTATGAGCCAAAATTGAAAGTTGTCCTTACCCGAAGGGAGTATAATGAATCTAATTCGATGCACGTGGATTGTTATATCATGATGAGCTTATTGAAAAAGATTGATGAACGAGAAAAAGAGCAAAAGAAAAGATGTAAAGAAATAGCCTTGAGATAAAGTAAATGAATAAGACCCAAAGTGGCCAATGCGAGAAAAAAAGAAGAGAAGCTCAATGCCTCAATATGTGCAAAAAAAAAAAGTAAACTTTATAAGTTATACTCTCTTCTTTGCGCTTATCCTTTTTTTTTTTTTTGAAAACCGACACCAAAAGGCCCAACACTATAGGCTTGAAAAGAGCTTTTGATCCAAGTCTAGGAATTAATTACATTAGTGGAGAAATGCTTAAAAATTAGGCATATGGGATGCTCGATGATAATCTTGAGTGTTGCTGATTAACACAGTTTGATCTATGATGATTGTATGATACTTGTGATTGACAATAGCACACACACACGTTCTGAATTTGAGGCATGTTATTTGATAAAAAGATAAAACACTTCGTGTCCAACGGTTAGATGGATTCTTGTTGTGCTATTAGTAAAATTCCTGAGATAAACATATGAGCACGAAATAATCCATGTCACTTAAGTTTCATTGTTTTTTAATTCTAATCTTGCTCGAGGACGATCAAGAGCTAAGTTTGGGGGAGTTGATAAGTGTCATTTTTACACTTATATTTTCATATATTTCTTGTCATTTTTATAGTTATTCTTGACGATTTTACGCTTTGGTTGTGTTTTTGTATATTTTCAGTAATCCAGCGAAAGTGCAAGAAATACCTGAAAATCCCATTTTATGGACTGAAATGTGGTAAATGGGACAACACGAGCCAAGACATTGGAAAGACAATACAAAGAGTTGAGTTGATGAAATTGAAGCAGGCGATTGATCGCTATTAAGAGGAGATCGATCGATACGAGGCAGTAAAGCTAGGAAATTTCGTACAAGAAGGCGGTCGATCGCCATTATTAAGAGATCGATTGCCTTGGGGCAGAAGATTTAGGCTATCGATCGCCACTCAAGAAGAGATCGATCGACATAGAGATAAATTTGAAGAGATCGATAGCCAACAGAGTCTTGTCCGAGAAAACTTCCTTATTTAAGTTACGAGCTATATTTTGGTACCAGATTTGATGGGTTCGATTTTTTCACTATAAAAGGGAGTGTTTGCATCAAAAATAGGGTTCTTAATCTGATTTTTACCCTAGATTTTGGAGGAACAGCCACATACAAGTTGGAGATTCAAAGCAACGCAGCGGGATACGAGATATCAGATCAACACAAGGAGTCAATGACTAGCGATTTTTTCTGTATTTCGAAACTTTGTTTTGGTTTGTTATTCAGATTTCAATGTTTATTATGTTGTTAAATATGATAAAATATTATTTTTGCTTTAGTATGCTAGGCTAAGTCGTTTATCGAGATTAGGTGATCTTTTGTATGAACCCACAATTTTAATTCTAGTTTTTGCTATCTTTGTGTTTGTGGTATGTTTTTAATGCTTTTAAAGGATTAGCTACCCTTTGAATGATGTTAGTTTGCAATTGAGATTGAGAGATAAGATTATAATACATAACAAATAACGCAAACTATATTTCAGACCGAGATCGAGAGATGACGTCAAATACATGAGTGATAGCTATAAGTAATCGAAGGTTAGGAGTTGCACGAAGCATATGCAATAGTGATTTGTTAAATAAGTAAACGAGAGTTACTTACTGCAAATTGGTATTAGATACCATATAACTCGAGAGAGTATATTAGATACAACCGGAAAACTTGTCACCTTAGATGCACTAACCTTGATTAAGATTAGTAGATGAATTGTGGGGGATTACTTAAGTGAACCGAAGTCTCGATATTTATCTCTACTGTTTACTATCTTCTATCTTTGTGTTTTTTATATTTTCTGAACTTGAGTAAATTAGTAAATCGATCATAACAATTTCGTAGATTAAATATAGTTAAACTAATTAAATTTGGCAATTGCTACTAGTCCCTGTGGATACGACATCTGACTTTCTTTACTGTTAGGATCGGTCCGGAGTGTTTAGAGGGGGGGTGAATGAACACTCCTTCTAAAATTTAATCCCTTGTGATTTCTTTCGGATTAGTGAAAGAAATCTGTTTCTTAATCAACTCTTTTATTGAACAGACCACTGAATGTATAAGTGCGGAACGGTCTGTTTATATATTTGTAAGAACGGCTCGATGGCTTGAATGAAAGAACGAGTGCAGAAAGATAAGAACACAGAATATGTTTCTGGAAGTTCGAAGGTGGTGTAATCCTTCTACGTCTCCCCTTCTTCCAATTAAGGAAGGTTTCTACTAGAAGACTTTGATTTATACAATCCTGTTGTGCAAACCCGATTCAGGCTGGATTTACCCCACTACCAGACTGAAACTCCTAGTCACTCGATCTGTTCAGACACTCTCTGTCTGACAGTTACAATTTGTTTCTCACTTCTATTTTTCAATACAGAATACACAAGATGCGCACAGTGATCCTAAATGATCAAATATTACAATGTAATCGTGCTTAAAAATAATTTCAGCTCGAGAGCTTTTGAGCTTAAAAGCTTGTGCTGTTTTTTGATTGATCAGCGAGAGTCTTGTTTATCTGTATTGTTGAGTCTTTTGTCGTCGTTTTTTCTGTATTATTGTTGCATCCTTTTATAGTTGCATGTACCAACGACATTATTTCCCTTAATGTGCAACTCTTGACTCTGCTTAATCTCTGAGTAAGCTACAGTCTTCTTCCTCAGGATACTTGCCGTTCTGGTTCATGCTTTCGGCGACTGTCAGGTAAGCTCTTCTTTGTCTTCTTACCTTTTATGGTAATCTTCAGTCTTTGGTCCTTTGTAGCATTAATTACAACATTAAATGCTACAATAAATAGCCGTTAATGATTCGGACTGAAGAACCAATCTTTATACATCCTTGACTGCTCTGATCTGATATAGGTTGAGATCGATCTGAAGCTTCGATCTAGTCAGTCTGATATCTATCGATCCGGTCTGATATGTGATATGCCTTATCAGCTTGTTCTGTTTTGAGCTATCGATCTGGTCAGTCTGATTACCCTCGATCCGGTCTGATATGCTTTGTCATCTTATCAGCTTGATCTGTTTTGGGCGATCGATCTGGTCAGTCTGATTTCTCTCGATCCGGTCTGATATGTTTTGTCATCTTTAAAATCTCATCGATAAAGTTCGGAACTAACATTTACTATACTAAAACTTGACACCGTGCACTTGCGGTATAAATCGTGCCACACTAGAAAATATCTGTTTAAAATAACGTGATCATAAACACAGGAGGTATTTCAACATAAATTTCTTCTTGGAGTTTGCCATTAAGAAAAGCACTATTAACGTCCATCTCATAGACTTTAAAGTCCTCGAATGCAGCAAATGTAAGAAATATGTGAATAGCTTCTAATCGGGCTATAGTAGCAAAATGCCTCATCAAAATCAATTCCTTCTTCCTATCTGTATCCATGTGCAACTAAGCTTGCCTTATTCTAAATTATCGTACAATTCTCATCCAATTATTTCTAAATACCCATTTGGTACCAATAATAGTGTGTGATGTGATGGTCGTGTTACTAAGTGCCTAACTTTATTTCTCTCAAATTGATTAAATTCTTCTTTCATAGTTTCTACCCAATTTGGATCTAAAATAGCATCATCTATCTTCTTGGGTTCTATGTGAGAGATGAATACACCATGAAGGGAATTCATTTATCATCTGTCATTTGGTTCTGAGAGGAGCAGTAGGGCTACCTATGACTTGCTCAGGTGGATGATCCTTCTTCCATGGAGCGGAGGTCCAAGAGGATTTGTTCCTTTGTTACTAAGTATTTGAGTTGGCAGCTCAGTAGACTGAATTGATTAAGCATTGGTATTTGTGATATCACTGCAGTAAGGGTAGATTCAGTAGCGTCTTCGGCAGCAGGGTTCAGCTCTTTTGGACCAGTAGAATCTTCTGCTTGCGCTTCCGTTACTTCTTATTCTACAATGCAGTTGACCCTTCTACTGTAATCCAACTCATCATCATAACATTATCAATATGCGTATTTTCTAACCGACTACTCAAGTTATTGATTTGCATCTCAGAGATAGAATTATCAAGAGAGTCATCGAATTTGACATGATAGATTCCTCTACTGTAAGTGTTATATTATTAAATACTCTTAAAGCCTTACTAACAGCAGAGTAGTCAAGAAACATTCATGCGTTAGATTTAGCATCAAAAGGTGTGAGACGAGTCTTTCTATTTTGTTGTGAATAAAACATTTGCAATCAAACACATGAAAATAAGAAATATTTGGCTTACTGCCATTCCAGATCTCATACAGTGTTTTGTTCGCTCGTTTATTAATCATCGGTCTGTTCCACCTATAGCAAGTTGTATTAACTACTTCTACCAAAATCTCTGAGAGATTTCTGACTCTGCAAGCATAGTTCGCACAGCTTCTTTCAAAGTACGATACCTACGCTCAGCATCTCCATTTTGTTGTGGGGTTCTAGCAGCATAGTATTTATGTTTAATACCAAGATCATCTAGACAAGATTTGAGTGACTGATTGGTAAACTCAGTACCTTTAACACATCAAATTCTATATATCACACACGAGTTCTAGTTTTGTAGTCTTTTCAATAGTTTGATCAGCTTTGGAGTAGCCTGATATTTGCCACTTAGAAATAGGACCCACGTAAAACGAGAGAAATCATCTATTAACACTATGGTATACTTTATGCCCCTAGACTTGTTACTGGTATAGGACCAAAAAGATCCATGTGTAGCAACTCTAGGCATCGAGAAGAAGACTTACTACATCTATTCTTAAAAGTAGATCTGATATACTTATCAAGCTGGCATGTTGAACAAATCTTGTCTTTAGAGAACTCTATCTAGGGCAATCCATCAACTAAATTAAGCTTACGCACACTGGCAATAGTTTTAAAATTTAAATGACTCAAACGCTTGTGCCAAAGCCAATTTTTGGAACTATTCAAGGCGTCAAAGCAAGCAGGTGAGGCTGGCTGGTCAAAATTCTAATCAATCTTATAAGTTTTATCATGCCTTTTATCTACAAACAGTATATTGCCATCAATAGATCTTATTGTACAAGCGTGCTGATTGAATTCTAATGAAGTCCATTATCACATAGTTGACTAATGCTAATCAGGTTATAACATAAATTTTCAACTAATAGTACATCTTTAATAATAATGTTACCATGGATAATCTTACCCTTACCCACGGTCTACCTTTCACGTTCACCGAACGTCATTCTTTGTTCGGTAGTGTCTACTAACTCAGACAGTAGATATGAACTTTATGTCATATGTCTAGAACATCCACTGTCCAGGAACCACTCTGAGCTCCAAACTTGCTGGATTCTATATCTCTGCAATTAAAACGATGATATCATTGGTATCAATCCTACTTGGGTCCAGACAGAATTTGTCCTTCGGGACCTACACTTGGATAATCCTGAACCTCTTGGGTCTGTGTGTGTCCTGAAGTGTGTGTACTGTAAATGGTGATGGTGTTCTAGGGTGTTGCGCCTGATATTGAGTGTATGCATGTTTTTTTTGTTTTTGATTCTTATTTGGAAGCATATACCTCTTCTGGACAGGCATAAAATTATAATACCAGTTAGTTTTTGCCTCTCGAGTTGCCTGACCAGTAGGATTATGTCTAATTTTAGACTTTTGTACTGGTCTAGTATTCTCTACTGGCTTGACATAACCAATACCTTTATGTGATGAATGTTCCATAACGAGAATTGGCTTGACAGGTTCCATTTCCAACTCACTTGGTTCATATACTATGCTGGATCTAACAAACTTCATTGTTTGAGACTTGTTTTTCACCAGACACAATTGAGATTCTGTGCTAGAAGCTTTACTGTCATGGTTGATATAGCATATGCCAGCAAGATTTGCAGCAAGCCTATTCGACTCTAGTATTTCATCTTTTCTAGCAGTTGATGTGTTCCATGTGCTAACCAAATTGAAAAGTTTCTTGTGTGCACATTTTAACTTCATCCTTTTGTTTTTCGAGTAGACTTACTTTTGCCCTTAAACATTCCAGCTCCCATGATTCTTCACAATCAAGTTTACTGTCATGTTGTTCCACTGGGCTGGTATGTTCATCCTTGTAGTTCTCGAATGACTCATACAACTGTTGATACTCATTTATCATGTTCTGTAGTGCAGTAGTGAGTTCAATATGAGTAAATTCAGAAAAGTTAGAATCAGTTACCTCACAGTCATCATTTGTCATGAGACAGTGGACACCTTCATCTTCACTTTCGCTTGAGGAGCTTGATGATTCTTATGATTTTGATTCTGAATCAACCCACTTACTCTTGCTTTCCTCAGCAACAAGAACCTTTTGGTTTCTATTCTCATGGATGATCTTCTTTACTCCTTAGACGTTTTGTAGTCCTTGGAAGTGCCCTGGTTTGTGATAGTTGAAGCAGACACGATCATCTTCTTCTGATCTGTCCTTAAAGTATTGCTTCCTTGGGTAAGACTGAAATGTCTTGTGGTTTTTCTTCATAAATTTGCCAAATTTCTTGCATCGGCACACATTTGTTCAGTAGTCATCTCTGTTGCAGTGGACAGGGACTCTGATGCAGCAAGGGCTTTCGTTGGTTGACTGGAACTTGGTTCATCGTCAACTCTAATACCTAATTCAAACTCATACGCCTTTAAATCAACAAATAGATAGTGCAGATCGGTCTTATTTAAATCTTTGGATTCTCTCATGGCTATGGTCATCACATCTCGTTCTCTTGGGAGACCTCCCATGACTTTTAGAGTAACTTACTGTTCGACATTTCTTTTCCCATGTTGTTGAGTTCGTTGATAATTCATGCCACTCTTTCATCATATTCATCTAGAGTTTCTCCAGATATCATCCTGATATTCTCAAACTTTTGTAGAGCAACAGTAAGCTTGTTTTCTTTAGTTTGATCATTTCCTTCACACAGTTGTGCTATCTTTTCCCAGAGATCTTTTGCGGTAGGACACATTTTGATTTTATTGAACATGTACTTGTCCAATGTTTTGAAAAAGATGTCCTTATCTACATTGTCCAAGTTTGCCTTTTTCTTTCCATCATTTGTCGAGGATTCTCTATCATTTTCAACCATTTGAGATTCACCACTAGAGATATCCACTTTTGTGTGGACTTTCATAATCGTCATTGGTCCGTCAGTGATGGCGTACCACATATCATCATCCTGAGCACTTAGATGTGCTTGCATCCGAATTCTCTAGTCATCATAGCATCCTTTTTTTAACATTGGAACATTGCTGAATGAGGCCATCAGTTCTGGTATTCTCACAATTGAGAAGATCTTGCTCTGATACCACTTGTTAGTATCGGAGTAGTGTTTGTTGGGGGGGGGGGGGGTGTCTGAATAAACACTAGACTCAATTTCTCGATACTTCAAAATACATCACTCGATACTTTGACATACAGCGGGTTGTTAAGTACTACAGTAAGATCTCAATTGATTACAAGTCAGTAGACAACTAAGAATAGTGCGGAATGTGTCTACTGTACTTGTGAGTTAAGAACTGGTCGGTAGAACACGAAGAAATAGTAAGGTAAGGTGCAAACGGTAAATGAAAGGAGTTGTTTCTGGAAGTTCGAAGCACAAACGCTTCTACGTCCCCCCTTCTTCCTTTGTAGGAAGGTTACACTAGAAGACTTTAATTTACACTTTACAGTATACAACTTTCTTAGGCACCCACACAGATTTGCCTAAACTCCTAGCAATACAATAATCACACATATTACATAATGATTTTACAACTCTCACAAGATATAAAAACTCGGTTTTTCCTTCGAGTGTTCTTGAGCAGTAGACTTGAATACTTAGATCTTCAAGATCTAATACGCTTGGATTTCAAATGAAATGGATTCAAGATTTGGAGTGTTGAGAGCTTTCTTCATTCTTCTTCGACCTATTATAGACTTGAAAATCTAACGACAACTATTCTTCAAATGGAAAGAACCGCTTAAAATCAGTTTCCTGATTTTCATCCAAATTCCTTTTGTCTTCTTGCCAATTTTGTTAAGCAACGGCTAGTTCATTCTGACGAAATTGGTGGCGCTTATATGGCAATACGGTGCTCTGTCAGAGTGAACGTCTTTGAGTTTTGTCTTGTTGCCTTATACGTCTGCTGACTTCTCCTTGAAGATTTTAATCTGCTAGACTAAAACATCACTATGTATTTTCCATCATCTGTTGGTTACTCATGAGTTACTTAGTCAGCTGGACTCAAGTCAACTAATGCCTTTGACTGTCTGCTGGTATCCCTGGAGATTTACATAGTGGAATAAGATACTCTGTTCCAGTAGACCTCAATTCTCTGCATCCGATTGATGATGACTTCTGTTGTTTGTTCTTTCAATAGACGATATCTTTAAGTTTTGTTGCCGATAGACAAGAATCTTCTAATCTTTGTTCCCGTTAGACGATATATTTTACTCTTTGTTCCGGGTAGACGTTAGTAGAGTCAGTCAACGGTCTTTTCATCAGTAGGCTTCTTTGATGCAGTAGACGCTCCAACCAGTAGACGTTTGTTATCACCAAAACTTATAAATGTTTTCCCAACACAGCTACATGAGTCGACCCGTTTTGGCCCGGGTTTTGGCTGGTTGGACCACCGATTATTCCTTTTTTAAAAAAAAAAAAGGTTTTTTTAATATGTACTTGTTTATATAGACTGAATAATATTTCAATATATATATATATTAGTACTATTGCCCGCTTATGGCGAGGTGTCTCGATTAGGGTGTTTTGTACTGTTATAGTTCAAAGATAGGCGGTTTTTATATTCTGTAAAAGTCCTAGGTTTATGATGAATCATAGGAGGTCTTGAATGGTATCAGAGCCAATTAGGTCATAAGTTTATGTAGAGGATGATAAGAGTTAACAAAGTAGCCTTATTCAAATGAATTTAAACCTTATCAAGAAACAGAATACTGTTAAGAACAGTACAGTACAAGAATATGAAGTACCTCAGAATTTAGAATCATTAAATCGATGGACAATTCCTAAAATTAAACCTAAACTTATATACTTAGGAGCTTTTGAAAGATTAGGAATCAAACAAACTGTGAAAACTACTGAAGAAGCGGTATCATTAAATAATAATGAAATGATTTTAAAATTACTTAGTGAAAATGATATTTTACCTTATATTGAAACTCATAAATTTCTTCATATTGGTTTAGTGCAAATTGCTTAGAAGAATTACCAGAAAGCTTTATAGCAGCTTTAAGAGATGGTAGAAATTTAAACTGGAAACAATCTTTGATTGGAATTATAAAATCTAGTTTGGCCCATGGCCCTGTTTATTTTGATGTTTATCCAAATTTACAATTATCATTATCTGATATTAATATATGAGATGTTTTAACATTAAATTTTAAAACTCATGGATATAATTATGCTCCAGGAACAGAAATAATTTGTATCTGTTATCGTATTTATTATAAACGTTTGCATACATTAAATCCTCGATGTAGGAGAATGGACAAACCAATTAATGAAACAATATTAATTGAAACTAATTTTAGTCGATCAAATATTACAACTCGAAAAGCCATTAAATGGGATGAAATTGTTTTCCCTGATAACTGGACAATTAAACATGCAATTCCTGTTGAGACCAGAATTCAAAACAATTTAGTAGATGTTATACAAACAAATGATGGTTCAATTAAATTACAAGTTGAACCAAATAATCAACAAAAAATATTACAATCTATACCTAGATTTTTAAGATCTAAATCATCTAGGTCCTATTCATCTTTATCTCATATTTCTCCAATGGAGGAAAATAATTCTCCACATAGAGCTTCAACATCTACAGTACCGAATCCAATTGATAATTTACAACATGGAAGAATAAGTAAATTATATATTAATCCAGACAATATAGTAAGAGGAATAAAAGAATCAGAAATAACTGAACCAGAAATGAATTTTTCTTTATGAATAATGCACCCAAAATAGATTTAGCCCTGGATCTAGTGTCAGGCAGAAAATAAAAAATAAATTCAATCAACCTAAATGGGAACAATTTAGAAAATGGTTTTTTGACAACATCTCAAAAAACAACCAAACTTTATTACAGAATGAATTTTATAAATTCTGTTCTGATCAAAATTTTTATATACCATTTATACCATTGTTTATATCCATATATGTTGAACCTTATATTCAAATATTAGAAAGGACATAAAAACTTTCTAATGGAAATATTTTGAAAAATTTATATCCTCCTCAACAATCATTTGAAATTGAAAAGGAAGGAACAATTCTTAATTTTTCAGCATTTTCAAAATTATTAGAAAATGAAACTTTACAACTTACATGTCAACATATTAATAAATTATTAAAACAACAAAATTATACAAATCTTTCCTTATTATATTAGGAGAATAAATTAATTTTTTACACAACCGAATTGAAATTATTAACAAAAATGTTTATCAAATTCAACCCCAGTATCTATGATACCACCGTCAGAAATTATTCTTGCAACTCTTAGTATACAACCTCCACCTGAAATCAAAGATTTTAAATTAATCAATAATTGAGTGGGAAACATTTTTAAATAATAATTTTAAATTTATCAGTTTCGGTTCTTGACAATGAATTACAAGACAAAATAGATGATAATCAAGATTATAAACAAATTTTTAATGATCAAATTAATAAATTAAAAAATTAATGGGCTGATCAACCCACACAAAGATTATTTATTACATGAGACATTCTCCTATGGATACTCTGCATGAAGAAACATAGTATATTGTTAATAACAGTTATAGTGGTAAAAATATTTATGAATGGAATCTTGATGGTTATCCTGATAAACAAATTTATAATTTGGCTCATAAGAATGCTAATGTATTCTACTATTTGTAAAAGCAATGAAAATAATGATAAAACTATTGCTAATATGATCATTGCTGGATTTACTGGTCAATTAAAAGGCTGGTGGGATCATTATTTAACCCTAACTAATAAAGAGGAAATTACAGTCAAATAAGAAAATAACAACATTGTAGAAAATGATGTCTACACTTTAGTTGTAAATATTATTGTTCATTTTACATGTCGATATTCTGACTAAAATGAAAATATTCGAACTCTTTTACAGAATTTAAGATGTATAACATTAACTGATTTTAGATGGTATAAAGATATTTTTCTCGATAGAGTTATGGAACTACAAGATTGCAATAGTTCACAATGAAAATCCAAATTTATTGATGGATTACCTCATCTATTTGCTGAAAGAGTTAGAAAGAATCTTAGAAAATATCATATTAATAATCCTTATGATTCTTATATTTATGGAAAACTTATAGGGAGATTTCTCCAAGAAGGATTAGCCATATGTAATGAAATTAAATTATATCAACAAATTAAAAGAAAAAATTTTTCTGAACGAAAACAATTAGGACAGTTTTGTGAGCAATTTGGTACGGAATACTATCACAGGATAAGATTTATTCTCAAAATAAATAATTCAAAAATGATAAATATTTTCAAAAACCTTATTATAAGAAAAGGAGAAAATATTCCCAAAAAAGATTAGATCAAAAGAATGAAAGGAAAAAATTAAGACAACAAGTTAAAACATCTAAGAAATAAAATATAACTTGTTTTAGATGTGGTCATCAAGGTCATTATGCTAATAGATGCAAAATTAAAGAAAAAATTAATAATCTAGATATTCCTGATAATATTAAGGATGCTCTTAGTAAAATATTAGTACACTCTTCTGATAGTTCTAATTATTCTTCAGACTCATCTTATGATTCAAATGATTCAGATGAATCAAAACATCTTCAAGTTCTAGATAATGAATCTAGTTATTCAGAAACAGATTGTTGTAAACCTTGTTCCATTGGACAACCATGCATTAAAACTATTTCTGATGAATCAAATGATTAATATGATAAAATATTATCACAATTCCAGGATTTAAATATAAATATATTAACTAATACCAATATATTAGAATTTTTAAAATTAGTTAAAGACCCTGATTTACGTTATAAATTAATTGATCAACTGGAAGATATTCCTTCCACCTCAACATCTAATAATATTCCTGGAACACCTACTACCAATTCTAATAATTCTTACTCCATGTCAGAAGTTTATAAACTTTTAAGACAAAGAAAATCAAATGATACTCCTACATCAACAAATGATTTGTTAATAGAGATTGATAATCTTAAACAAGCAAATAAATTTCTTCAACATTAAAATAAATTATTTGATACTCGAATTTCTAAATTAAAAGATAATCAAATTTCTAATTCTCCACTTACATCTCCAAAATTTCCTAACAAAGATAATTTTCAGTTACCACCAGAACATGATTTTCTTTCAACACTAGAAATTCTAGTTTCTAAAAATGGTGTACTCAGATTACTTTATTAATTGATAATCAACAACAACAACAACAACTAAGCCTTTAATCTCAATGAATTGGGGTAGGCTACATGAACAATATAGAGAATCAAGTCGGGTCGGACACATGCGTCAGTCTTCTCCAAACGCTTATATCAATCAACATATCTTCTATAATCCCCTTGCACTCCAAATCTTTGGGAATAACTTCGAGCCATGTATTCTTCGATCGTCCTCTCGCTCTCGTGAACTGGCCAAAATCCATGGACTCCACTCGACGCACAGGTGCACTGCTAGGCCTACGTCAAACATGATCAAACCAGCGTAAGCGGCTTTCTTGCATCTTATCTTCTATACAAGCTACACCTACTTCAGCTCGAATATCTTCATTCCTTATTTTATCTTTTCTGGTTTTACCGCACATCCAACGAAGCATACGCATCTCTGCCACACTCATCTTTTGGATGTGATTCCTCTTGGCTGCCCAACATTCCGTCCCCTACAATATTGCGGGTCTAACGGCGGTTCTATAAAACTTTCCCTTCAATTTCAGCGGGATATTACAATCACATAGAACTCCGGTGGCTTTTCTACGTTTCAACCAGCCAGCCTGAATCCTTTGGTTAACGTCGCTGTGAATCTCTCCATCCTTTTGGATAACTGAACCTAGGTATCGAAACTTGCTACTCATCGATACCTCTTGACCACTGAGTGCTACAACACAGGAATCCCGAAAGGAACGACCACTAAATCTGCACTCCATATATTCTGTTTTAGACCTACTTAATCTAAAACCCTTGGATTCCAAAGTCTCTCTCCATAATTCCAATTTGGCATTTACCCCTGCCATTTTCTCGTCGATTAACACAACATCGTCATCAAAAAGTATGTTCCAAGGTAATTCAGTTGTATCTCTTTTGTTATCTCATCCATCACTAGGGCGAATAGAAAAGGACTCAACGCAGACCCTTGATGCAATCCAATAGTGCTCGAGAACTCACTTGTCACCCCATTGCACGTTCTCACATTGGATGCTACTTCGTCATACATGTCCTTGATTATATTGACATACTTGATGTGAACTTTTTTCTTCATCAAAGCCCACCATAATATCTCCCTTGGTACTTTATCGTGGGCCTTCTCTAAGTATATAAAGATCATATGCAGATCTTTACTCCTCTCACGATAGCTCTCGACGAGTTCACGAAGTAAATGGATAGCTTCAGTGGTTGACCGTCCTGGCATGAACCCAAATTGGTTCTCCGATATCTTAACCTCCCTCCTTAAACGACATTCAATTATCCTCTCCCAAAGCTTCATTGTATGACACATGAGTTTTATACCACCATAGTAATTGATAATCATTTTTCTAAAATATTTATATCACTTATTGATAGTGGTGCATATTTAAACGTTATTCAGGAAGGATTAATTCATACTAGATATTACACCAAAACAACTAATAGTTTATCACGCGCTGGTGGACAAAAACTAAATATACAGTATAAACTTCCACAAGTTTCTATATGCATCAATAAAACATGCATAAAAACTAGTTTTTTATTAGCTAGAGATATTACGAACCAAGTGATTCTTGGATCTCCTTTTATCACCCAATTATATCCAATTAAATATATTGATAATTTAGGTATTCGTGGTATATTTGAAGGCAAATCAATTTTCCTTAAATTCTTAGATGCTCATTCACCAATGTACATTAATATTATTAATGATCATATATACAGAATAAAATTCATCAATAACAATTTTTAAAATTTGAAGTCAATACAATCACAATAAGTGATCAGTTACAAAATCCTAGATTACGGGAAAATTAAATAATTACACAACAATTTACGTTAGAAATTTGGAATGATCACCCAATGCTTTTTGGAATCAAATAAAGCATATTATCTATTTACCTTATGAGGATGATTTTAATAAAAATTAATCCCTACAAAAGCTCGACCATGTCAAATGAGCTCTGAATATTTAAAATTGTGTAAAAAGGAAATTGAATCCTTACATAAGAATTTAATTAAACCTTCTAAATCTCCTTGGTCTTGTACTACTTTCTATGTTAATAAAAAGAATGAACAAGAACGTGGAGTACCCAGATTGGTTATTAATTATAAACCATTAAATAAAGTCTTAAAATGAATAAGACATCCAATCCCTAATAAAAAAGATTTACTAGATAGATTATATGATTCTATCATATTTTTCAAATTTGATCTTAAATCAGGTTATTGGCAAATTCAAGTAAATCAAAGTGATACTTATAAAACTGCTTTTAATGTTCCAATAAGACATTATGAGTGGAATGTGATGCCTTTTGGTTTGAAAAATGCACCCTCTGAATTTCAGCAAATTACGAATGATATTTTTACTACTTATAGTGAGTTTATAATTGTTTATATAGATGATATTTTAGTATATTCTAAAATAATTGATTTGCATATAAAACATCTAGATATGTTTAAGAAATTATTATTAAAAATGTCTTAATTATATCTAAACCTAAAATGTCTTTATTTCAATCTGAAATCAGATTTTTAGGTCAAAAATTAATAAAGGAAATATAATTCATACTTCACGTAATATAGAATTTGCGTCTAAATTTCCAGATAAATTAATTGATAAAACTCATTTACAGAGATTTTTAGGAAGTCTAAATTATATTTTTGCTTTTAACTCAAGAATCAACTATTCTATACGATAGACTTAAAAAGGTTCCTAAACCTTGGAGAGATCAACATACTAAGGCAGTTCAAACAATTAAACAAAAGGTAAAATATTTACCATGTTTAATGATAGCTAATCCAAATTGGAATAAGAATATTGAAACAGATGCCTCTGATATTGGTTATGGAGGTATATTAAAACAGATAGATCATATCTCAAAAATGAATTTTTAATTAGATATTATTCTGTAAATGGAATGACAGTCAAAAGAATTATGCAACCATAACAAAAGAAATTCTTGCAATTGTTAAATGTATTTTAAAATTTCAAGATGATTTATATAATTAAAACAGATTGTAAGTCCGCTAAAATTTATGTTTAATAAAGATTTTAAGCATGATGTCTCTAAACAAATGTTTGCTCGTTGGCAAGCTCACTTAGCTCCTTCTGATTTTGATATAATATATAAAAAGGGTGAAGAAAATTTTCCAGACTTTTTGACTCGAGAATAATTAAACTCTTGACATATTTTCATGAATGAGTCAATCTTATAGAGGAAATTCATCTTATAGAGGAAGGGGTGGCCGAGAACATATTCCAGAGCATATTTTGGCTCAACATGGACCACGTAAGCTTATAACTAAGAATTTATCTCAAGAACAAGATCCTTTATACCAGGAATTTCTTACTTTTAAGCAACGGAAAGAGGGTCATATCCCTGAAACTGCATCATCATATGCAAATATCGTTAATAACGATGAAGAAGAATCACATAATTATATTATGAATGATTTTCAGGAAATAATATTTTTCCTTGAAGATATCGATTTAAAATAGGACAATGAACCCTGGAAAATTATGAGCATTGTATATTGACACTGCTTCATTTTCTTATGGGACTTATAAGTCAAGACATTATTATGAGCAATTACTCATAAATAATTCATGCGATATTACGCGATATCCTTTAAATCAGAAGATAATTTTACTTTAGTAAAATCATTATTAAGCGAGTAATAACTCCGACTGAATGGGGAATATCACATCTTAAGAAAAAATAATTTGTTTTTCCTAATAATCAAATGATTAAATATAACTATTGGGACTATATTGATGCATTTCATAAAGTTTTCTTATATGAAAATAATAAGAAAAGACATTCATGGTTTATCAAAATATGTGCTGAGGTATATAAACATGACATTCCAAATTGGTTTATAAATTGGTGGGGTAAATATGGCACTACTCATAAAATTTTACCAGAAATTTATATAACTTATTTTAATGAATGGCTTGATTTATCCCCCAAATTAATTCAATTACAAAAACAAAGTTCTGGTATAACAAGAATATCATCTTTTTATTTCTTTGTTGAATTTTCTATTCCTTGGATTTGGAAGTGGTCGCCAGTAGTGTCTTATACTGACACACATATCCCATGCCTTAAAAGAAATTTTTATTCAAAATTTTGGGACAAAATGTTAAAAGATAACCCAGAAACCAAACAAATGTTTGGAATGGAAACTTTGGAACTTATTGCTGATACCATTGCTACATATCAAACGGAAAATTGTTTAAAAAATTCGTTTGATCAACCTTAACTATTGGAACACATTGCTCGAAAATGCCGTATGAAATCCGAAGTTATGACTAAGGAAAAAATGATAGAAGAATATCTTGAAGCAATGAAGCGAGATCTATTAACCAGATTTGATGATGACAATATGTCTGGTAAATCAATTTTTGAAGATTTACAGGATGCACAAGATCCTAATATTCCATTTGACGATATTTTTGCTACATTCAAAGCCACTATGATGGACACTGTTTCTACGGGATCCACATCAAAAGATAAAGACAAAGCATTATGAAAAGAAGATGCTGGTTCTCGCATTATTCGGGCACATGGCCGACAAACTTTAGTGGATTTGACTAAAGGGACATATTACTTTAATAAAGTTTTGTACGATGAAATATATTCCATCCACTGCGTCTATTTTATTTTAGTGCGTCTACTGTTGTACATTAGTGTGGTTACTATTTGTACTTTTTAATTATTAGTTTGTACTATTTTTATTTTTCGTTTTAAATCCGGATTTGATGTCCGAAACTCCACTCCTATATAAGGAGGTTTTATTTTCATTGTCAAGCAGACTTTAAAATATCCAAATATTTTCGGACATCAAATCCGAAAACATCCTTTTATTTTTATTTTTATTTTTTAGTCTGCCTGACAATGAAAATAAAACCTCCGTATATAGGAGTGGAGCTTCGGACATCAAATCCGGACTTAAACAGAAAATAAAATAGTACAAACTAATAATTAAAAACTACAAATAGTAAAAACTTTATTAAAGTAATATGTCCCTTTAATCAAATCCACTAAAGTTTGTCGGCCATGTGCCCGAATAATGCGAGAATCGGCATCTTCTTTTCATAATGCTTTGTCTTTATCTTTTGATGTGGATCCCGTAGAAACAGTGTCCATCATAGTGGCTTTGAATGTAGCAAAAATATCATCAAATGGAATATTAGGATCTTGTGCATCCTGTAAATCTTCAAAAATTGATTTACCAGACATATTGTCATCATCAAATATGATTAATAGATCTGGCTTCATTGCTTCAAGATATTCTTCTATCATTTTTTCCTTAGTCATAACTTTGGATTTCATACGGCATTTTGAGCAATGTGTTCGAATGATGAAGGTTGATCAAACAAATTTTTTAAACAATTTTCCGTTTGATATGTAGCAATGGTATCAGCAATAAGTTCCAAAGTTTCCATTCCAAACATTTGTTTGGTTTATGGGTTATCTTTTAACATTTTGTCCCAAAATTTTAAATAAAAATTTCTTTTAAGGCATGGGATATGTGTGTCAGTATAAGACACTATTGGCGACCACTTCCAAATCCAAGGAATATAAAATTCAACAAAGAAATAAAAAGATGATATTCCTGTTATACCAGAACTTTGTTTTTGTAATTGAATTAATTTGGGGGATAAATCAATCATTCATTAACATAAGTTTTATAAATTTCTGGTAAAATTTTATGAGTAGTGCCATATTTACCCCACCAATTTATAAACCAATTTGGAATGTCATGTTTATATACCTCAGCACATATTTTGATAAACCATGAATGTCTTTTCTTATTATTTTCATATAAGAAAACTTTATGAAATGCATCAATATAGTCCCAATAGTAATATTTAATCATTTGATTATTAGGAAAAGCAAATTATTTTTCCTTAAGAGGTGATATTCCTCATTCAGTTGGAGTTATTACTCGCTTAATAATGAGTTTACTAAATGTAAAATTATCTTTCTGATTTAAAGGATATCGCGTAATATCGCATGAATTATTTATGAATAATTGCTCATAATAATGTCTTGACTTATATGTCCCATGAAGCAGTGTCAATATACATGCTCATAATTTTCCAGGGTTCATTGTCCTATTTTAAATCAATATCTTCAAGGAAAAATATTATTTCCTGAGAATCATTCATAATATAATTATGTGATTCTTCTTCATCTTTATTAACGATATTTGCATATGATGATGCAGTTTTAGGGATATGACCCTCTTTCCATTGCTTAAAAGCAAGAAATTCCTGGTATAAAGGATCTTGTTCTTGAGATAAATTCTTACATATAAGCTTACGTGGTCCATGTTGAGCCAAAATATGCTCTGGGATATGTTATTGGCCACCCATTCCTCTATAAGAGGAATTTTCTCTATAAGATTGACTCATTCCTGAAAATATGTAGAGTTTAAATATTCTCGAGTCAAAAAGTCTGGGAGAGAATTTTCTTCACCCTTTTTATATATTATATCAAAATCAAAAGGAGCTAAGTGGGCTTGCCAACGAGCAAACATTTGTTTAGAGACATCATGCTTCAAATCTTTATTAAACATAAATTTAGTGGACTTACAATCTGTTTTAATTATAAATTTTTGATTATATAAATCATCTTGAAATTTTAAAATACATTTAATAATTGCAAGAATTTCTTTTGCTATGGTTGCATAATTCTTCTGACTGTCATTCCATTTACCAGAATAAAATCTAATTAAAAATTCATTTTTTGAGAGGATCTATCTGTTTTAATATACCTCAATAACTAATATCAGAGGCATCTGTTCCAATAATCTTATTCCAATTTGGATCAGCTATCATTAAACATGGTAAATATATTACCTTTTGTTTAATTGTTTGAACTGCCTTAGTATGTTGATCTGTCCAAGGTTTATGAACATTTTTAGGTCTATCGTATAGGATAGCTGAGTCTTGAGTTAAATTTTTATAATAAACAGAAATATAATTCAGACTTCCTAAAAATCTCTGCAATTGAGTTTTATCAATTATTTTATCTGAAAATTTAGACGCAAATTCTGTACTACGTGAAATAGGAATTATATTTCCTCTATTAATATTATGACCTAAAAATCTTATTTCAGTTTGAAATAAAGACATTTTAGTTTTAGATATAACTAAGCCATTTTGAATAATAATTTTCTTAAACATATCTAGATGTTTTATATGTAAATCAATTGTTTTAGAATATACTAAAATATCATCTATATAAACAATTATAAACTCACTATAAGGAGTTAAAATATCATTCATAATTTGCTGAAATTCAGAGGGTGTATTTTTCAAAACAGAAGGCATCACATTCCACTCATAATGTCTTATTGGAACATTAAAAGCAATTTTATAAGTATCACTTTGATTTTCTTGAATTTGCCAATAACCTGATTTAAGATCAAATTTGAGAAATTTGATAGAATCATATACTCTATCTAGTAAATCTTTTTTATTAGGGATTGTATGTCTTATTCATTTTAAGACTTTATTTAATGGTTTATAATTACTAACCAATCTGGGTACTCCACGTTCTTGTTCACTCTTTTTATTAACATAGAAAGCAGTACAAGACCAAGGAGATTTAGAAGATTTAATTAATTTCTTCTGTAATAAGGTTTCAATTTTCTTTTTACACAATCTAAATATTCAGAGCTCATTTGACATGGTGGAGCTTTTGTAGGAATTAATTTTTCATTAAAATCATCCTCATAAGGTAAAGAGATAATATGCTTTTTTCGATTCCAAAAAGCATTAGGGTGATCACTAAGAATTTCTAACGAAAATTGTTGTGCAATTACTTTATTTTTTTTCTGTAATTTAGGATTTTGTAACTGATCACTTATTGTGATTGTATAGACTTCAAATTTTAAAAATTGTAATTGATGAATTTTATTCTGTATATGATCATTAATAAAATTAATGTATCTTGGTGAGGAGCATCTAAGAATTTAAGAAAAATTGATTTACCTTCAAATGTACCACGAATACCTAAATTATCAATATATTTAATTGGATATAATTGGGTGATAAAAGGAGATCCAAAATCACTTGGTTCGTTATATCTCTAGCTAATAAAAAAACTAGTTTTTATGCATGTTTGATTGATGCATATAGAAACTTGGGGAAGTTTATACTGTATATTTAGTTTTTGTCAACCAGCGTGAGATAAACTATGAGTTGCTTTGGTGTAATATCTAGTAGGAATTAATCCTTCCTGAATAAAGTTTAAATCTGCACCACCATCAATAAGTGCTATAAATGTTTTAGAAAAATGATTATCAATTAATAAAGTAATCTGAGTATACCATTTTTGAGAAACTAGAATTTCTAGTGTTCAAAGAAAATCATGTTCTGGTAGTAACTGAAAATTATCTTTGTCAGGAAATTTTGGAGATGTAAGAGGAGAATTAGAAATTTGATTATCTTCTAATTTAGAAATTCGAATATCAAATAATTTATTTTCATGTTGAAGAAATTTAATTTCTTGTTTAAGATTATCAATCTCTATTAACAAATCATTTGTTGATGTAGGAGTATCATTTGATTGTATTTATCTTAAAAGTTTATTAACTTCTGACATGGAGTAAGGATTATTAGAATTGGTAGTAGGTGTTCTAGGAATATTATTAGATGTTGAGGTGGAAGGAATATCTTCCAGTTGATCAATTAATTTATAACGTAAATCAGGGTCTTTAACTAATTTTAAAAATTCTAAAACAAGGTTTTATTTTGTTTCTTAGATGTTTTAACTTGTTGTCTTAATTTTTTCCTTTCATTCTTTTGATCTAATTCTTTTGGGAATATTTTCTTAATTTCTTATAATAAGGTTATTGAAAATGTTTATCATTTTTTGAATGATTTATTTTGAGAAAATAAATCTCATTCTGTGATGGTATTTTCATACCAAATTGCTCACAAAACTGTCCTAATTGTTTTCGTTCAGACAAATTTTGTCTTTTAATTTGTTGATTTAATTTAATTTCATTACATAGGGCTAATCCTTCTTGGATACATGTTCATATAAGTTTTTCATAAGCATAGAAATCATAAGGAATATTAATATGATATTTTCTCAGATGCTTTCTAACTCTTTCAGCAAAGATGTGAGGTAATACATCAATAAATTTGGATTTTCAATGAGAACTTTTGCAATCTTGTATTTCCATAACCCTATTGAGAAAAGTATCTTTATACCATCTAAAATCAGTTAATGTTTTACATCTTAAATTCTGTAAAAGAGTTCGAATATTTTCATTTTGGTCAGAATATTGACCTGTAAAATGATCAATAATATTTACAACTAAAGTGTAGACAACATTATCTATGATGCTGTTATTTTCTTGTTTGACTGTAAACATAATTTCCTCTTTATTAGCTAGGGTTAAATAATGATCCCACCAGCCTTTTAATTGACCAGTAAATCCAGCAATGATCATATTAGCAATAGTTTTATCATTATTTTCATTGCTTTTACAAATAGTAGAATACATTAGATTCTATGAGCCAAATTATAAATTTGTTTATCAGGATAACCATCAAGATTCCATTCATAAATATTTTTACCACTATAACTGTTATTATCAATATTCTATGTTTCTTCATGCAGAGTATCCATAGGAGAATGTCTCATGTAATAAAATAATTTTTGTGTGGGTTGATCAGCCCATTTATTTTTTAATTTATTAATTTGATCATTAAAAACTTGTTTATAATCTTGATTATCATCTATATTGTCTTGTAATTCATTGTCAAGAACCGAAGCTGATAAATTTAAATTTTTAAATTTATTATTTAAAAATGTTTCCAACTCAATCATTGATTTAAATTTAAAATCTTTGATCAGGTGGAGGTTGTATACTAGGAGTTGCAAGAATAATTTCTAACGGTGGTATCATAGATACTGATGGTTGAATTTGATAAATATTTTTGTTAATAATTTCAATTCGGTTGTGTAATAAATTAATTTATTCTCCTAATATAATAAGGAAAAGATTTTTATAATTTTGTTGTTTTAACAATTTACGAATATGTTGACATGTAAGTTGTAAAATTTCATTTTCTAATAATTTTGAAAATGCTGAAAAATTAAGAATTGTTCCTTCTTTTTCAATTTCAAATGGTTGTTGAGGAGGATATAAATTTTTCAAAATATTTCCATTAGAAAGTTTTTATGTCCTTTCTAATATTTGAATATAAGGTTCAACATATATGGATATAAACCATGGTATAAATGGTATATAAGAATTTTGATCAGAACAGAATTTATAAAATTCATTCTGTAATAAAGTTTGGTTGTTTTTTGAGATGTTGTCAAAAAACCATTTTCTAAATTGTTCCCATTTAGGTTGATTGAATTCATTTTTTATTTTCTGCCTGGCACTAGATCCAGGGCTAAAATCTATTTTTGGTGTATTATTCATAAAGAAAAATTCATTTCTTATTCAATTATTTCTGATTCTTTTAATCCTCTGACTATATTGTCTGGATTAATATATTATTTACTTATTCTTTCATGTTGTAAATTATCAATTGGATTCGGTACTGTAGATGTTGAAGCTCTATGTGGAGAATTATTTTCCTCCATTGGAGAAATGTGAGGGAGAAATATGAGAGAAATATGAATATGACCTAGATGATTTAGATCTTAAAAATCTAGGTATAAATTGTAATATTTTTTTTTGATTATTTGGTTCAAATTGTAATTTAATTGAACTATCATTTGTTTGTATAACATCTACTAAATTGTTTTGAATTCTGGTATGAACATGAATTGCATGTTCAATTGTCCAGTTATAAGGGAAAACAATTTCATCTCATTTAATGGCTCTTCGAGTTGTAATATTTGATCAATTAAAATTAGTTTCAATTAGTATTTTTTCATTAATTGGTTTGTCCATTCTCCTACATTGAGGATTTAATGTATGCAAATGTTTATAATAAATACGATAACATATACTGTTCCTGGAGCATAATTATAACCATGAGTTTTAACATTTAATGTTAAAACATCTAATATATTAATATCAGATAATGATAATTGTAAATTTGGATAAACATCAGAAGAAACAGGGCCATGAGCCAAACTAGATTTTATAATTCCAATCAAAGATTGTTTCCAGTTTAAATTTCTACTATCTCTTAAAGCTGCTATAAAGCTTTCTAGTAATTCTTCTAAGCAATTTGCACTAAACCAATATGAAGAAATTTATGAGTTTCAATATAAAGTAAAATATCATTTTCACTAAGTAATTTTAAAACCATTTCATTATTATTTAATGATATTGCTTCTTCAGTAGTTTTCACAGTTTGTTTGATTCCTAATCTTTCAAAGGCTCCTAACTTATATATAAGTTTAGTTTCAATTTTAGGAATTGTCCATCGATTTAATGATTCTAAATTCTGAGGTACATCATATTCTTGTACCATACTGTTCTTAACAGTATTCTGTTTCTTGATGAGGTCTAAATTCATTTGAATAAGGCTACTTGTATTAACTCTTATCATCCACTACTTACACTTATGACCTAATTGGCTCTTATACCATTCAAGACCTCATATGCATTCATCATAAACCTAGGACTTTTACAGAATATAAAAACCGTCTATCTTTGAACTATAACAGTACAAAACACCCTAATCGACACTCCTATATATATATATATATATATAATGAGATAAAAAGAAATTTAAAAAATTGAACTTATTAAAATTATTATTAAAATAAAGAGAACAAAATAATTTATGAATGAGATATTTGTTAGATAAATATATAAATTTGATTAATGTAACATTATACACATTTTCATTTTTATCATAGTTTTTAATTTCAAAGGTGAAAAGATATATAATTTTCCACACATGTAAAATTTTTAAAGTAAGTTATTTATGTGACTTTTCTTTAATAATACACTAGTAATCCTATGTGCACTTTATGTGCATATTAGAAAGTGTGGCCAATAAAATACGACACTTGTACAGTTGTACGGTTTGGGTTAAAATTGAAAATGGTTTCCGAAACTTTTTCATTTTTTTTAATTTTTACATTTTTTTAAAATTTTCAATGGGTTTACTGTTTTCCCCAACATTTATTGATCAAAGAAAATGATCTTTTGCATGCAGCGGTGGTCGGAATCGGGTTCTTAGCCCGAGACATCACCTTTCAAAACACGGCGGGGCCATCGAAACATCAGGTCGTTGCCCTCCGCGTAGACACCGACCTCTGCAACTTCTACAAATGCGACATCCTCGCCTACCAAGACACCATTTACACCCATTCCCTCCGTCAATATACGTTGATTTCATATTCAAAAAACGCCAAAAATAGTCATCCAGCGTTACGACAGTCATGACCGCCGCCCAAACTCTGGCCACAGCAACATGCTCACAGCCAAGGCTGCTACAATCCCAACTAGAGCACCAACATCGTCATACAGAACTGCAAGATTGCCGCCACCTCCGATCTGAGACTCGTTCAGCTGAACTTCCCCACGTATCTAGGCCATTGTTCTCTTTAACGCCGTTATCACATAACCGGAACAACAGTGGCCGAGATGAATTTTATACAAGGTGCTTCGTAACACTGATAATCACGGCCATAAAGGTGGAACGGTCGTTTTTGTTTTTAGAAATGAATTTTTTTCGGCCGTAATCGGGTAAGAATGGGGTATTTACCTTAAATCCCTAATTTGTCCATGATGTTGCAGAGGGGTGTTTGTGTATGTATGGATTCAAGCTGCTTAACAAGCTGGTTTAATCAGACCCAGTCCAGAACCGAACCGGTTAAAACATTTTCGGAACTGAGAAAGATTAACCCAATCCTAAACTGGAGTCTGACCCGCTTTAAACTGGTCCCAAACTGGAGTCCGATCCGCGTTTAACCAGGATCGGACTGGTTCCGTTGGATCGAAATCGCCAAACTGGGGGTTGCGGTCCCTACGGATCCGATCCGATTCAGCAACGGTTCCGGTTTAGAACAGGAACAAATGTTTTTTTTAATTAGAAAAAAAAAGTAAGGCCCACTGGCAGCGAGCTTGCTGCTCAATGGCTAGTAGCTGTTGGACTACATTATTATTTAAAAATAATTTTTTTTTATAACCTAGAAATATCCCTTTACCCAACACCATTTCCATCCTACTTTCTTACTCAAACAATTCTCATACTCTATCATTTTCTCATCTAATTCCAATATTCCTTACAATTTTATTCCGTACAATTTTATTCTTGCAATTTTATTATCAATCTGTTATCATCATCTTTTTATTAGTTTTGTAACTTTTGTTGAGCTAATTATATTCTCAATAGTATGATGGCATCTTCTTCTACCAATGGTTGTGGCGGTCGTGCTCCTTCAATTCCGCCTATAGTACAAGAAAATTTTGATTTTTTCCCGACTTCGATGATGCTTTCGATGTTGAAGAAGTGGAAGACGCTGTAGAACCTGCCGCTGTCCAAAATACGGTGCCCGGTGGGTCATTGATAAACTACTACCGCTGCGAGTTGCCCAAGTAACCGTCCCAAAAGAACCAAAGTTTGGGATCATTTCGATATGGTTACAAAATCAGGTACGAACAAAGCTTCTGTTGTTTATAAAATATATAAAACGAGGTTACTCTACAACCTATAGGTAGGGAACCGACTCAACAACAAATTAATTCTCAAACAACAATTTTTTATTTTAACACTTGCAATAAACCGCATGTCACTAGTTCTCTTTGTTATTAGATGTGAACTTCCTTTCTTGTTATCTGAACAAGACGACTTTGTTGAATTTGCTTCTGATATCCAACCAGATTTTAAACATATTTCTAGACACACATTTAGAAAAAATTGTATGGATATCGTCGATCTTTATTGAGCATCTTTCTACTATAAACTGCAGAGTTAATTTAACAACTGATATTTGGACGAACATTAAACAACTTCCATTTCTTGTTGTTACTTGTCATTGGATTGATGATAATTGGTGCATGCAAAAACGAATTTTCTCACTTGATGAAATACATTCTTCTCACACTGGCATCTTGATTGCTAGATATATTTTTAGCGTTTGTAGGTTCCATGGAATTGTAGATAAAAAAATTTCTATTACACTTGACAACACAACAAATAATGCATTGGCAGTACGTGATTTAAAAATACAATTAAAATCAATACTTGATGAAGTTTTTTCAATGTTAGATGTGCATGTCATATAATTAACCTAGCTGTAAAAGTTGGTTATGAAGATTCTGAACATAATAGCATTGCAAAACTTAAAAACTATAGTCAGTGGAAACGCCAATCACGAATTAAGCGTGAATGGAAACATACATGTGAAACTCAAGTGTTGGGTTTTGGGAACCAGAATAATCTTGATTTTGATGTTAGCAAAACTTGTTATTGTTTTGTTAACATAATTCATCAAGTGTGCAGTGAATGATTTAGAGCTTAATGAATTACAAAAAAGTAGCTTGAAAATATCAAGTTGGACCAAGATAGAAATCCTAGCAGAGCAGATTGTTTCAATCATATCTCATAGCTCGAATATCGAAATAGCGTGCTTCCAAAGAGGTTGAACAGCCAACTCAAAATATTAAAAGTCATATTTCACAATAGATCGGCTAGTTCGAATGTTATCAATGCGAAAAGGCGCCTGGAAGATCGAGTTGGATGTCACTCTGTTGGACATAACTCTTAGCTCGATTATCGGAACGAGACGATCCAGTATGGGTTGAAATGCTAAAAAAATGACCTACAAGTAATCTTTAGGAGCCGAGAGCTGAATCGGAGTTTAAGAAGGCCAAAAGAAGTCTGCAATTTGCTGGTTTTGGTGCTGAAACATGGAATGTTTCAGCATGCGCATGGTCTGGTATATCGAGCAGCCCGATCTCATACGAACTCGGAATCGAGTGATTCTTGATTCTTTGGAAAGCCAAGACAAAGGACTACAACTTTTATCCTTTATGTTCATCACTTTGCCTAGAAATCAAAGAATCAAGATCTACAAACAATAGATCAGAACATCAAGTTTATCAAACTATTTTGTATCAAGCTTGTCTTGCACCAGACTGATCTGTCCAGAATGATCCGTCCAGACTGATTTGTCCAAGCTGATCGCCAGACTGATTTGTCCAAGCTGGTTTGGCTAGACTAATCTGTCCAAGCTGATCCAATCAGTCCGATCCGAAACACATAAGATATCCCAGAAACCAGAATATGATTGTTGCAAGCTCGGGAATCGTGCGAAACCTTTTCCAACAGACATATTCTTGTGTCTAACATATATATCATTATTGGAGGCTATAAATACTAGTCTTGGGAGCTCAAATCAGGAGTTTGAAGATCAATCCAAGCAAGATCAAAGCAAACCCACCTGAGATTCCAAATGAGCAGCCTACAAAGAAGAACTCAAATGAAAGCAATCCCTTCTAGGGTTGCATTTTCAAAATGTATTATTAAAAAGGTTTGCAACCAAGAAAAATGAACTATTCCATTCTCACATAAGAATTTTTCAAAAAAATTTAATCCAAAAGGATATACATATCCAGATCACAAAATGGCCAGGTAGTACACATTTTCAAAAGACCATTTGCTGGTTTTTCACATTTTTCATACAAATTTTGTCAAAAATTTCCCAGTAGTTCTACGATTGGTGGATTAAATTTGGTCCATCTGTTGAGATCCTTTCCCTCGAGGTTAAATTGACATTTCAAAGTTTTATAAAAAATGCATCATGTACTGGTTTCGAAAAACATTTGGTATTTTTCAGAATTCAAAATCCCATGGATTTTTTGTTGGACTTACCAATTTCAACAATTTTATCCCAAATCTTATCCTATTTCCATTGTTAGAGAATTCAAAAATTAAATGGTGGCAAAATTACTCAACTTGTTAATGTAATCAAGAAGTCATCCTCAAATTTCTCAAAACATGAGAAAAGATTAAATAGCCTCCAAATAACCCAACAGAAATAAATACAAAACCCACTCATCCATTAAATGCTAACTTAAAAGCCTAAGAAGAACAGTTACTCCAAACTCATCTTAAGTCCAGTTCAAAAGCAGTAAATTAGTAAATGTATCCTAAAATCTTTTAGTTTTTAATGAGTCTTGTGGATACCAATGGCAACCTTGAGGATAAAACATTGAATTATACCTTTTAGTGTATTGAAATCTGGAGCAGTTGGAAATCTTGTCACGGTAAGGTGTTCAACTATTGATTTAGTAAAATAAGGTGAATTTTGAGGTGGTTGTTGTCTGGAACATTCAGGTGTATTTTGCAGTAGGGAAGTTTGAGCTGCTTGGGTATAGGTTAAAGGAGGAAAATATGCAAGAACCGTGAATTGATTTTGAGTTGTTCGAATTGCATAATCATTTGACATTTGAATCTTTGACTTGTTCATCTGTAGAATGTGAACATTTTCCTTGTAAGAACTCTCTAGTTAAAAAATATGGTAGTGAATTAGATGATCCTTTAATATATTCAATCTCAAAATAAAAAACTGAGAGTATAACTTGCCATCTAGCAAAAATTTGTTTTGACACTATATTTTTGACATCTTTTTGTAAAATTTCTTTTGCAAGACTTACAATTTATTCTTAACAGAAAAGATTTATTATAAAGATTATCTTGAAATTTTGAAATAAATAAGATTATGGCTAAAATTTTCTTTTTGACCGTAGAATAATTCTTCTGCGATCCTAACCAAATTCCTGAATGGAAACCTATGATTTGTTCTTTAGATGATGCATGAGAGGCAGATGAGGGTAATAAATTCCAAAAATCTTGAAGATTTTCAAGATGGCAGGCGATAATGCCAGAGCAATATCTTTTGCTTCCAGAGCATCTTCTATAAAATTCCAATTTTACCCCTAAAACCTTTTTTTGTTTACCCTCTCTCGATTCTTCACTCTTTCTCTCTCTCTATATTAGCTTTTTTTATTTTTTTATTTTTTATTCACATTTTAAAAAAAAAACAGTATTTGGTTGAATAAATTTTTTTAAAGAGATTATTAAAGTAATAAACATGCAGGTAATTTATATTATTTTTTTAAAAATAAATTTTAAAAATAATGAAATGATTTCTGAAATAATTTAATTTTTGTAAATATAATGATTAAATATATTTTGAGATATTGATGATAAATTTATGATATAATAAAGTATATATATTCATTTTCTGCTCTGCAGTCGTGTAATTGATTTGTTTTTTCCAATTTTGTAATGCTCTTTGTAACACCCCAAAAATATATTACAAAATTGGACAAAAATAATTTGAAGCTATCTTCAATACTACTAAAATAATCATCAAAATAATAATAATAATAATAATAATAATAATTTATGAATTTATGTTTAATTACATTTCATAATATTAACTAATAAAAGAAAATATTTAATTAGTATTAGGAATTTACACTTGTCAATAAAATTATCACAACACATGCCAACTCCTTAAAGCCCAAATCCATGCAAAACCCTATAAATACCCCCATTTCTTCAGATTGAACTCACAAATTCAAGAGCAAATAGGAGAAAAGAGTATGTAGAAAATATGTAGAAAATAAGGTGGAAATGAGAAAATAATGAGGAAAATACCAAATCTTCTCCAAAAAATCCGAAAATTTCACAAAACCCTCCTTACAAACCCAAAAAATATTTAGTGTGTGAGGTGTAGCAAAATCAGCATCCAAATTCGTCCAAAAAATCAAAATCCCGAATAACAGTGAGCTGGCCCAACCCAAAAAAACATATTTCAAGGTATCAGTTTCAAGCTTCGATTTCGTGCCTTTATCAAATGATTTTAAACTTGAAATCTAAATAAATGTTGTTCAAATGTGTTACAGTTTATGGATATATCGACCGATCGCCCAAAAGGACGCCGTACGTACGTATATCCGGCGACCAAAACCCTCAGTTAATCATTTTGAAACATCGGATTCTGGGCAAAATCGGTTGGGAATTTCAAAATGGTTTCTGAACAAAAGTTGTAGATCAGGACGAGACGACCACTCCCTAAAACAATCAGTCAAATGAGTCGTTCAATCAAATGAATCGATTAGTAGTCGATATAATTAAACATGCAGATCAAGATGACCAATAAAACGATGTAATGTACAATATAATGACATATATGAACAGTGAGATAATGAATAACAGTTTACTGTAACTTCCAGTCCAAATGCAAAAAAATGGTTGTATAACAAGAAACTGGTAGTACACCTCAACTCACTATTTGATGTCTTACTGGATTGGCTCGATTTTGAACCCAGATGTCAAATAAATTCCTATAAACATAATACAAGTAGTTTATGGTGATTAGCAACCCAGATATGTTGTTTAATCTTCTTCAAATCATTTTTGTACAAAATTTTTCTGGGTAATTTTGAATAAGGCTTTAAAAATTCATGATAATTCAGCCATAAGTCGAAAAAATCACGTAACTTTCCATAAATGCCTAAAATCATTCCACCAACATTCGGCAGTCAGAAAATTGAACATCGGGGAGGCGAGTGCATCTCACGCGCCGTCGCGCCGGAGCATGGCCGAGCTCTGACCTCCACGCCCGGCTGAAATTTTTAGGGAGTGATCGTCTCGTCGTGATCTACAACTTTTGTTCAGAAACCATTTTGAAATGATTACTGAGGGTTTTGGTCACCGAAAATACGTACATACGACGGCCTTTTGGGCAATCGGTTGATATATCCATAAACTTTAACACATTTTGAACAACTTTTGTTTAGATTTCAAGTTAAAATCATTTGATAAAGGCACGAAATCGAAGCTTGAAATTGATACATTGAAATGGGTTTTTTTGGGTTGGGCCAGCTCACTGTTATTCGGGATTTTGATTTTCTGGACGAATTTTGATGCTGATTTTGCTACACTTCCCACACTAAATGTTTTCTGGGTTTGTAATGAGGGTTTTGTGAAATTTTCAGATTTTTGGGAGAAGATTTGGTATTTTCCTCATTATTTTCTCATTTCCACCATATTTTCTACATATTTCTTACATACCCTTTCTCCTATTTGCTCTTGAATTTGTGAGTTCAATCTGAAGAAATCGGGGGGTATTTATAGGTTTTGCATGGATTGAGGCTTTAAAGAGTTGGCATGTGTTGTGACAATTATACGATGATTATTTTATTAGTATTGAAGATATCTTTAAATTATTTTTGTCCAATTTTGTAATATATTTTTGGGGGTGTTACAAAGAGCATTACAAAATTGGAAAAACAAACCAATTACACGACTGCAGAGTAGAAAATGAATATATATACTTTATTATATCATAAATTTATCATCAGTATCTCAGAATATTTTTAATCATTATACTAACAAAAATTAAATTATTTCAGAAATCATTTCATTATTCTTAAAATTTATTTTTAAAAAATAATATAAGTTACGTGCATGTTTATTACTTTAATAATCTCTTTAAAAACATTTATTCAATCAAATACTGTTTTTTTTTGTAAAATGTGAATAAAAAATAAAAAAATAAAATAAGCTAATAGAGAGAGAGAAAAAGAGTGGAGATTCGAGAGGAGGGTAAACAAAAAAAGGTTTCAAGGATAAAATTGGAATTTTGTAGAAGGTGCTCTGAAAGCAAAAGATATTGCTCTGGCATTATCGTCTGCCTTTCAAGATTAACAAGACCCAGATGATATCTCGATTGATGATATTTCCTTGACTCTAAAAGAGACACTAAAGAAATCACAAGCATCTGCACATCTGCAGAGAAGAATTATCATACGTAATGACGTCATCATACTCCCACAATCTTTTTGACCAACTTTTATAAAAGAAAACGAGGGTACTCGACAGCTTTTACAAACAAAAACAAAAGAAGAAGACATATTGGCCAACAAGCTTTTATAAAGCAAGGAGCAGATTCTTTTATAAAAATTTGTGAGAGACATGACTCGACTCAGCTTTTATAAAGAAGAAACTTTTCTTTTTGAGAAATATGTCAAATTATCATACGGTGTATATTATTAGTGCATGTACTGTTTATTTTCATTTAGAATTTAAAGAAGTATTGTTTTATAAAGAAGTACTGTTTTAGAATATAAAGAAGACATATACTTGTGTTAAATTCAATCCAATCTTCATGATTATTTAGATCTGATAGTCCAACATTACTAGATAATACATTAATTTATAACTAAGTATAATCATTCTTTTGATAAATACATTTTATCAGGTTAGGAATTAGAACCTGACATAGTATTAATGTTAAAGAGACTGTTGTTATAAGCTTACACCAGCTTTAAGCCAATGAAATGAATAGGTGTTCAGTGTATTATTATAACTTGTTCCTAAGATATTAAAAAACTTGACGGATTTTGAATTCTGTAATATTTTCTAAGTTAAGGGTTATTTATCTGCTTATTGTTATATTATCTATGAATTTAAGGTAAAAATTACTCTGATAACAACATTAATTATTCTGAAAATATTTTCATAGCATTTTGATTATATATTTTTTTCACAAATACCGAACAAAGTTACCAAGTTCATGGCTTAATTGTAGAAGTTCATGTTAGTAGCGACAAGCAAGCAAGAAAACGAATGAAAAATATATTCATAATAAAGAATTGGAGGACTCACCCACGGTGGCGGAATTGAAGGAGGTGCTGCCATCACAGCTTCCGAGACCGTCCGGTAATTCCCACTTCCATCAGCCGCCACCATAACATCAGGAGACCGTAGTTGACTGCAGCGAGCGCCTGTCTCCGGCGGACAACCATGCGGGCCACTCGCTATCCTCTCCAAGCTTCCTTCCTTGAGCAGAAAGTTGGTAATCTTAAATATATGATATCGTGAAAGGATGATAATATATAATTCTAAAGGTTCATAATCGATGCAAGAACGCTGGTACAAGCTAATTACTTTTTTGGGAATAGGGCTGGATGAAATATATTTGTTATATATATATATATATATATATATATGATTTTTTAATAATTTAACCTAAAAAAACAATTTATTTATCAGAATAACCTTAAATTTTTTTTTATCCAAGTAACCGAAGTCGTCACCTGAGATGACGACTTCAATAAAATTTATAAGTGGCGACTTCCATATATATATATATATATGGAAGATGTCATCTTAGATGAAGCCTTCCATATATGGTATTTTTTATGTTTTTTAAGCAATTACATTAATTTTGGAAGGCTAAAAAAATATATATTTCTACTAGAAATTTATGTTTATATAATAGGAAATAAAAAAATAATAATATATGGAGAATTGATAATTTATGGAAGTATTGGATATGATTAATTATCTATTTTTTAAAAACAATCAACTTTGTTGTATTAAAACTCACTCATCCGTTTGAACTAATCAACTTAATGGTATGATTTTGTATATATATTGTATAATATAAAAATAAATAAATAATCATGGATTATTTAAATTTTAACAAATGTAAGGTACAATTTGATTACTGTTTCCTTATTTGGAAGGATTTAAATTATAACATAGATATTATTGTCACTGCTTTCAAATTTGGTTTAGTTATTACAAATTGATTATTAATTTAAAGGATTAGTTAAGAAATTTTAACTTAAATAATCCATGATTATTTATTTATTCAAAATTTTATAACATATTCAATGCTTCCCCCCTAGAGCACAACGTTCGTCAAGATGAGTACAAAAAATTTATATTGATAAATTTATTACAATTTTTTACGAATGTACTTGTATTAAAATATTTTTCAAGAAAGTTTGAAGCATACGATTCAAATAGCAGCAATATTGTGCATTTAAGTTTAGTCAAGGATGTAGTACAACTTTCTTAATATTTCGTGTTATTACTATCACTCTATTTTATTTTTTATAGTAAAAAAGTTATCTTATTTTTATATTATAATTATATAATAGATAAACAAAATTATACCATTAAGTTGAATAGCTGAAATGGATGAATGAGTTTAATACAACAAAGTTGAAATATTTTTTTAAAAAATAGATAATTAATCATATCCAATTATTCCATAAATTATCCAATACTCCATAAATTAATTTGTTTTATTTCCTATTTATATAAACATACACTTATAGTAGAAATATATTTTTTTAGCCTTCCAAAATTAATGTAATTGCTTAACAAACGTAGAAGTTACCATATATGGAAGGCGTCATCTGAGATGACAACTTTCATATAAATATATATATATATATATATATATATATATATATATATGGAGTTGCCACTTATAAATTTGATATCACCTAAATTTGCGATGACTTGCTGATATCAATAGAGAGGGGGTTCACCTCTCTTTCTCATCCAACACTCAATATAACAGCCGGGATATTAGCAAATATCTTCTGCAATGACCTGAAAATACGAAGCAAATGTGAGAAGGGGCCGGAAGTTGTTCCGGCGGGTCCCCTCCGACGCTCAAGTCAGGCGAGAGAATATGAAGAGAATATATGCTGTAAGTGAAAGCAATTATATCATTAATTCTTAATCAATACTCCAAACCTGGTATTTATAGGCGGAGACCTAAGAGTAGTATTGCAACAAGGACTCTTTCCATGTTTATCCAAATCTTACCCAGATATGTCAAGATCCTGATAACACAATCAAATCCCTGATATTGCTCCGCATATCTAGGACTAGATATCTTGGGGAACTGGTTTCCTTGCTGAGAGCCGGTAGCAACAAGGGAAATGAGGAGAGCTCGGCCTATCAGCTCGGGCTCTCAAAAGAGGTCTCATGTCGAGTTAGTGGAGGGAAACAGGTAAGGCGAAACAGCTCGGCCTAACAGGTCGGGCCTCGCAAAAGAGCTCGGATGGGTAGGCGAGGTCTCGCCGAAGAAAGACGAGTAACATGCCTTGGAGCTAGGTCGGCTCGTCAGGTGGTATCTTCTAGCGGGTATCACAGTCCCCCCTCCCTGTCGAGCTGACGTTGTAGACCAGAAGCTCGTATGTGCTGAGATATCCTGACGAGCCAATTCTTGAAAATAGCAAAACTTGATTTAGGCGGGAACTAACGGCTACAAAATTTGAATTTTAAATTGAAATTGTGACCGTTGGGCTCCCCTCCCGATTCCGGAGGCTAATCTAGACCGTACAGCGCATCAAGGATCAACGGCCAGGATTCGTTGAGGTCTCCCTATATATATACCACTCCGGGTCCCTCATTATCCACTTTTGCCATTTTCGAAACAGATCGGATCCGACCTCTTTAGCTTGCCATTTTTATTTCTGAAAACTCCTAGGTACGTTTTCTCAGCTGTTTTTGTTACAATGTCTTCACCTGATCAATTGTTTCCTTCCCCTCTTACTGACGAGGAGCTTAGAGCGGTAGATCAGTATGGCTCATTTTATCCCGAAGGGATTGCCCTTCCTGAGGGAGTTGAGCCCCTTGAAGAAGTGGTGCGCACTGAGGCTCCCCAGGAAGCTGGGACCTCAGCCGAACCCGACCTTCAAGTGACTGTGGTCAGCCCTCCACTTAGATCAGAGTCGCCTCCAGGCAATTATCCTTGGTATGAACTTTATGTTCCTGTCTTGGATGAGTCAGATGAGGCCAAAACAAGACAGGTCAGCCAAGCCCCTTCTGATTATGAATTCATCTTCCCTTCTTCTTCTCAACGACCCAACCAACCTCCTGAGGGTTTTTTTACCTTCTACCGCGGTCAGCTAGAAGGGGGTTTACGTTTTCCTCTTCCTGAATTCTTTCAGGAGTTCAGTAGTTTTTATCAGCTAAACCTTAGCCAATTTTCTCCCAACTCCTTCCGAATTTTGTGCAGTCTCGTAGTTATCTTTAAGGCGTTAGGCTTACCTTACGACCACCCCACCCTCTCTTATTTTTTTCACATCAAGAGATCAGATGAGGGCCCCTGGTATGTCACCAGCCGACCTGGCTGTGCATTTGTTGGGGGTTATCCTAGCAAAATCAAAGACTGGAAAAATGAGTTCTTTTTTGTAAAGCCCTCCCAGCCCTGGGTCTCCTGCTCTGATTGGCTTGAACATCTCCCGGCTCTCCCCTCTCCTCCTAAAAATTTCAAAAAGAGCACCGCCTTCTTAGATGTAATGAACGCCATAGGAGGTCACTGTTTTAATTCATCTAAGCTGGTGGTGGAGGATCTGCTTTGTTTTGCTGGGCTGAGTCCAGCTGATCTGACCTTAAGGGGGAGAGCCGGTACTTGTTCTAACATGCTTTCACAATTATTTTATTCACGTGTATTTTGTTCGGTGTGACTGAACTATATATCTGTTTATACAGAAGACAGAGTTATGAACTCATTAGTGCTGAAAGCTATTCAGAAGAGGAAGCAAAAACAGGGCCAACCCCCAGCAGCCGAGGGAGTCACCATTGTGGATGTAGGAGGTGAGAGCCCCCCCGAAGATGTAGCCCAGCTATCCCGGAAAAGACCGGCAGCTCCTGGGGGTTCGTCAGGGTCTACTGTTGTTGAAGCTCATCCTTTGAGGCAAGTTCGGTCACGCCCAGATCCGTCCGACCTCCCTTCAACGGGTGAGAAAGGGGGTGCACCAGCTCGTGTGGAGAGATGTCGTGAGCGGGTGATGGAAGCTTACCGAGGTGGTGTGCGACTAGTTGGGGAAGGACCGAGCACCGTTGCCTTAGCTGTGGCTCGTGATCTTCCCAATACTGAGGATGCCCTTTATATGAGCCAACTGAGCTGGGGGGACCCGATGACCCGAACTGGGAGCCGTCTGACCGAGTCTATGCTCTTGATGGGTGAGTTTATGTCAAGGGCGAATATGATCCGAAGACAATCCTTGAAAGATGCCAAGGTCTTTGACAATATGCAAGACACCCTTGCTGAGGCCAAATCTCTTCATGAGAAAGACATCTCGGAGCTGAAAGCTCAGGTTGAGAAGGGGGCCGTCGCTGTGGCCGAGGCTCGCTCTTTGGTTGAGGTCCAGAAACGTCAACATGAGACTGAGCTCCGGGAGCTGCGTAATGAGTTAGCTTTAGCTAAAGGGCTAGCTACTTTTGCTGAGCAGGAACTTGCTAAATCTCTAAAGGAGGCGGCCGAGGAGAAACAAAAGTCTGAGGAGTTGGTAGGAGAGAAACTCCTTACTTTTATTGAGGCTGGTTTCCAGGGATGTCTTAGCCAGATCAAAGAACGTGGCTGTCTTGTGCCTGACGTCTCCTTAGATTTTCTAGACGTAGAGAAAGTAGCTGCCTCTCTCCCCCCTGATCTATAGATGTAATTTCCTCAGAATTGTTCTCTTATTTAATGTTATTTCTGTTTTACCGTTCTTGTCATTTTTTGTGGCGGACCAAGCATGTCGTAGCTCGGATTAGCTTAATAATTTACCACGTAATGGCAAACACTAAACAAATAGGACCAAGTTAGATACAGCTCGGCCTGGTTTAATAATGTACCAAATAATGGCAAACAGTAAACAGCTGGGACCAAGGGCGACGTAGCTCGGCCTGGTTTAATAATGTACCAAATAATGGCAAACAGTAAACAGCTGGGACCAAGGGCGACGTAGCTCGGCCTGGTTTAATAATTTACCAAATAATGGCAAACATTAAACAGCTGGGACCAAGGGTGAAGTAGCTCGGCCTGATCTAATAATTTACCAAATAATGGCAAACATTACACAGCTGGGACCAAGGGCGATGCAGCTCGGCCTGGCGTAATAATTTACCCGTGCTCCTGAGGCAGGTGGCACACCCATGCTCCTGGCGTGACAAGGGCTGAGCTCGTGTGTAAGGACCCTAATCCTTAAGTGCGGAAACGAGGCATAATAGAGCTAATATAAACAAATCAGAGTCTAAAAGAACTTGTTGAGTCTATGAGCTTAAGCATTACATGCCAAAAAAATTAAGGACTACCAAAAAGGATTAATTACATTCCAATCAAAAGAATGTGTGCAACTATAGTTTTATACTACTCCTAGAGTAGATACTATCCAAAATAATCCTGTCCTTTCATCCTCAATAGAATGCTCGTCAAGCTCACCACCTCAACCCGTTCAAGCCCTTCTATCATGCCAAAAGGTACCTACAAGGACAACCCCCAAATATGAGCAATAATAATCATTCATATTCAACACAATATGAAGATAAAGCGTAAATGCATAATCATAATAAAACACTTCCTGTTTCCCCATGCATTTCAAACGCTTCCCGTTTGGTTGTCCCTGTACCATAACTCATGAGCATAATCAACAGATTATTTTTAATGGCCAAAACATGTCATGACATCATATACCATCTCAACAGTACCAAATATTGGTCACCATTCCCTAGTCTGTCCATCACAGTGTATTTTAATGCCCCTCGCTTATTTACATATAGGCGGCATAGGATAACCTCGCTTCAATGGACTGCGGGACTCCCACCCCTCGCCTCTCATTGAGCGGCAAATACCCTTTCCTCGCCCTATATGATAACCACGCTCAAATGTGACATGCGGCGCTCCCACCCCTCGCTTCACATTTAGCGGAACCAATACAAAAAGCGGCAAGCATTAAAATCATCAAAGGATGACCACGACTCATGGGATCATCATATGCATCTATCATCAATATGCATAAATTACCATGTATATGCATCCACAATGCAATACCACATATGGCATAAATCAACATGTATATGCATCCACAATGCAATACCACATATATACTCGCATCCAAAATGCATAAACAATGAGTATATAAAATACATGTTACCGTTGGGTGCCCGTACGTCCAATACGTACCTTTCCAAAAAGTGGAATGTGGTTGGACCTCAATTCCTTGGCTGCGTTGCCACCTGGGTTGGTTCTACATATTCACAAATACCAATATTAGAACCCAATAATAGTCCAATACCAAAAATCCCACAAAAACACCCAAAAACACCATTTTTGGTGTCTCGCGATCGATCGCCAACAAGCCCCGATCGATCGCGAGACCACACTGTCTCAGCCAACAAAAATAAACAATCCGCGATCGATCGCGGAGCTAGCGCCGATCGATCGCGGCCTCGCCGATCGATCGCGCGCATCTCGCGATCGATCGCTGAAGTGCACTGCCTCAGCGCTGTTGCTCGCGATCGATCGCGAGCGGACGCCGATCGATCGCCGAGCTGCGGGCAAGCGAGATTCGGGCACTATTCACCCATCTCCTTCCCAAACACAACCCAAACACAAACAAACCCACCAATACCAACATTAATCAAACCCAACAACTCAAAACCACCCATAAACATCATAACAAACTCATATAAACAACATCCAACTAAAACACTACCAAAATCACAACACCCAACACAAACCCATTTTAAAACCCTTCAAAATCAACCCAAACTTAAACAAAACCTTACACAATTTACAATGAGGTATCCATACCTCTTGGGGACCTCAAATCACCCAATAATCTTCCACAAATCAAAGTTTGTAAGGACTCCTCTTCACCTCAAAGGTGGAACTCGAAAATAAGGGAAAGGGAAGGGTTTGGGTGTGATATTTGGTAAAGGTAAAAGTGAGTGGATGTAAGGGTGGGTTGGATGATAAAAGTGAGTTTTAATTTAAAATACATGCCAAAGTAATTCCATGGTGTATAAAACACCCCAACATTATATTTTTCAAAGCATTTACTCAAAATGCACCATAATATCAATTAACACATGATTCCTCATAAATTGCTAACCAAGGCAAATAAATCATGCTTCCCATAATATTTACCCAACATGCACCACATGCACCCTAAAATGCAATCCCGGGTCACCCTATCCACATGCCCATGCATTTCCACATAAGGTAAATAAATCCCAACACATAATCAATTACCACATAATTAATCATGTAAACACAATTAATGCACCAAAAAGCAATTAACCATTTCGGGGATGTCACAATACTCCCCTACTTATAAGATTTCGTCCTCGAAATCACATGCACTTACCCCAACAGAAACTAAACATAAACTCATACCAGAGAATAGTTCCAGGTAGTGCTGCACCATATGCTGCTCCGTCTCCCACGTAGCCTCCTCGACACCCCTGCAATCCCACTGAACCTTGATCATAGGTATCACTTTGTTCCGAAGCCTACGGTCTGCTCGATCTAGAATTCTGACAGGCCGTTCCACATAAGATACATCTGATTCCAACTGAACTTCGGAAGGTTGCAACACGTGAGACGGATCCGGCTCATACTTCCGCAGCATCGATACATGAAACACATCATGTATACCAGATAAAGAAGGCGGTAAAGCCAGTCGGTAAGCTAAGGTGCCAATGCGCTGTAAGATCTCGTACGGTCCAACATACCTCGGAGACAGTTTCCCGCGCATCCCAAATCGCACAACGCCTCTGAAAGGCGAGATCTTCAAAAAGACCTTATCTCCCAACTGAAACTCCAACGGTCTCCGCCGTTTATTTGCATAAGCAGCCTGTCTGTCCTGTGCCGCTTTCATTTTCTGCCTTATTACCTTTATCTTTTCTTCCATCTCCCGAATCAGCTCTGGTCCTCCGACCGATTTGCGGTCCAAATCATCCCAACACAAGGGTGATCTACACCGTCTGCCATAAAGAGCTTCAAACGGAGCCATCTGAATACTCGCCTGGTAGCTATTGTTATACGAAAACTCTACCAAAGGCACTGAATCCTGCCAAGAGGCATCGAACTCCAAAACACAAGCTCTTAACATGTCTTCGAGCGTCTGGATAGTGCGCTCGGTCTGGCCATCCGTCTGAGGATGATAAGCAGTACTCAATCTGACTTCAGTTCCCAAGGCTGACTGAAGGCCTTCCCAAAAATGAGATGTGAATCGCGGATCTCGATCTGACACAATAGAAACGGGGATCCCATGCAATCTCACCACATCTCTAATATACAACTGCGCCATCCTCAAAAATGTGAACGTCATGCTATAGGGGATAAAGTGGGCTACCTTTGTCAATCGATCCACAATCACCCAAATAGCATCGAAGCCTGAAGCACTCCTCGGCAAATGAGTCACGAAGTCCATGGAAATGTGCTCCCACTTCCACTTCGGTATCTCCAAGCTTCTCAACTCGCCGCCAGGTCTCTGCCTCTCTGCCTTAACCTGCTGGCAGATCAGACACCTCTTCACAAAAGCGACGACATCTGACTTCATTCTCTTCCACCAAAACTGACCACGCAGATCTCTGTACATCTTCTTCCCGCCTGGGTGGATGCTAAGTCTGCTACTGTGAGCTCGCTCCAAGATTCCCTTACGCAACTCCGGCGTACTCGGAACTACCCAGCGGTTACCCAATCTCAAAGATCCGTCGTCGGCCACTCTGAACTTCGTCGGCTGACCAAGATGCACTATAGACAACCATCTCTGAACCTCAGCATCTGATCTCTGAGCTCTCCTGATGTTCTCATAAATATCTGGCTCAGCTAATAAGGTAGAGACATACACTGGTGATGCATCTATATCAAAATCATAGCCGAGATGGCAATAGGAGGTCATCATAGCCGACAAATGGATGACGTCCTCAGCAGAACTCCTCACTTTCCGGCTCAAGGCGTCCGCTGTCAAATTGGCTTTCCCGGGATGGTACTCTATCTCACAGTCATAGTCCTTGAGTAGGTCCATCCATCTCCTCTGTCTCATGTTCAGCTCCGCCTGAGTGAATAGAAACTTGAGGCTCTTGTGATCCGTGTATATGGTGAATGAAGTGCCATATAAGTAATGCCTCCAGATCTTCAGGGCGAAGATGATAGCCGCCAATTCCAAGTCATGAACTGGGTATCTGGTCTCATGCGGCTTCAACTGCCTCGATGCATAAGCTACCACATGCTTATCTTGCATCAGAACACACCCAAGGCCCTGAAGCGATGCATCAGTATACAAAACAAATCTGGAGTTCTCCGTAGGGATCACTAACACTGGCGCCGTCGTCAACCGATGCTTCAACTCCTGGAAGCTCTCCTCACAAGCTTCTGACCAAAAGAAAGGCACTCCCTTCTGGGTCAACTGAGTCAGCGGCTTGGCAATCTTCGAAAAGCCCTCGACAAAGCGCCGATAATACCCGGCCAAACCAAGAAAACTCCGAATCTCTGGCACAGAAGTGGGGGCAGCCCACTCCATCACGGCCTCAATCTTCTTGGGATCTACAGATATCCCGCTGTTCGATATGACATGCCCCAGAAACACTACACTGCTCAGCCAAAATTCACACTTACTGAGCTTAGCATACAACTGATGCTCTCTGAGAATCTGAAGCACTGTCCTCAAGTGTTTCACATGCTCCTCCTCGCTCCGGGAGTAGATGAGAATGTCGTCAATAAACACAATGACGAACTGATCAAGATACTGCTGAAACACTCTGTTCATCAGACTCATGAAGACTGCTGGAGCATTCGTCACACCGAACGGCATCACTAAGAACTCATAATGCCCGTATCGTGTCCGGAATGCTGTCTTCTGCACATCTTCCTCTCTGACCCGAATCTGATGATACCCGGATCTCAAATCAATCTTGCTATACACCCTGGTACCTTGCAACTGATCAAACAAGTCGTCTATCCTTGGGAGAGGATACTTGTTCTTCACTGTAGCCTTATTCAGCTGCCGGTAATCGATGCACAGCCACATCGAACCGTCCTTCTTCTTCACAAAGAGAACTGGTGCGCCCCATGGCGACACGCTCGGGCGTATATAACCCTTGTCAAGGAGATCCTGCAACTGCTCTTTCAACTCTCTCAACTCTGCCGGTGCCATCCTATAAGGTGCACGAGAGATAGCGGATGTCCCTGGCAGCAACTCGATCCCAAAATCAACTTCCCTGGCCGGTGGGAATCCTGGGATCTCTTCTGGAAATACATCAGTAAATTCTGCCACAACTGGCACATCCTCAACTCTCAGTTCTTTACTCTTTCCAGACGTGTCCACGGCATAAATAAGATAGCCCGTGTGTCCACGTTCCAACAGCTGAGACATCTTGATCGCTGAAATCAACGGAATCTTCGCACGAGACCCGTTGCCAAAGAAAGTCCACTGACTGCCCAACTCAGGTCTGAATTTCACTGTTCTCTGCCGGCAATCTACCACTGCCTGATATCTGTTCAGAACATCAATACCCAAGATGCAGTCGAAGTCTGACATCCCCAGTACAATCAAATCTGATCTCAACTCGTTGCCCTCAAAATAAATGAGGCTATCTGCCAAGAACTGATCAGCAACGACGTTTCTTCCAGTGGGTGTCGAGACCAAAAGAGGCGTGGGCAAAGGAGACGTGCGCATATGGTGTCTCTCTACGAATCCCACAGACACAAAGGAATGGGAGGCACCTGTATCTATCAAAACAAAAGCAGGGTACGTAAATAAATGACACGTACCGGCAATCACCTCCTCTGGAGCTGCCTGAGCCTGCTCCCTGGTCAGTGCGTACACCTGTCCCTGGGGTGGTCCCACTGTCTGACCTCCCGATGGACGAGGCCCAAACTGCTGCCTCTGCTGCACTGTCCTGTCCTCAAACCTTGGCCTGTTGCCCTGATACTCTGGCTGGCCTCCCCTGGTGGGACAATACCGAGCAATGTGGCCCATCTTGCCACAGCTAAAACAGGCAGGGCACTTGTTTGAAGAATGTGGCCCTCCACAATTGTTGCACCTCGGCTCTCCCGGCCTATCCCCCTGTGAAGACCCTCGACTGGCGGACCAATTTCCCTTCTTGCCATCCTGTTTCTGACCAAAGTATTTCTTTCCACCATACCGCGAAGACGAAGAGGCACCACGGGGTTTAAATGGCTCACCCCGAGGCCTCAAGCTGTCACTAGTCTGCCTCTGTTGCGGTACTGGTGGTGGCATGGCATAAGCTCCCACTCCTAGCTCAGCAAGCTCCGCTCTTGTGAGAGCGTCATCAAAGGAAGTTGGGTTATTGGTGATAACCCGATCATAGAGCTCCGGTCTCAGTCCTTTCATAAAGTTCCTCATCTTAGCGTGTCCACTGGTGGCAATGTGGGGAACGTATCTCAACAACGAAGAGTACCGTGTGGCATAGTCTGCCACTGTCATGTTCCCTTGCCTCAGACTTGTAAACTCATCCTCCTTTGTCTGTCTTGCTACCGCGGAGAAGTACCGATTCAAAAACCTAGTCCTGAAGAGTGTCCAGTCGATCACAGCACCCAGTGCTCTCATTTCCATCACTGTGCTCCTCCACCACAGCAGAGGTTTCTTGGCTAATTGAAACTCTGCCAGCCTCAGCCAAGCTGTCACAGCACAAGGAGCCGATACAAAGATCTGCTCGAGTCTTTCTCCCACTCTTCAGCCTCTTCTCCGGACTCTGTCCCCTCAAACCGGGGCGGATGATAAGATAGAAATTGTGTCAAGCTAATCTCACCCGGTAACAGCAACTGGACCACTGGTTCCATTCCTACAGCCGGTGGAGGTAGAGGATTAGCCTGTCCAATACTCGCATTTACACTCCCAACATCTCCGACTTCCTCATTAGCAGCCATGCTGTAACACAAATGTTAACAACAATCCAAAGCAATATACATCATATCGTTAGATAACAGGAGTGATATAAGCATGTTAGTATAACAGGATATACATCAATATGCACCACATGCATAAACATGCTCTAAATGTAAGCACCTAGCCAAACATGCTAAGGCTACCCTTCACTCGTTCCCGGGTTCTCTAACCTGGCTCTGATACCACTAATGTAAGGACTCTAATCCTTAAGTGCGGAAACGAGGCATAATAGAGCTAATATAAACAAATCAGAGTCTAAAAGAACTTGTTGAGTCTATGAGCTTAAGCATTACATGCCAAAAAAATTAAGGACTACCAAAAAGGATTAATTACATTCCAATCAAAAGAATGTGTGCAACTATAGTTTTATACTACTCCTAGAGTAGATACTATCCAAAATAATCCTGTCCTTTCATCCTCAATAGAATGCTCGTCAAGCTCACCACCTCAACCCGTTCAAGCCCTTCTATCATGCCAAAAGGTACCTACAAGGACAACCCCCAAATATGAGCAATAATAATCATTCATATTCAACACAATATGAAGATAAAGCGTAAATGCATAATCATAATAAAACACTTCCTGTTTCCCCATGCATTTCAAACGCTTCCCGTTGGTTGTCCCTGTACCATAACTCATGAGCATAATCAACAGATTATTTTTAATGGCCAAAACATGTCATGACATCATATACCATCTCAACAGTACCAAATATTGGTCACCATTCCCTAGTCTGTCCATCACAGTGTATTTTAATGCCCCTCGCTTATTTACATATAGGCGGCATAGGATAACCTCGCTTCAATGGACTGCGGGACTCCCACCCCTCGCCTCTCATTGAGCGGCAAATACCCTTTCCTCGCCCTATATGATAACCACGCTCAAATGTGACATGCGGCGCTCCCACCCCTCGCTTCACATTTAGCGGAACCAATACAAAAAGCGGCAAGCATTAAAATCATCAAAGGATGACCACGACTCATGGGATGTGCATCCAATAATCATCATATGCATCTATCATCAATATGCATAAATTACCATGTATATGCATCCACAATGCAATACCACATATGGCATAAATCAACATGTATATGCATCCACAATGCAATACCACATATATACTCGCATCCAAAATGCATAAACAATGAGTATATAAAATACATGTTACCGTTGGGTGCCCGTACGTCCAATACGTACCTTTCCAAAAAGTGGAATGTGGTTGGACCTCAATTCCTTGGCTGCGTTGCCACCTGGGTTGGTTCTACATATTCACAAATACCAATATTAGAACCCAATAATAGTCCAATACCAAAAATCCCACAAAAACACCGAAAAACACCATTTTTGGTGTCTCGCGATCGATCGCCAACAAGCCCCGATCGATCGCGAGACCACACTGTCTCAGCCAACAAAAATAAACAATCCGCGATCGATCGCGGAGCTAGCGCCGATCGATCGCGGCCTCGCCGATTGATCGCGCGCATCTCGCGATCGATCGCTGAAGTGCACTGCCTCAGCGCTGTTGCTCGCGATCGATCGCGAGCGGACGCCGATCGATCGCCGAGCTGCGGGCAAGCGAGATTCGGGCACTATTCACCCATCTCCTTCCCAAACACAACCCACACACAAACAAACCCACCAATACCAACATTAATCAAACCCAACAACTCAAAACCACCCATAAACATCATAACAAACTCATATAAACAACATCCAACTAAAACACTACCAAAATCACAACACCCAACACAAACCCATTTTAAAACCCTTCAAAATCAACCCAAACTTAAACAAAACCTTACAAAATTTACAATGAGGTATCCATACCTCTTGGGGACCTCAAATCACCCAATAATCTTCCACAAATCAAAGTTTGTAAGGACTCCTCTTCACCTCAAAGGTGGAACTCGAAAATAAGGGAAAGGGAAGGGTTTGGGTGTGATATTTGGTAAAGGTAAAAGTGAGTGGATGTAAGGGTGGGTTGGATGATAAAAGTGAGTTTTAATTTAAAATACATGCCAAAGTAATTCCATGGTGTATAAAACACCCCAACATGATATTTTTCAAAGCATTTACTCAAAATGCACCATAATATCAATTAACACATGATTCCTCATAAATTGCTAACCAAGGCAAATAAATCATGCTTCCCATAATATTTACCCAACATGCACCACATGCACCCTAAAATGCAATCCCGGGTCACCCTATCCACATGCCCATGCATTTCCACTCAAGGTAAATAAATCCCAACACATAATCAATTACCACATAATTAATCATGTAAACACAATTAATGCACCAAAAAGCAATTAACCATTTCGGGGATGTCACATCGTGCTTGCACACCCATGCTCCTGGCGTGACCAGGGCTGAGCTCGTGCTCCTGAGGCAGATGGCACACCCATGCTCCTGGCGTGACCAAGGCTGAGCTCGTGCTCTTGAGGCAGATGGCACACCCATGCTCCTGGCGTGACCAGGGCTGAGCTCGTGCTTGCACACCCATGCTCCTGGCGTGGCCAGGGCTGAGCTCGTGCTTGCACACCCATGCTCCTGGCGTGACCAGGGCTGAGCTCGTGCTTGCACACCCATGCTCCTGGCGTGACCATGGCTGAGCTCATGCTTCTGAGGTTGGTTGCACACCCATGCTCCTGGCGTGACCAGGGCTGAGCTCGTGCTTGCACACCCATGCTCCTGGCGTGACCAGGGCTGAGCTCGTGCTTCTGAGGTTGGTTGCACACCCATGCTCCTGGCATGACCAGGGCTGAGCTCGTGCTTGCACACCCATGCTCCTGGCGTGACCAGGGCTGAGCTCATGCTTCTGAGGTTGGTTGCACACCCATGCTCCTGGCATGACCAGGGCTGAGCTCGTGCTTGCACACCCATGCTCCTGGCGTGACCAGGGCTGAGCTCGTGCTTCTGAGGCTGGTTGCACACCCATGCTCCTGGCATGACCAGGGCTGAGCTCGTGCTTGCACACCCATGCCCCTGGCGTGACCAGGGCTGAGCTCGTGCTCCTCAGGTAGGTTGAAAACCCTTTTCCTGGTTGTACAATATCTGGCAAAAATTATAAAACTTTGTATAATAAAAGAGTATATTGTCCAAAAACAAAAACAATCTTCGCTAAAATTTAAAGAGCTGAACTAAGAATAATATTTTCGGAGATGGTAAGCGTTCCATGGTCTTTTCAACATCTTCCCATGAGGACCTTCTAGGTAGTAAGCTCCTGAGCTTAGCTTTTCAACAATCTTGAAGGGACCCTCCCACTTAGGGTCAAGCTTGCCCACTTGAACCTCTTGCACCTTTCTTAGTACGAGATCACCGACCTGGAAAGTTTTTTGGATGACTCGTCTGTTGTACATCCGCGTCACACGATTGCGGTAGGCTTCCATTCTGATGGCCGCAGCCTCCCTTATTTCTTCAATCAGGTCCAGGTCAGCAGCTCTTCTATCGCTGTTTTGTTCGTCATAGAAATGCACTCTTGATGATTTCGCTCCAATTTCAGCTGGGAGTACCGCTTCATTTCCGTAGACCATACTGAATGGGGTTTCACCTGTTCCCGTTCTTGGTGTAGTTCGATATGACCATAGAACATTAGGTAGTTCTTCAACCCAATTTCCCTTAGCTTTTCCCAACCTAGCTTTGATGCTTTGCATGAGAGACCTGTTGGTAACTTCTACCTGACCATTGCTCTGAGGATATGCAACGGAAGTGAAAGCCTGATGGATTTTTAATTCTTCACACCATGCCCTGAGCAAAGCTCCTTGGAATTGCCTTCCATTGTCCGAGATGATCTTCCGCGGGACACCAAATCGGCAAACAATGTTTTTCCAGATGAAGTTGAAGACCCTTTCTCAGTGATTCTGGCTAGTGGCTCTGCTTCCACCCATTTAGAGAAGTAATCAATGGCAACAATATTTCTTCTGAGCTTTACCTGTTGGAAAAGGTCCTACTATATCAATCCCCCACTGATCAAATGGGCATGCCGCCACAATAGCTTTCATCATCATAGCTGGATGATGTTGGAGCCTGGAGTGTCTTTGACAACTATCACATGATATAACCATAGCAGCCGAATCCTTCTGAATCGTAGGCCAGAAATATCCGGCTAGGAGCACCTTCTTTGCCAAGAAATACGATCCTAGGTGATTTCCGCAGCACCCCTCATGAATTTCCCTTAATACGTAGTCTGACTCTTTCGGACCCAAACAACGCAGAAGTGGTTGGGCAAAAGACCTCTTGTACAGGACGCCCTCAATGAGTATGAATCTCTGACTCCTTTTTTTGAGTCTATACGCTTTTTTGGTATCAGAAGGGAGCTTGGCACTGGTAAGATAGTCTAAGAGCTCTTGTCTCCAATCATTCTCTTCCACGGGTTCAGATGGGACGTCCTGACTAGGAGTCAACTCAATTTGAAACACCACGTCTCTATCTTGCCAAGCGCTGTGATGACCAGAAATTATGGATGTTAATCCCGGAGTGTTAATAACCCGTAAAGTTGTTTTACGTGGCAATTGGAGTTTAATCGAAGTGTTGAGCCTTCTGGGCTCGTCTATTTGAGTAGTTGGGATCGTTGGATCCCGAGGTTGAGATCGTATTCTCATTTCGGTGAAAACCTGTGAGTTGGGTTTTTAGTGTGACTCAGAATCCCGGGTGCTGTGTGTGGGCACCGGTAGGGGGTTTTTGAGTTAGAGAGAGAGTTTTCGAAAACAGATGATTTTTAATGAATCATGATGTATTTGTGGGGATATTAGTATTTCGGGGTATTTTTGCTATAAATACCAGTTGAACCCGAGATTTTAATTACCGGAACCATTTTTCCCCACCTCTCCCGCTTTCTCTCTCCCCGCGCCAACACCCATTCCCGATCCCCTTTGACCACCGTGCAGAAAAAGCCTTCGCCCGCCGCCGTCCGGCCGCCGTTCGGCGCGTCCGACCCGCCGCCGTGTTCGTCTCTTCCAGGCGGTCCTATCCATACCAACAATTTGAAGTTTGGTCGAGAATCGAGCTCGGATTTGCCAGAAAAGCGTAGGGTTCGAAAACTGGTTTCTGTCCGATTTTGTGGCCGATTTTGGTACGTTTCTTGGGGCTGTTCTTCCGTCGTTTTTGGGGCGTTTTTGAGCTGATGTTGAGTCGAAAATTTCACACTTTCATGATTCGTAAATTTGCTGCTTCATGGGTCGAATTTCAGCGCTGTGTGCATGATTAGGGTTCTTGTTCGAAAATTGGGGGTTTTGGCTTGGAGATGATTATTGTTGTTAGTAATTGATTAATTCATGTTGTAGATGCATTTTGATGCTTGATTGTGTTCGAATTTGAAGAATTATAAGGGTTCGAATTTAAGGACTTGTTTGGGTTCGAATTTAAGGGTTTTGAGTTCGAAAATTGGGGGTTTTCGGCAAGGGGTGTTGATTCTTGCTTGGATAGCTTAATTCATAATTTAGATGAATTATGGTGTTTATATTGGGTTCAATTTGTGTTGTGAAGGTTCGAAAATTTGTGGGAAATTCTTGAGCAATTTTCGATATTGGTTTATTGTCTTGTGTTGACAATATTTTTGAGGGTTATGGGTGTGCTTGAGCATGGGTTGCATGTTCGTAATTAATTGTGAATTATTTATCGTGTTAGCACATCGTTCCTCGGGGCATGGAACTCGAGCAAGGTTTGGCTCGGACTTCGGAGATTTAAGGTACGTGCGACGTACGAGCATTACTTTATGTGATAGAATTGTGAAATGCATAATGTGTTGTAATTGCATTAGATGGTTGTGGGTATGGCTATATGCATATATATGTTGATATATATGGAGTACTGAGTCTATGTGACTATTGTACGGCATTTGAGATGCCTGAGAATGATCGTGGGATCATGTACTCATTATAAGACATGTGAGATGTCTAGGCATTTGAGCTATCTGTGATTGATAGCGAAATTGAGAAATCAGTACTAGATATTGAGATATCTATATTTGTATGTATAATGAACTTGGAAATCATAGATTATTGATACTTGAGAATCAGGCATGCTATGAGTTAAATCAATGTGTTGATTTACTGATTTATGAGATTTGATGAGTTTGATGATTGTGAGAACAGGGACAGTACACGGAATCCCGGATGAGGATGTTGCCATCCAGGGAGTATCATTTAAATTCATTAGTATTTACTTTTGTTGTAAATTATGAATTTCATTATTGTGATTATGGGATTTTGTGTATTGGTATGCTCACCCCGTTGGGGGGCTGTCTCTGTTGGGGCAGGTGAACAGGTGCATCGATGGCTATGGAGCTGGACTCGAGCTGTTGATTGGATGTACTCACAGGATCGTGGTACCAGGGCTTGATGGAGCACGGTATCGTATAGAGTACTTATATACACCCGAGGTTTATATACACATTTATGATGCTCGCTTGTGAGCATGGATATTCATGTATATGGGTTGTATATAAAGGCATGAGCCTTTCTCTCTTTCATTATATGTTGCATGCAATTGTGGTAGAATTGCTAATGATATGAGAGTCGTTAGTGTATTGTGTGGGTGTTGAGACCCATTTATGTCGTCATATGTGTGGTGTCTTCCCTGGCTGGGAATTTACTTTGTGTTCAGTATTCTGTTGGGTATTGTGTATTCCCTAGCCGGGAATTATATTATGTGATGTGCTTTTGTTTTGGGATAGCTCAATTTACGGGGAGACTCTGCCCAAATTTTTATAAAAGTCCACAATGTGAAAAGTGGCAAAATGGGGATGATAATGGGCAACTCTATGAGTCTATATGTTAGTAGAGATGATCTTATAACGTTGAACATTAAAGAAATTTAGTAGTTGCCATTCAATGGTAAAGTATCATCTGAGCTTCCGATTGATTTGTATAGAAGCATGTGCCACACATAGTGGTTAATACACTAATTAAGGGTTAAGGGCTTGGGGTCCTTACATTAGTGGTATCAGAGCAGTGGTTAGCTCTTTGGGGCTGTTGAGGGCCTGGAACATGCTGATAGGGATGAGTAGCACATATTTATGCATGATAGTAGCTAGTGTTGTGTGACACAACTATTTTGCTTATGTGCATTTGTGATATGTGATCATAGTGAAACGATTATATGTCATGACATCTATAGAATCATAATATAACCTGTTGATTATGATTGTGAGTTGTGACACAGGGGCAACCAAATGGAGCATTTTGAAATGCATCGGAATATGGGAAGTACTTTGTACTCATGATTTATGCATTTACTCATTATAATCATATTGTGGAATATGGATTATTGTATGCTCATGGGTTGTGATTGTTCCTGTAGGAACACTATGATGCGAAAGGCTAAGGCCATGGTTGAAAGACACGAAACGGTAACCTGCATTTTATATACATCATGGATTTATGCATTGTTGTTGCATGTGTACATGTAGTGATGATTTTAATGCTTGCCGCCATTTGTTGAAGCGAGGGGTGGGAGCGCCGCATGTCACATTTGTACGAGGTGCATTAAAATACACTCATGTTGATGTATATTGGATATGGCATATGCTTTGTGATTGCAGGTGTAAATGGAATACTTGGTGAATATCCCATGAGTCATTGTTATGGATGAGTGATGATTTTAAATGCTTGCCGCTTTTTGTATTGGTTCCGCTAAATGTGAAGCGAGGGGTGGGAGCGCCGCATGTCACATTTGAGCGTGGTTGTCATATGGGGCGAGGAAAGGGTATTTGCCGCTCTCTGTGAAGCGAGGGGTGGGAGCGCCGCATGTCCATTGTAGCGAGGTTATCCTATGCCGCCCATATGAAAATAAGCGAGGGGCATTAAAATACACTACCGTGACAATGACTAGGGATCAGCTATATTGACTGGCGATGATTCTTGCCGCCATGGATATTGATAGCGATGGTTTATGCCGCTATATTGACTGGCGATGATTCTTGCCGCCATGGATATTGATAGCGATGGTTTATGCCGCTATATTGACTGGCGATGATTCTTGCCGCCATGGATATTGATAGCGATGGTTTATGCCGCTATATTGACTGGCGATGATTCTTGCCGCCATGTATATTGATAGCGATGGTTCGTGCCGCTATATTGACTGGCGATGATTCTTGCCGCCATGTATATTGATAGCGATGGTTCATGCCGCTATATTGACTGGCGATGGTTCTTGCCGCCATGGATATTGATAGCGATGGTTCATTCCGCTATATTGATTGGCGATGGTTCTTGCCGCCATGTGTATTGATAGCGATGCCTCTTTCCGCTATTATGTGGACGATGATTCATGCTCAGGTGTATAGCGAGGTTTCATACCACTTATTATATGACGAGGTATCATGCCGTCGATTCTATAGCGATGGATTGTGCCGCTATGTACTCAGCACAGGATTTTTGCCGCCTTCGAGCGATGGGTGCTGACTACGTACTATTATCGAGCGACGGAGACAGGTATGCCGCTATATTGATAGCGATGAGGTATGGCATATTACTTGTGTTAGCATTATTGTGGATACTATGTGTTGCTATATATATGCCATGTGTTTGACGATGAGATTATGGATGTCGTGTATTGCCATGTACCGTCGTATGTTTGACGATGTTAGTTGGATGTCATATGTTGACATATGCCGTCACGGGATGACGATGACATAGTTGATGTTCTATGTAGACGTGCAGCGTCGTTTTGATGATTAATATATTTATGTTATGTATTTGGTTACATGGTTTGAGTGCCGATGATGAGCACATGGTAGAGTCTGGGTCACTAGTTGACGAGACCTTTTGTCGAGCAATGATACCCTTGGGTATGCTCGTTGGATTGGCTAGGGCCAAGTGATTGGTGGTAAGAGTAGTCATTGAGGAAACTACTCGTTTGTTGTTGTGATCTACGGTAGGCGTGGTCACACCCACCCTGAAGGTGTGGGATATGTCCTAATGAATTAAGATGGCTCCGTGGTTGAGCAAGGACACCGGGATGTCCATTATGCTTTGGTTTTAGAGAGGTTTTGGGTGATGACCCACTACTCTAAATGGATGTTACGGTATGGTATACCGGGTGGAACGTTTGAGACGTTGGTAGACTTTTGTAGTCTCTTTGTGGCTTGATAGTTGAGGCTGGGAATACCTCGAGGAGACGTGTATACGTCAATGTTTTAGGGACTTGTCTGAGACAGCTCATGATGTTGGAGTACCAACGAGAGAGTCATCAGGTCGTTATTGACTCGATCTGAGGGAACCCGTGTATTTGGGATGCAATGGGTGTTATTGTATCCAGTTTTTCCGAACAGTGGTTCGAGACTTGTGGATCTCGAGTTCGATGGCATTTCCCTTGTGGGGAAGGAGGTAGTATTATACCTATTTGGGAATCTTTGAAAGATTCGGTGAGTTGGTACGTGTGGTGTTGATTTTGGGAATCACGTCGTGTTGTTGATCGTTGATTATCATTCTCCACTGCAATGGAATGACTCAGTATTGACAGTTGTGTTTGGGGGCTTGGGGGTATGTTGTAGATACCCAAGCCGAGTGCATTGAGTATGCATGCGATGTCGGTGTTTAGGCAGGTATACCGGTGAGTATACGGATGCCAATTAATGATTCCCTTTTTTTTGTCAAGCATAGAGTATGCTATTTTGGATGGCTAAATCTCTGATGAGAGATATTGAACACCTTGAGATTGGGAATCTCCAGGGCACGATGAATTATGAGAAACAATCGTGAAGTTAGTTGACTCCCTTTGAGGAGGGATTATCTTGTGTGGGTTGAGGTGTTTCCTTGTTGGTGTTTCCTCCGAGTTGCACGATAGCCTTCCCAAGTTTGGATTGTTAAATCCTAGGATTGCCAAGGAATGGCAGGAATTCGGATTTGTTGGGTGTCGCTGTCGACACAAGCGTTGAGGATGCAATGGGTTTATTGCATGTCCTTTCAGAATTTGAACTCTGTGGAGTCTCGATGGTTTATTTGTGATCAGGATGTGATCCTTGGAATATTCGGAGGTGGACATCTTGTGAGATGTCTTTTGTGTGAATCTGTGGCCGTGAGTTGCCCAAATTGAGTTGCAATGATGCGACTGCTCCTCCGATGGAAAAGGTTTGAAAGTGGAAACCAGGTTTGGTATGTGTGCACCGTGGTATACTAGTGTTTTTCCTCGTAATGATGTGTGTTAGACATCGTGAGTCATGATAAAGATATCATTGGATGACATCTACGATGGAATCGGTAGCGATTCGAATCCTTGCAGTTTCAGTTGACTAACTGCTTTTGGACTGTTAGCGTTGGGTTGTGCTGACTCTCTTTGACGTTATGATGGATTTGGGAGTCTATTCCACTCCAGAGATTGATACGAGGTCAACGTCCTCACGGTTGAGGTGTCATCCAGGATGCGTTCTTACTGGTTGTACTAGAACTAAGGATGACTGTCCGATCTACGGTCGTAAGTATTGGTTGTTTTGCAGTCATGAGGGACTGACTTTTGGGATGAACCGCATCGAGGTACATTTGCCTCTTGGGTATGTTGGTTTTGGCAAAGTCGCTCTGTTTCAGAGTTTGATGTGAGATAAGTATCCTCGCGTTTATTGAGACGATTCTGATATGGTCAAGAATCGAGGTTATGACTTCATGTTGTTGTGTAGCCTGGGTGTTACGTGATACACCGGTGCTAATTTCGAGGACGAAATTCTTTTAGTGGGGGATATTGTGATGACCAGAAATTATGGATGTTAATCCCGGAGTGTTAATAACCCGTAAAGTTGTTTTACGTGGCAATTGGAGTTTAATCGAAGTGTTGAGCCTTCTGGGCTCGTCTATTTGAGTAGTTGGGATCGTTGGATCCCGAGGTTGAGATCGTATTCTCATTTCGGTGAAAACCTGTGAGTTGGGTTTTTAGTGTGACTCAGAATCCCGGGTGCTGTGTGTGGGCACCGGTAGGGGGTTTTTGAGTTAGAGAGAGAGTTTTCGAAAACAGATGATTTTTAATGAATCATGATGTATTTGTGGGGATATTAGTATTTCGGGGTATTTTTGCTATAAATACCAGTTGAACCCGAGATTTTAATTACCGGAACCATTTTTCCCCACCTCTCCCGCTTTCTCTCTCCCCGCGCCAACACCCATTCCCGATCCCCTTTGACCACCGTGCAGAAAAAGCCTTCGCCCGCCGCCGTCCGGCCGCCGTTCGGCGCGTCCGACCCGCCGCCGTGTTCGTCTCTTCCAGGCGGTCATATCCATACCAACAATTTGAAGTTTGGTCGAGAATCGAGCTCGGATTTGCCAGAAAAGCGTAGGGTTCGAAAACTGGTTTCTGTCCGATTTTGTGGCCGATTTTGGTACGTTTCTTGGGGCTGTTCTTCCGTCGTTTTTGGGGCGTTTTTGAGCTGATGTTGAGTCGAAAATTTCACACTTTCATGATTCGTAAATTTGCTGCTTCATGGGTCGAATTTCAGCGCTGTGTGCATGATTAGGGTTCTTGTTCGAAAATTGGGGGTTTTGGCTTGGAGATGATTATTGTTGTTAGTAATTGATTAATTCATGTTGTAGATGCATTTTGATGCTTGATTGTGTTCGAATTTGAAGAATTATAAGGGTTCGAATTTAAGGACTTGTTTGGGTTCGAATTTAAGGGTTTTGAGTTCGAAAATTGGGGGTTTTCGGCAAGGGGTGTTGATTCTTGCTTGGATAGCTTAATTCATAATTTAGATGAATTATGGTGTTTATATTGGGTTCAATTTGTGTTGTGAAGGTTCGAAAATTTGTGGGGAATTCTTGAGCAATTTTCGATATTGGTTTATTGTCTTGTGTTGACAATATTTTTGAGGGTTATGGGTGTGCTTGAGCATGGGTTGCATGTTCGTAATTAATTGTGAATTATTTATCGTGTTAGCACATCGTTCCTCGGGGCATGGAACTCGAGCAAGGTTTGGCTCGGACTTCGGAGATTTAAGGTACGTGCGACGTACGAGCATTACTTTATGTGATAGAATTGTGAAATGCATAATGTGTTGTAATTGCATTAGATGGTTGTGGGTATGGCTATATGCATATATATGTTGATATATATGGAGTACTGAGTCTATGTGACTATTGTACGGCATTTGAGATGCCTGAGAATGATCGTGGGATCATGTACTCATTATAAGACATGTGAGATGTCTAGGCATTTGAGCTATCTGTGATTGATAGCGAAATTGAGAAATCAGTACTAGATATTGAGATATCTATATTTGTATGTATAATGAACTTGGAAATCATAGATTATTGATACTTGAGAATCAGGCATGCTATGAGCTAAATCAATGTGTTGATTTACTGATTTATGAGATTTGATGAGTTTGATGATTGTGAGAACAGGGACAGTACACGGAATCCCGGATGAGGATGTTGCCATCCAGGGAGTATCATTTAAATTCATTAGTATTTACTTTTGTTGTAAATTATGAATTTCATTATTGTGATTATGGGATTTTGTGTATTGGTATGCTCACCCCGTTGGGGGGCTGTCTCTGTTGGGGCAGGTGAACAGGTGCATCGATGGCTATGGAGCTGGACTCGAGCTGTTGATTGGATGTACTCACAGGATCGTGGTACCAGGGCTTGATGGAGCACGGTATCGTATAGAGTACTTATATACACCCGAGGTTTATATACACATTTATGATGCTCGCTTGTGAGCATGGATATTCATGTATATGGGTTGTATATAAAGGCATGAGCCTTTCTCTCTTTCATTATATGTTGCATGCAATTGTGGTAGAATTGCTAATGATATGAGAGTCGTTAGTGTATTGTGTGGGTGTTGAGACCCATTTATGTCGTCATATGTGTGGTGTCTTCCCTGGCTGGGAATTTACTTTGTGTTCAGTATTCTGTTGGGTATTGTGTATTCCCTGGCCGGGAATTATATTATGTGATGTGCTTTTGTTTTGGGATAGCTCAATTTACGGGGAGACTCTGCCCAAATTTTTATAAAAGTCCACAATGTGAAAAGTGGCAAAATGGGGATGATAATGGGCAACTCTATGAGTCTATATGTTAGTAGAGATGATCTTATAACGTTGAACATTAAAGAAATTTAGTAGTTGCCATTCAATGGTAAAGTATCATCTGAGCTTCCGATTGATTTGTATAGAAGCATGTGCCACACATAGTGGTTAATACACTAATTAAGGGTTAAGGGCTTGGGGTCCTTACAAGCGCGGAGAGCACTAGCCATTCTTGCCAAACTGTCGGCCTTTCTATTCTCCTCTCTTGGTATCTGTTTGAATGCTACCTCTAGAAATCCCTCCTTTATTTTTTCTATGGTACTTGCATAATGGATTAGCTTCTCGTTTCTAACCTCATATGCGCCATTCATTTGTTGGGCTACCAGCTGTGAATCAGAGAAGACATGTATACGCTTAGCTCCGACATTTCGAGCCGCCCTTAATCCAGTCAATACTGCCTCATACTCTGCTTCATTGTTGGAAGCTCGGAAATCCAACCGAACTGCCAAACATACTTCTTCTCCGGTAGGAGAGATCAGCACAACCCCAATCCCACTTCCCTCGTTACAAGAAGAACCATCTACAAATGCTTTCCATAATTCTTCTTTTTCGGGATGTACAGTCTCCGCAATAAAATCTGCTAAGGCCTGAGCTTTGATAGCTGTGCGTGGCTCATACTGTATATCATACTCACCTAGTTCGGTTGTCCATTTAACAAGTCGTCCGGAGACATCCGCGCGACTGAGTATTTTTCCCAGGGAACTGTTTGTTAGCACCGTTATAGGATGGGATAGAAAGTAAGGCCTGAGTCTCCTAGCTGTGATGATCAACATTAGAGCCAACTTCTCGATCTCCTGATACCTCAGCTCCGCATCCTTCAAGGCATGAGATAAGTAATATATCGGATGTTGTTCTGATTCCCTTTCTTTGACGAGAACCGAGCTGATTGCTTCCTCAGTCACTGATAGGTAGACATATAGCCTCTCTGCCTGCATAGGTTTGGCCAAAATTGGAAGTTCGGCTAAGTATTTTTTCAATTCTTCAAATGCTTCCCCACATTTTTCGTCCCAATCAAATTTCCCAGCCTTCCGGAGTATCTTAAAAAAGGGGAGACTTCTATGAGCTGATCTAGAAATAAATCGTGATAAAGAAACGATTTTTCCTGCCAAGCGTTGCACCTCTTGAAGGTTCTTCGGCGGAAACATCTCACAGATAGCTCTCACCTTTTCTGGATTAGCTTCAATCCCCCTTTCTGTCACTATATAGCCTAGAAATTTCCCGCTTTTTACCCCGAATACACATTTCTGAGGGTTTAACTTTAACCCGTAAGACCTAAGGGTGGAGAAAGTCTCAGTCAGATCGGCAATGAGATCGGTGCCACTTTTTGATTTTACAAGAATGTCGTCCACATATACTTCCACATTGCGGCCTAGCTGTTTTGAAAACACCTTGTCCATCAAACGCTGGTAAGTAGCTCCTGCATTCTTGAGCCCGAAGGGCATAACAACATAGCAAAAAGTCCCATCTGATGTGACAAAACTGACTTTATCTTGATCTTCTCTAGCCAGAGGAATCTGATGATATCCCTGGTAGGCATCCATTAAGCACAAGTACTGATGTCCCGCTGTTGAATCAACCATCTGATCAATCCTTGGTAATGGGTAACAATCCTTCGGACATGCCTTATTAAGATCTCTGAAGTCTATACACATCCTCCACTTTCCAGAGCTCTTTGGTACTAAGACCACATTTGAGAGCCATGTTGGAAATTGTATTTCTCGAATTTGACCTGCCCGAAGGAGCTCCTCCACCTGCTCTCTTATGACCTTATCCTTTTCAGGTCCAAAATGTCTTTTCTTCTGTTTTACAGGTTGGACTCCCGAGAGCACATTCAAATGATGTTCTAGTACGTCTGGTCTAATTCCTCTTAGATCTCAAAGATATCCTCATTTTTAATTAAACATGAAATGAGATCGGCTCTAATGTTTATTTTCAAGTCCTTGACTATTTTTACTTTTTGATCAGTAGAGACTAGCTCAATTATTTCAGGTTCTTCATCCAAGCTGTTGGGAATGCCTTTGTCTTTAGGAACACTATACCCAGCTCTTTCAATACAACCGACCTCCCGGCGAGCTCGCTTCACGTCTTCCTTTACTTCGTCCACGTAACATCTGCGGGCTGTTTTCTGGTCACCACAAAGAACCCCAACTTCTCTACCCACTGGGAATTTTAATTTCTGATGATAGGTAGAAGCTACCGCCTTGAAGTCCTTCATTGCAGGTCGGCCTAAGATTGCATTGTACGATGAAGGTGCCTCTACCACAGTGAAATTAACCATCTTTGTTATGCGAGACATCCCATGACCCAGAGATAAGGGCAAGTTGATCTGTCCAAGCGGTTGAATTGCGTGCCCGGTGAACCCATACAGAGGAGTTGCAATGTGTTCATATTTTGACCCCTCTATCTGCATCTTTTCTAAGGTATCTTTAAATAAGACATTGACTGAGCTCCCAGTATCAATGAAGATCCTTGCTACATCATAATTAGCTATGGTTACAGTCACGACTAGGGCATCATTGTGTGGAGTTGCAACTCCTCTCAGATCATTAGGTCCGAAGCTTATGACAGGCTCATCCCTTTCAATTAACTCTTCTGATACTTCGAAATTTTCCATTCTTCTACCATGACTTTTCCGAGCTCTGCCCGAGTCTCCATCCGTGGGTCCCCCTGAGATCATATTAATAGTTCCTCGGGTAGGATTATTATCCACCTGTTCGACCCTTCTCCTTTGATTATCTGTTTCTTTAGGAGCGATACCCCTTTCACGGGACCTGGTTCGGCCCCTATATGGTGTCTTTTCTCTTCTTTTACCTCGGTACCGGCTTCTACCCTGTCCTTTCTGAGAAGGTTCCTGCTTCCTTGTTAGCAGAGTTTTTATTTCAGAGTCTCTTCTGATGATTCTTTCTACCTCATCTTCAAGCTTCTGGCACTCATTCGTTATATGACCGTACTCTCTATGGAATTCACAATACTTATCAGAAATAGGCGTACGGGACCCATTATCCAACTTCCTGGGTCTTTCCAGTTTCTTTCTCTCATCACATATTTCCATAGCTCTTTCCAAGCTCATGGATAGAGGTATGCGTGATGCAAATTGACTTCTAGTTCGACCACTTTCATCAGCCCTGTCAACAGTTCTTTTCTTACTTAACTCTAACTTATCCTTCTTCTCTGATGGCCGCAGATCAACCCTTCTCTGTCTCTGAGCATCTTCTAGATTGATATACTTTTTAGCTCTTCCCAGAAGTTCGTCATAACTTCTAGGAGTTTTCTTTACCAAGGATTTAAAGAACTCTCCTGCCTTAAGCCCTTGTGTAAAGGCATTAATAAGGACATCCATCGTTGCAGTGGGGACCTCTAAGGCTACCCCGTTAAATCGTTGTACGAACTCCCTCAAGGACTCCTGTTCATTCTGCTTGGTAGTGAACAGGCTCAAAGAAGTTTTTTGATACCTCTTACTGCTGGCATACTGGTTTAGAAAGGCCGAACTGAACTCCTCAAAGCAGCTTACAGTGTTTGGTTTAAGTAAATTAAACCACTGTTGCGCCGATCTAACCAGGGTGGTAAGGAAGACACGGCATTTGATCCCATCAGAATACCTATGCAACAGAGCAGCATTCTCAAATCTTCCAAGATGCTCTTCAGGGTCTGTGCTTCCATCATATTCTCCCACTGCAGGTTGTCTGAAATTTGGCGGGAGTTCCTCTCTTAGAATAATTAGGGAGAATGGACTTTCTCTCCTAGCCACTGGAGTTCGGCCACCAAGATGCTGAGCCAATCGCATTATCTCTCCCCATACAGCCTCCATTGGATCTATTAGCGGAGGCTCTACTTGTGTATCTACCACAGCACTGGCTACCCTATTGTTTTCACGGACCTGTTCTGGCTGAACAGGCGAAGGCGCCTGATTTGTTTGAGAAGGTGGTGGAGGTTGATTAGATTCCGTTGGTGGCGGAACCTGGTGTTGGAAAAGAGTATTTTGCATGGTCTGACTGATGAATTGTGCCAGTTGCTCCATAGTCATATCTCCCACCTTCATAACAGATGGAGGTGCCTGATCTTCCTGCTGTGGAGGAACATCTTGATTTTCCACACTGGGATTTAATCTTTCTTCCTGATTCCTCCTGACTCCACGCCCACGTCCACGTCGTCCAGCCATATCAACGTCTTCAATTCAGTAAATAGTTCCCACAGACGGCGCCAATTGATATCACCTAAATTTGCGATGACTTGCTGATATCAATAGAGAGGGGGTTCACCTCTCTTTCTCCTCCAACACTCAATATAACAGCCGGGATATTAGCAAATATCTTCTGCAATGACCTGTACGAAGCAAATGTGAGAAGGGGCCGGAAGTTGTTCCGGCGGGTCCCCTCCGACGCTCAAGTCAGGCGAGAGAATATGAAGAGAATATATGCTGTAAGTGAAAGCAATTATATCATTAATTCTTAATCAATACTCCAAACCTGGTATTTATAGGCGGAGACCTAAGAGTAGTATTGCAACAATGACTCTTTCCATGTTTATCCAAATCTTACCCAGATATGTCAAGATCCTGATAACACAATCAAATCCCTGATATTGCTCCGCATATCTAGGACTAGATATCTTGGGGAACTGGTTTCCTTGCTGAGACCGGTAGCAACAAGGGAAATGAGGAGAGCTCGGCCTATCAGCTCGGGCTCTCAAAAGAGGTCTCATGTCGAGTTAGTGGAGGGAAACAGGTAAGGCGAAACAGCTCGACCTAACAGGTCGGGCCTCGCAAAAGAGCTCGGATGGGTAGGCGAGGTCTCGCCGAAGAAAGACGAGTAACATGCCTTGGAGCTAGGTCGGCTCGTCAGGTGGTATCTTCTAGCGGGTATCAAAATTAATTTATATTGAAGTCGCCATCTTCAATAAAAAATTTATTTTTATACTGAAGTCGACATCTGAGATGGCGACTTCAATAAAAAATACTTTTTTTATTGAATCGCCAACTGAGATGGCGACTTCGGTTACTTTGATAAAAAAAAAATTAAGGTTATTTTGATAAATAAATTGTTTTTGAGGTTAAATTATTAAAAAATCCTATATAAAAGGGGTAAATTACTATTGGTCTCAAGCATGTTGGATAAAGAGGCCCTTAAATATTATTAGTAGTATAGATGAAATATTATATATTAATTATAAATTAATGGTGGATGCTATGCCAAAACATTGATCTAGCATCAAAATTCCGTCGAACGATATGGTCACATTCTCAATTTTATTTTGCCTCTCGTACTTTTTAAGTGGTAATATATCTTATATGTCTCAAAATAAATGCTCAAGAATTTGAAAATAAATACAATAGTGACTGAATATTAATTTTAATGTTTCAATTTTTTGGGCAAAGAACCTTTGATACATTTCCATTTTGATTTTCTTGCAACAAAGTTCGAAAAAAACTTTAATAGCTAAGTCCCTAATGAGGATTGCTTTTTTAATGTAGAAATGATGGAATGTTTTAGTGTCGATTATTTGGAACAACTCGACCATGAGAAAATTGTGGGCACTTACATGTTCCGACGATGATGATATGGTAAGTACCAATCTTCAAGAAATATAATTAAGGGCTCGATCATAGAAAAATAAATTTAATATAGATATTTATTTTGTTTCGACTGTAATTTCTGTCAAGCACTAATGCATCCGTTGTAATACATTCATGTTTTACTGTACAAAGGGTGTTGGTCTAATCCACCATAATACTATTAGATACCGTTTGAAGTGATGTATATGATTAGTAAGTAAAGATTAAAAAGTTGTGAAATGATTGTAAAAATAGTATGTGATAAGTTATATGCTGTTTGATTGGAGAATAAGATGGTTGATAAAGATTATTATATGGTATAATGACTAAAATATCATTATCATTATAATAATAAAATATAATAAAAATAATAGTATATATCTAAGAATCATAATATATATTTATATATATATATATAATAATAATCATAATTGGTGTGTACTGTATATATAATAATAGTATATATAATATATAATAATAATAATTATTATTATTATAGTATATTATAATATAATAATAATATATATATATTCTAATATTAATAAAAGAAAATTAAACAATAATAATACTAATATAAATAATAATAATTAAAATAATATATATATGTTTTGATATATATATATATGCATATATAATAATAATAATATATATAATTTATATACATTATTATAATATATATATATTATACACACGTGCGTGCGTGTGTTAGTATAACATATATATAATAGTAATAATAATAATAATAATAAGAATAATATATATATAATATATATAAATTATTATATTTCATACATATATAATAATTATTATTATTATTACATGTAATATATATATATATGTATATATAAGAATAGTAATATATATAGTTTATATATATATTATAATATATATAATAATCATAATATATAATATATGCACACATATATATATGAATATATTAAATTATTACTTTTTAATAATAATAATAATATAATATATTATAATAATCATTATATAATAATAATAAAATAATAATAATAAGAATGAAATAAATAAAATAATACAATATAATAATAAAGTTATAGGAAATAAGTTTTAATTTTTGGCGGGAATTTCAAATTTTAAGATAGTAAAAAAAGGAGGGAATTATATTTATGTCATTTTGTTGCAAATTGGGATTATAGTGAGATAAATAGAGTAGGATTGTTAAAAAAATGAAACAAACATGAGATAAGATTACTAATCTGAAGATTACTAATCCTATCCCGAACTCCAAACGGTACCTTAATCTTTAATAATAAAATAAGTATTATCATGTCATTTTATTAAAAGAAAGAAAAGAAAAAAAAAAAGAAAAGAAAGAGAAAATGTGGCTAGTCCCTTTAGTTATACAAGAGAATAAAATAAAGTTTATACATGAAAAAGCAACAAGTTTAGTCTTCCTTTCATTATGTGATAGTTGACTAGTCTCTAAAAAGAACTTTTAAAAAATAAAAAGATTCTCAATGCAATAATTTTTCCAAATCAAAGAAATTGATTTTGCATTACTTCGAGGTAAACAGGTCTAAGTGTCACATCAATTATCTTTATTCATGTAATTAAAATCGCCAAGCCCAAAACCAAAGTTTTTATTAAGTTCAATCCCTATATTAGAAAATTATTGTTGTTTGAACCCCTACTGTGAAAATTTTATTTGTTTAAGCTCCTTGCCTATCAAAAGTGACTAAAATACCCTTGCTTTTAAAAAAACAAATTAATGGGTCTGTTGTGTGAGGTGGCTTTTTGGGTGAATGAAAGTACTTCAGAAATTAGTATTATCCAACACTTTTTCGATATTAACTATTTAGAATGTTGGTATTAAATCCATTTAAATCGGTATTGAATTAGTAGAAAATTGGTATTAAAATATATAATACATAAAAACATGTAATTGTACAAATTAAAACTATTTTATTTTTTGGTTTGAAATTAGTATTATTCAAATACTTTTCCAGTATCAATTATGTACACAGTTGGTATTAACTCCTTAAATTATGTATCCACGTAGAACAAAGTTATTATTAAAATATAATAATGCATAAAAATATGTAACTATGAAAATTAAAACTATTTTATTTTTTGGTTCGAAATTGGTATTATTCAACACTTGTTCATTATTAACTATGTACAAAGTTGGTATTAAGTATAAAATCGGTATTAAAGTAGTACGAAATTGGTATTAAATTATAATAATACATAAAAATATGTAACGGTGCAAATTAGAACTATTTTATTTTTTGGCTCGAATTGGTATTATTCAACACTTTTCCAGTATTAACTACGTACAAAGTTGGTATTAAATCGATATAAAATCGGTATTATGATAGTACAAAATTGGTATTAAAATATAATAATACATAAAAATATGTAACTGTGCAAATTAAAACTATTTTATTTTTGGTTTGAAATTGGTATTATTCAACACTTTTCCAGTATTAACTATGTATAAAGTTTGTATTAAGTCCATATAAAATCGATATTAAAGTAATACAAAATTGGTATTAAAATATAATAATACATAAAAACATGTAATTGTACAAATTAAAACTATTTTATTTTGTGGTTTAAAATTGGTATTAATTTTTCAGTATTAACTATGTATAAATTGGTATTAAGTTCATATAAAATCAGTATTAAAGTAGCACAAAATAGGTATTAAAATATAATAAAACATAAAAACATGTAATTCTACAAATTAAGCTATTTTATTTTTTGCTTTGAAATTGGTGTTATTCAACATTTTTCCAGTATTAACTATGTATAAATATGGTATTAAGTCCATTTTAAATCAGTATTAAAGTAGTACAAAATTGGTAATAAAATATAATAATACATAAAAATATGTAATTGTACAAATTAAAACTATTTTATTTTTTGGTTTAAAATTGATATTATTCAACACTTTTCTAGTATTAAATATGTATAAAGTTGGTATTAAGTCCATATAAAACCGGTATTAAAGTAGTATGAAATTGGTATTAAAATATAATAATACATAAAAATATGTAATTGTAAAAATTAAAACTATTTTTATTTTTTGGTTTGAAATTGGTATTATTCAATAATTTTTCAGTAGTAACTATATACAAAGTTGGTATTAAGTCCATATAAAAAAACCGGTATTAAAGTAGTACAAAATTGGTATTAACATATAATAATACATAAAAACATATAATTGTACAAATTAAAACTTTTTTATTTTTTGGTTTGAAATTGGTATGATTCCACACTTTTCCAGTATTAACTATGTACAAAGTTGGTATTAAGTCCATTTAAAATCGGTATTAAAGTAGTACAAAATTGGTATTAAAATATAATAATATATAAAACATGTAATTGTACAAATTAAAAACTATTTTATTTTTTGGTTTAAAATTGGTATTGTTCAACACTTTTCTAATAGTAACTATGTACAAATTGGTATAAAGTCCATATAAATCGGTATTAAAGTAATACAAAATTGGTATTAAAATATAATAATACATAAAAACATGTAATTGTACAAATGAAAACTATTTATTTTTTATTTTAAAGTGGTATTATTCAACACATTCCCAGTATTAATTATGTACGAAGTTGGTATTAACTCCATATAAAATCAGTATAAAAGTAGTACAAAATTGGTATTAAACTATAATAATACATAAAAACATGTAAGTGTACAAATTCAAACTAGTTTATTGTTAAATTGATATTTTCCAACACTTTTCCAGTATTAACCATGTAGAAAGTTGTTATTAAATCCATTTAAATCGGTATTAACGTAGTACCAAATTGGTATTAAAATATAACAATACATAAAAAACATGTACTTGTGCAACTTACATTAAAATATAGTCAATGTATTAAAAGTACTATATGAGATGTTCATTTATATATAGTCAATGTATTAAAAGTACTATATAACATGTTCTATAAATATATAATAATTATATATATGACATGATAATTTCCCAAGTGGTTACGATATAACAAAGATGATAAGTTTAATACCATTTCAAACTTAACTAACAGTATTTCTATAAAATCTTATATGTTGATTATTCTTCTATATCGAACAAATAAACAAGACAATCTTCTATAGAATCATATTGTACTAAGTGCACTTGTAACGATAACAATATTTCTAAGTTGATGTTAATGTTCTATATTTCTATAAAGTATTCTATGTTGATATTTTTTAATTGTTCGATATAGAAGATTAACAATAATTTAGTTGATTCTATAGAAATGTTGTTAGTATTGTTTGAAATTGATATTGTTTATTTCTTCGATATAGAAGTTTATCAATATAGAAGATTTAATTATTGATGTTTAACTAGTACCATAATTGTATAACATCAATAATATAAGACATAATTATTGATGTGCGACTATTATCAAATTTGTATATGCTTAATATCAATTTAAGTGTAACTAGTACCAAAATTTGAGAAATACATGTTTTTATGTATTATTGTATTTTAATACCAACTTTGCACTACGTTAATACCGATTTTAAATTAATTTAATACCAACTTTCTACATAGTTAATACTGGAAAAGTGTTGAATAATACTAATTTCAAACCAAAAAAATAAAATTCTTTTAATTTGCACAATTACATGTTTTTATGTATTATTATATTTGAATACCAACTTTGCACTACGTTAATATCGATTTTAAATGGATTTAATACCACATTGTACATGGTTAATACTGGAAAAGTGTTGAATAATACCAATTTCAAACCAAAAAAATAAAATAGTTTTAATTTACACAAGTACATGTTTTTATGTATTATTATATGTTAATATCAACTTTGCACTACGTTAATACTGATTTTAAATGGATTTAATACCAACTTTGTACATAGTTAATACTTGAAAAGTGTTGAATAATACCAATTTCGAACAAAACATAATAGTTTGAATTTGTACAATTACATGTTTTTATATATATATTCTAATACCAATTTGTACGATTTTTATATCGATTTTATATGAACTTAATACCAACTTCGTACATAGTTAATACTGGAAAAGTTTTGAATAATACCAATTTCAAACCAAAAAATAAAATAGTTTTAATTTGCACAATTACATGTTTTATGTATTATTATATTTTAATACCAAATTTGCACTACATTAATACCAATTTTAAATGGATTTAATATCAACTTTGTTAGGATCGGTCCGGAGTGTTTAGAGGGGGGTGAATGAACACTCCTATTAAAAATTAATCCCTTGTGATTTCTTTCGGATAGTGAAAGAAATCTGTTTCTTAATCAACTCTTCTGCAGGACAGACCACTGAAAGTTTTAGTGCGGAACGGTCTGTTCTTAGATTAGTAAGAACGGCTCGATGGCTTGAATAATAAAACGAATGTAGAATGATAAAACACAGAATATGTTTCTGGAAGTTCGAAGGTGGTGTAATCCTTCTACGTCTCCCCTTCTTCCAATTAAGGAAGGATTCCACTAGAAGACTTTGATTTATACAATCCTGTTGTACAAACCCGATTCAGCTGGATTTACCTCACTACCAGACTGAAACTCCTAGTCTCTCGATCTGTTCAGACACACTCTATCTGACAGTTACAATTGATTCTCACTTCTCTATCTTAGTACGGAATACAAAAGGTAGACTTTAGTCTATGCACACAAGGATCCTAATATGATCAAATATTACAGTATGCTTGTGCTTATGAAGATTTTTCAGCTCGAGAATGTCTGAGCTTGTAAGCTTGTGTTGTTTTGCTTTCTTTTGCTTTTTTGGATTGATCAGACCTCTTCTTGAGCTCTTCTGTTGCATCCTTATATAGTTGCATGTACCAACGACATTATTTCCCTTAATGTGCAACTCTGGACTCTGATTAAACTCTGAGTAAGCTACAGTCTTCTTCTTTAAGGTGCTTGCCATTCTGGTTCATGCTTTCGGCGACTGTCAGGTAAGCTCTTCTTTGTCTTTTTACCTTTTATGGTAATCTTCAGTCCTTGGTCTTTTTCAGCATTAATTGCAACATTAAATGCTTCAATAAATAGCCGTTAATGATTCGGACTGAAGAGCAATTCTTATTCAGCCTTGACTGCTCTGATCTGATATGGTTGAGATCGATCTGAAGCTTCGATCTGGTCAGGCTGATTTCCATCAATCCGATCTGATTTGCGATATACCATATCAGCTTGATCTGTTTTGAGCGATCGATCTGGTCAGTCTGATTTCCATCGATCCGATCTGATTTGTTTTGTCATCTTTAAAATCCGGAACTAACAAATTCCCCCTTTTTGATGATGACAAAACCTAGCTTCTATATCTTTTTTATACATCTTTTAACAACTCTGAAGCGTATACTTACGGATCAGTTACTTCTTCTTGTTCAAAATAAATGAACGTATTTGAGTTGAAGTTCGGATTGATTAAGTCATTTAGTTCAAATAAATGAACAAGGACTTAAGAAGTTAAATTTTTATTGAGCAAAAATCTTATTACAATTACGGACAAGTCTGACTTATAAGGACTGCTACTTTCTTGCTGAAGACTGATGTGGCTTGAAGTCTTTACTCTTTTCCCCCTTTTTGTCAGCAGCAATGTTTTGAAGAAAATCGACAATCTGGGCGAGCTGAGCGTTGATAGCATCAAGACGAATGTCTTGAGCAAGGAGGGACTTGGCGACGGATGCTCTTACTTCAGTGGCCAGCTCGATCTGCTCTTTTCTCAGACTGTTTTTATATGAAGCTTGCTGAGAGAACAGATCATTCAGTCCACGCCGAATGCTGCTAACACTGGCGGTCATCTTCTCCTTGTAAGATTCAAAATCCAAAAAAGTAGTCCTCTGACTTTGATGAACTTCTATGACTCGTTGAGAGAGAGATAGACAGTTATCAGAGAGGTGCTGAAGGGACCTAGCCAGGGATGGGGCTGCATAAGATAACGAGCTTGGAGAGTGATCAGATGACGACAAGGTGTGATCAGCTTCTGCGGCAATGGGTATAAGTGAAGACATAGCAGATGTGCGTGTTTCGGATCGGATCAAGGTGACCAAGTCCGAAGAAAATCCTTCTAAGAACGCCATATCTTCAGCAGTTTGGTCTGGAGGAGTGCTAGGTCTCGAAGGCTCCTCAACCTGTAAAGCTGCAACAACGGTTGATACCACCAGATCCGGATCGACGAAATATGGTGAGATGACTGTTGTATGGGCTTCGGGTGGACTGTGCGGAATTTTGAAGACTGATGGTGCAATGGGGATGGAGGTTGTTGGAGAATCCAACAAGACATCCATTGCTTCAGTTTTAGCTTCAGACGGAGCATTAGTCAGTGGCTGCTCCGCTGTCTGCTTCACCGTCTCAGAATGAATTGGCTCAATGAAAGGTTCAGCCAAAGTCTTGCTCGCAGATGGGTGATCCGGGCTGGGAACAGGAGTGGATATGTTAAGCTTCTGTCGTTGAAAATGAGCAGCCAAGTTAAGAGCATGAACATCCATTTCCAGCTGAGCAATGACGGCACCATCATCTTTGGCAGTCGGATTGCTCGGATCAAAATTCGTCTTCTTAGCTGCAATCAACAGATTTGCCAGTCTGAATCGTTGGTTGGCCTGGAATAGATCTTTGCAAAGTACAGCAACTCTTACGTCGTCAGTCTCTGTCCCCTTAAGGACTTCTTGTTCCATCTTTTGTAGGCGTCTCAGCTTTCCGAAGAACATATCAATGTGGTTGATCGTTCTGTATTCGACATACTCATCAAACACCACAGTGAGCTCTTTCACTTTCTCTTCGACATCTTCCATTGCGATGTCGATGGCTGTTTGAGCGGCAGATTTGGGTTTTGAGGAGAGGGGTTCAATGAGAATGGCCTTGCCCTTGCCGGTGGAAGACGGGGACTTGATCCCTGATTGGGTATAGTCACCCAATTCAGTTATAACAATCCCTTTGACCACAGGAATGGCAGAGGAGACTCTGATGGTTACTTTGGGTACAGTGGTTGTAGCTGTCGAAGGTTGGGTTGTAGTGTGGGGTGCAGGGGTGGCTTTTTGTGGGAGGCAATATGGGTAAGGTTTTAATGGGTAGGGTTTTGATTGGCTTGGTGATCTGGGTTCTTGGCTTTTTAGGAGGGGGCTTGGCTGGAGACGAAGGAGCAGATTGAGTTTCCTCGGAGTCAGTCTGAATAGTCAATTTACGCCTGACTTGAGTCTTTCGAGCAGCAGCCTGTTCTTCTCCTTGTTCGATCTTGACAGCCACCATATCGGAAGAAGTGGGTGGAGCACTCTTGGACTTCAGTAGAGCCAATCCCTTGGGGTTGAGAATTTTGAAGGGACTCAGAGCAGACGGCTTGCCCAGCTCGATGTTCAGTGTCTCTAGTAGCTTGCTTAGAGGAACAACAAAGCAGACAGCCTGTTTGGAGGCAATAACCGTCTCAAGCAAAACTCCAAATAAAATCGCAGACCAATTCATCTTCTGCCCTGAGTGAATAGCAGCCATGGCCCGGAATTTCTCAGTAGTAACAGCATCATAGCTTCCGGCTTTGCCCAGTAGTGGCTTGCCAACAACCTCGCATAACACTTGGAAATGAAAGAACATTTCTTTCTTCTTGAATGACGGCTGCAGGCGGTGGCCAAAAATGGATACCTTCCCCTGAAGATCAGTGATAGTGGCCTGAGGAATATGACCAAAGTCAGTCAGTCCGGTGTTGGGAAGACCAAAGGTCTTTGCCAGCGTCGACTGAGAAATGTCAAATGAGTGGCCCTTGACGGTGGTGGAGATGAACGTCTTCTGAGACACCGCATTTGCAAACAATTCTCGAATCTCCGATTCGTAAACCACCGTCCCGCATTCCAGAAAATTCCTTAATCCGGAAGACTCTAAGGATTTGAACATGGAGACCATTTCCAGATCTTCAGCCCTGTAGATTTCATTGAACTCAACAGAAAGGGAATTGTGAGTGATAGTAGCCATTTGAGTGTAATGAAGAATACGGAGAGTTTGAAAATATTTGAGAGGTAGAGAGCAGACAGCAGTAGTTTGTAAAAAATGAATGAAAGTAAAATGTTCAGCCCGCTAAATAGGAGAGGGAAGACACGTGTCTTTATCTCGATGACTGATATTAAAATAATTCAAAATAAACGGACAGGATGAAAGAGAGATAAGGCGGTTAAAATTGCAATCAGTCCGGGCTGTTTTAAATAATTATTTTATTTAAAGATTTGTTGACCAGACAGATAATGGGATAACATCAGATTTGAAATAGATCGGTCTGAAAGTTTGGACCGGTCTGTGTCTTTCTGATCATTGTATTATCGATCTGTGCCAGCATACAATCTTTAAAGGCTAAACGAAAGATACTTCTAAAACATCAAGATAAGTCTATTAAATCAAGAATTTGACGAAAATAATTAAACTTAGCCTCAGAAAGTGGTTTGGTGAAGATATCTGTTGCTTGCTGGTCTGTTGAAATATGTTCGATCCGAATTTCCTTTTTGCCAACATGATCTCGAATAAAGTGATGTCTTATATCAATGTGATTTGTTCGAGAGTGCAAAACTGGATTATACGTTATAACAATTGCACTGGTGTTGTCACAAAATATCGGAGATTCAACAGCTTGAATGCCATAGTCTTTGAGTTGGTGTTGAATCCAGAGCATCTGAGCGCAACATCTCCTAGCGGCAAGATATTCCGCTTCAGCTGTAGATGTGGCAATAGATGTTTGCTTCTTGCTAAACCAATAGATTAATCTTTCACCTAAGAATTGACATGTTCCACTAGTGCTTTTGTGATCAATCTTAGATCCATCATAGTCAGCGTCTGAATATCCGATTAAGCTGAAGTTTGAATCTTTGGAATACCAAAGACCAACGTTCTGAGATCCTTTCAAGTATTTCAGAATACGCTTAGCAGCAATAAAGTGTGATTGCTTTGGTTCTGACTGAAATCTAGAGCACATACAGACTGAGAACATTATATCAGGCCGGCTCGCTGTTAGATATAAGAGCGATCCGATCAGTCCTCGATACATAGATACTTCAACTGCTGTTCCCCCCTTCGTCTTTATCTAACTTGATTGAAGGACTCATTGGAGTTGATGCAGTTGAACAAGTTTCCATTCCGAATCTCTTGAGAAGTTCTTTGGTATATTTGGTTTGATTTATGAAGATGTCATTGCTGAGCTGTTTGACTTGGAGACCCAGAAAGAATGAAAGTTCTCCCATCATACTCATCTCAAACTGTCCCTGCATTAGCTTAGAGAATTTCTCGCATAATTTGGGGTTAGCTGACCCAAAAATGATATCATCAACATAAATTTGACATGCGAAATTCATCATCGCTTCAACATTTAGCGGCAAAGCATTAAAATCATCACTCAACATACATGCAACCACAATGCATAATCCATATCCCATATGACCCTGAAACCACCATGGTTAGCAACAACATTTTCCAATTATGAACACATATCATAAACGCACATAAGCAGCATAGTGGTGTCACACAGCACTAACTACTGTCATGCATAAGTATGTGCTACTCATTCCCATTAACATGTTCCTAGGCCCTCAACAGCCCCAAAGAGCAAATCACTGCTCTGATACCACTAATGTAAGGACCCCCGCGCCCTTAACCCGTAATTTGTGTATTAACCTCATAATCATGTGCATATAACCATCTGTGTTGGGAAATAACCATATGCTAACTTAGCATAATATACCATTAATAAAATTTCTTCGTTTAATTTATTCCATGTCATGTCCAGTTTCCCCAACCAAAACCATTTAACATATCATGCACCCTTGTAATACAATAACTACATTCTCAATTCATCTAGCAATTCCCAAATTAATTTCATGCCATAAATAAATGAAAAGAGAAAGGCCCTTGCCTTTTTATACAACCCATATACACATATACACTGCTCACATGCGAGCACCAAATAAACGTATGTGTACGTAATATATAAAATACCCTGCTCCATATTAGTTATGGTACCTCAATCCTGGAAGTACCTCCAATCCATAACTCGATCTCAGCTCTGGAGCTTCCCTTGTACCTGTTCCACCTGCCCCAACAGAGAAAGCCCCCACACGGGGTGAGCATATCAATACCGCCAATCCAATAGTCAAAATATAATGCAATTCATAATTTACGAATGTAAATTGCCATGAAATATAAAAGATACTCCCTAGATGGTATCATCCTCATCCGGAATCCCCTATGTTGTTCCTGTCTTCAAATAACCAAATCCATCAAATTCCCAAAGTCAGTTAATCATTACCTTGATTAACTATGTCCATGTTCCAATTATCCATTTTCCATAATTTATAAGACTCAACTCATATACATGTGGTTATTAGATATCACCCGTATCTAAATACCAAATCTACAGTCCAGTTGCCACGCAAGCTCAACGGCGGCGGCATCCTAATCGATGTTCGCTCCATAGCGACAAAACCCTAAACATTGCTCGCTCCATAGTGGCACCATACAATTCATAGTATCAACCAATTTAGTGTGACTATATTCCATTTCCATTATCCATCAATTCAACACAATTATATTATATCATGCACCACAATTGCAATAATATATTAAAGATATGCTCGTACGTAATATGCAAATAACTCTCAATTAAACATAGGCATGCAATCACGTGCCCAAGCACGTTCACAACTTCCAAACCTATCGTCAATCCATGATGATTACCAATACAAAATCCCCCTGGCTAACCATGCATAATACCCAAAATATTCCATTTTATAAGTTTAAATGATAGCCAAAAACTCAACCGAGAATTCCATTTTATTAAACTTTGGCTCCAACCAATCCATTTTAAAAGTATAGCATTCTCATTGGAATGTAGACATTGCCCCGGAAATGAGCCACTTAAACCTCGATTTCAAAATCCTGACATTTTCCAAAATTTTCAAAAATCAAAGGGCAACAGTGCCGCGATCGATCGGCACCAAGCCGCAATCGATCGCGAGTTCCTACTGCCCAAAAATATAAAATCCGCGATCGATCGCCATTTAGGCGCGATCGATCGCCAACTCTAAGTTGCCTTGCGATCGATCGGTGCAATATTGCGATCGATCGTGAACACTATTCTTCACCCAAAAATCAGATTTATGTCGCGATCGATCGGCGCGAAGTCGCGATCGATCGCGACCTGCAACATTCAGAAAAACTCGAGCTTTAATAGTGTTTTTGACACCCAAACTCAAAACCAACACCCCTAACTTCCTCAACACCTCCAATACACCAATTAACTCAATAAAAACATTAAAAACAACTTTTTAGATTTTTAACCAAAACCCTCAATTCTCAAACCCAACTCAAAACTTAACCAACAAGCACAATACCATAATCAAATCGAAGCTAAAGGTGATGGGAAGAAGATTACCAGCTTTTCTTCAAGAAATCGGGCTCCCAAGACCAGCCTCCATTGATTTGCTTCCAAGAGAAAAGAGGAGAAGGGTTGGGGGAAAGGGTAGCGCGAGAGAGGAGAGAGAGAGATGAGAGATTCTGTGCAATGACGGAATATCGAGTCTACTTGGTATATATAGCACCGAGACTCCAAAATACCAATACCTCCGCAAATGCATCATGATTAATTAAAATCATCTGTTTTCAATAAACATCTCTCCAATCTCAATTTCTCATACCTGCCCCAACACAAAGCACACCGGATCCCAGATCCCACCAAAAACCCAATTCCAAGTTTTTTCACCAAGATGAGAATACAATCTCATCCAATTGGAATCAAAGATCCCGAGCCCCGATTTAACATCCTCGGGAGTCCTAACATCGCAATTAATTCATAATTGCCACATTAAAAATCCATTACAGGTCATTACCACTCCGGGACATTCCAATTAATTCATAATTGCCACATTAAAAATCCATTACAGGTCATTACCACTCCGGGATTAACACTAGTAATCCCCGGACATCATAAGCATATTCTATTGTTATTTAGGATATTTGATTTTGTCCGTTGGCAAATGCGAAATAGGGATGTTTGGTCCATATTTGAACCTAGAAAGTGACTGAGTTTTGGTGCTTGGATGTGCGAGCTTGTTCGGAATTTTAGTAGTTTATTCATGGGATCGGGATGTGATGTGACTAGGAATAGACACATCTATTGCGCTTAATTGTCTATTTGATATATTTTGATGGATAATTTGATACATATGCTACCTAATCGTATGTTTATGTAATTGTAGGAGAAATCGAAGAAATTGAGCTAACAAAGGCGAATAATGATCGAGAAATGTATTGGAGTTTAGAAAGGGATTAAAGTATACCAAGTAAAATGCATAAAAGTTGAAAAATGTGCTCGATCAATCGCCCAAAAGAGCTCGATCGATTGAGTAAGGCAGAAAATCCGAGCAACAAAATGTGCATCTCGACGATCGATCGGTAAAATGGCGCGATCGATTGCCAATTGCTATTGGACCAAAGAATGAAGATATCGGTACAATGGTGCGATCGATCGCCAAATTTATCTGCCCGAAAAAAAAGAGTGGCGATTGATCGTCAGCTTGGTGCGATCGATCGCCGGAGAGTCCGAGAAAAATAGGAAATGTAGAGTGTTAAAATAAGGAACGAAGACATTCGAGATGAAGTATGTATAACTTGTATATAAGAGAATATGCAAAATACGTTGGTTTGATCACATACAACATAGGCACAGATGCACATGCACATGGGGGTGGAGTTCATAGATTTCACTCCTTTCAAGAGAGTAAGAGGACGACCGGAGAAGATATGATTCGAAGAGTCCAAAGGATAACGAGGAGATTCTAACTGACGTAAGTTCTTGGAGAAGGTTGACATGTGCACGCCCTGACTTGAGTCTTTTTATGGTTCATGTAGCATATAACAATCTCTTGAGATCAAAGAGCTAGTTATTGTTCTTGTTATATTATACTTGGATTTAAGCTATATAAAAAAAAAACTATGCCAGCAGATAAATTTCACACATGATTTAACTGTCCTACTTGGAAGGGTCTAAAACTATATATTTATTAGTTTCTTTCTCTTGAAACGATAAAGAGCTACATAGTTTTTTTTTTTTTAAATGGCTACATAGTCTTGAATAGGGGACAACAAATATAAGTACCTGACATCAAGACTATTGACTCAATGATTGTCACGTGTTCACAATTTTGGGATGGTCTTCGTTTTGAGACTCGTGTTTCACAAATATAAGTACCCAAATACAAATAGATCCTATATTTCTGCTATTCCTATTTATATTTTCACTTCGTAAGCTTATACTGTTTATCTTCTTTATCGTATAAGAGTGTAAAGTTTTTGTGAGTTTTTCGATTACCCAATTTGACTTCATATTTACGAAAGGTCTCATATTATAGATAATTCTGTTTACAAATAATTGAAAAATGTAATTGATCTCATTCAACTTCATATTTAAAATAGTATGACTGACCCTTTTCACCATTTATTATATATTTACCACTTAAAAAGTAAACCCCAAAAGTGGCATAAAATGTATATAACACATAATGCATTCATATAATACAGAAAATTGTGATCCTAATAATATTAACTTATTAAATGTGTCAAATTAATAAAACGTGATGTACTCAAAAAGATGATAGCCGCCTTTCTATAGTATTTTTTATTAAAAAAATACATGTCTATAGTTACAACACACTAAAATAAGTTACTTATGACATCACCTATTGATTGAAGTGACATACTCCCCTCATCACTTATAGTTATACTAAAAAAAGGATGTTATTTTAATGATACTCATAAGGATAATGCCTTTAAGGATAACCTTACCTTACATTGAGAATATTTCATTTGGAATATTCTCAAAGTATGATATATACACCCAAGGGCAGAGGTAGTTGATAAGTGGGTTAGGCTATAGCCCACCCACATTTAAAAAAAAATTGCATTAGTTAGGAGCATAAATTTAGTGTTAATTTTGGAAAATTTATGTTTTAGCCCAACCCTTAAAACCTATATTGTCCGTTAATACTACGTTTAGCTCGATCAGCCCCATGTAAATTTGTATCCTGACTCCGCCCCTATATACACCTCCATGACACTAAGGTATCATCAAATATTCCCAAAAGTAGATGGTATTTGTTGGGTGTAAAGATGCCAAACGGATCAGGCCATCTTTGACCCAGCACAACCCAGTTCGTCATGGGCAATATTTATAAATCAACTCAATATGATTGGTCTAAAATTATTAATATATTAGTTTATGTTTTTTTATTTAGATATTATGTTTTAATATTAAGTTGGCGTATAAATTGTCAAAATCGGGTGTATAAAAGTATTTCTCTTACTAGCCCACAACCAGCTACATTGATGGGCAACCCATTTTGATAGGTAGGCCGGTACAACCCACATTTTTTAATCAACTAATATGACTACAGGGGAAAAGGGAGGGGATGAGAGTTGAACACGAAACCTCAAGCTCCCTTAATAGAGTTGGTGTCAGTTGAGCCACAAGGCCTTCGGCACAACCCACACGTTTTGCCTAGCTTATTTGGGTGGTAACTTATTAATCAATGAGATAAAATCTATGACGCACGGACACTCATAAAAATCACTTGCTGCTGTGTCAAACACTTTTAGGACACCGAAATACCACTTTTAAGGGTTAATTGTACAATTTTAAAAGTTTTTGGCTTAAATAAAATTTGGACATGTTAGTTAAACTTTAAATCAATTGAAGTAATATACAAATGGTGTTAATATGTGGTGATATTATGATGATTTCAGTAACATATATTTATTTTATGTTTTTTGAATTTGATAAAAATATTTTTGGTGTTACTTTTATTTGGATGTATTTGTTAAACTTTATGTTAGTTGAAGTAATATATATTTGGTGTTAGTATGAGTGATACTATGATGATTCCAGTGACATATATTTATTTATATGCTTGTTGAATTTGATAAGAATATTTTTGTTGTTTTTATATGGTTTTAGAATTTAAAAAATGTGAATTTCAGTATTTTGTAATATAATACATGCATAAAAATATATAGACGTCCTAGCCATTTTGTATCATAAAATTTTGAAAATCCATGTCTTTGTGTCTATATCTATATTCATATAGTATCGTGTCAATATAATCTTATAACAGTATCCACATATCATTGTATAAAATAGAATTATTTTCAAGAACCATATATTTTATGGAAAAGGATTCACAACTGTTACTTAGGGACAGGAGAAACTTCAAAGAATTTTCGTCAAAAGACCTGCGTCAGACTTCAACACCTCCCACTTTTCAGACACGCATACGCGTATTTCGTTAGAAAATCTTGTTCGAGAAATCAACGACCCTTTAATTATTTGTCCCTGTTTTTTTTTTAAAATCTGAATCCGTCCACTTTTCTGCGTGTCAATTGTTAGATTAGATTTTTATGCGTTCAGTATTTGGCACTTCTTTGCTTTAGAGATGGAGAAAAGGAGCAAGTTTCAAGCCGGCAGTCTTCTTGGCATGTTCAAGGTATTTTCTTGAAACTATCAGTAAAGTACATGATTGTTTTATTTTATTATGGTCGTTTTATGAAAATTTTTGCTAAAAAAAAGTGAGACTGGGCCAACATGTAAATTCCGTTTGCGTAATAGTTCTTGTATATGCATGGGAATGTTCTGTTTTTTAATTGATAAATATGAAATATTTGTGTGCTTTCCAATTTATGATCAGACTGGGCCAACATGTAAATTCCGTTTGCGTAATAGTTCTTGTATATGCAATTATCTGGGAATGTTCTGTTTTTTAATTTATAAATATGAAGTATGTGTGTGCTTTCCAATTTATGATCAGTCAAGTGAAGCTATGTCATGGTCAAGGATATTGTTGGTGAGCAACAATTCCCGTGTTGCGTGCCTCATCTATTCAATAGCAGCACTTGGGCTGGAATATGATAAAAATATATGATTTGAAAGATAATATCAAGTATCAACTATAGATTTTGGTACATGTTTCATGCTACAATTGATGCGAGCCATCTTCACGTGCTGATTTTCTTGAGTTGCAAGATAGAGCGACTAGATGAACCATAACAACAAGGATTGTTAGGATAACAATTGTCCTAATTACTGTAGTAAGAAATATTCTGGTTTGTCTATGAAAGGCAAGTGAGAGATGAAATGGATTATCACGAAGAACGTCGAGACGAGATTTGTAATCTCCGTCCTTTAGACAATATTGAAATGCCTTGGTGCTAACGGTTTTAATTACAATTTTTCTCCCAAGATACGACTTACGATTTGTGAAAGAAGCACTTCAATTCACAAATCCTTTAAACCACAAAGGTTTAAAAGTGCTCAACAAAAAACAGGATTGACAAGATGATTGTACATAAATTTTGCAAAAATTTTGCTTTAATCTTGTCTTGTGTTTGATTTTCGAAAAATCTGATTCCAATTAGTGCAGGGGTTGCTCCTTTTATACTAGATCTTGTAGTGTCATCAAAAGACACCATCTAGAGGTGTCCCATCATGAAAAAAACGCAACCAAACGTGAATGTCCGCACCCTGTGCAGGCGCGATCGATCGCGCCTTCTTCTTCCAAATTTATGCCTCGGGCGATCGATCACCCAATGAGGCGCGAACGTCGCCCAAGGCAGAAAAAAGTTTTTTTCTTTTCATTTGCACTATCTTGATCGATCGGCGTGTGAAAAAATCCGAAATTCGATTTTCTTTGGTTACGTTTTAATATACTTCATACAGAATTTCCAACAATTACTCTATATAGTTAGATGCGTGGCACAAATATCAGTTGTGGTTCTTCGACTACTGTCGTGTTTGAAATACATGAGTTGTACTACTGTCGTCAGATGTAACTTTTGGTCAACAGCAAGTAATCAGTCAAATTTTTTTTTTTAAGTATGGCATCCTTGTTGGAACTTTGATTTTATTTTGTAATGTGTTTTGTAGAAAGCTACTGGTTCATCAGATACTGGAAAGGGAAAGAGTAAATATAAGTCCCCACTGTGTACTAATAAGGTTTCACATGGATACCACTTGGTGGAAGGACAAGCAGGCCATGACATGGAGGACTACCATGTGGCTGAGTACCGGAAAAAGAAGGGTCATGTGCTTGGTTTGTTTGCAATTTTTGATGGTCATGTTGGTTATCGTGTCCCGAGCTATCTAAAAGATAATCTCTTCGACAACATCCTTGAAGAGGTAAGTTTCAGTTTTGCAAATTTGTGGCCTTTGATATGGTTTTGATAGCATTCATCTGATGGTTTAGCTTCTGCATCAAATTTTATGTTGCTTGGAGAATGATGTTAAAAATTCGCATGAGAAGGATAAACTTTGTGTTGTTTGGAAAAGGTGGAAATGGGATGGGGTGAAGAAGATGATCTTTGAGTGCAGGAAGTTCTGGTAATGGTGGTTGTAGGACAATGGAAACAAGAAATTTAAATGTGAGAATTGAAATCAAGAATTTCAAGCATGTGATTCTTAATCATTCTGACTTTTTGAATGATTTGACTTAGATGAATTTCAAAATCCTTCTCTCGTCATTTTATTCTGTTATGTCCATGAGAGGAATTTGAAATCCTCATTCGAATTACATTCCCTTAGGTATGGATTTTTTCATCATGCAACCCAAATTTCTTTTAGTACCACGTAATTTGAGGTGCACAAAGAGTGCTTGATTGCTAACCGAAAATGGACACAATTCACTTTTATGGTCGGTCCACGAAAAAATTCATGTTGTCCGCAGCAATCAGATGGTAGCATAATTGCAGTTCAGTTCTGATTAAATAATGTCAACAATTAACTGGTTTGGGGATCACTGGAGCTTTAGTTTCAAATAATGAAGCAAAGTGAAGAGAGGGCTCAATTTATCCTATCCATACTGGTTTTTGAAGAAGGCTTTAATGATTATTGTTAGCATAGTGGGAACTAAGTGGCTTTTCTCCTTACAATAACGTGTAAGAACAATTTAATAGGTATGTTCACATTATTATACTTGTGTGCTTCGTGAGATGCATGATGGGCCACATTGATTTCTATGGTTATATAGAAAATGCAATAATAAAAATGAATAGTAAGATGGTTTTGCTGCGATGTGTTTTTAGCATTTTTATTGACATTTGTTCATATTTTTTTTACGTTTTTTTCTATTCAGCGCCGGTTGTTCTATAGACGGTTTACGCCACAAAGGACTTTATAATTTATTCTTTATCTGACTGACACTTATTTATGTCCCAATGATATGAAAAAAGGCACTGTGGCAATATAAGAGGAGCTAGCTTGATGCCCGTCAATCTTAGCCACTTTTGAGCTCTTGGCTAAAATCATAGCAGTTATTAAACTCTCCTTATTAATTGCAAATTGGACAGCGGAAGTTCTGTTTTAAACGCAAAAGTTTAGCCTAAGCATAACTCCATAACATAGGGGCCAAGTGGTCTCCTGGAAAATTTTGATCTGGGGTATTCGTCGAATCTTTTACATCAGCATCAACGTGGAATGTGAAAAAAACATTTAAATTCTGAAGTCCTTGATTCTCTACAACATTTGAGCTGAGATATTAAAGCAAGTACTTTCTTGGTTTAATTACTCTGTAATGTACATTCCGTTTATCAAGCTGATTGACATCGGTGCATTGCCACTTCAACCATATTGCTTAACCTCGGGGACACCGGAATATTCCTCAGATGAGAAGAGGGTGGTGCTATGGCATACAAATTGTCTTTGATGAATTGTGTAGCATTGTCACTTCATTCCAATTTATGAAACATTATTTCTTAGCCCATCCAACTTATTTTCCAGTATACTCTTTGCGAGAAATTTGTGAATGAGTGGAGTTCTATTCTCCAATGGCAAATTTTTAAAATTATCTCCTTTTCCTTCAACTTGTGCAGCCCAATTTTTGGGATGATCCCAAGACTGCTATTAAGAATGCTTATCGATCAACTGATGAAGTTATTCTGGAGAACTCTCGAGAATTCGGACCAGGTGGCTCTACAGCGGTTACTGCAATTGTTATTGATGGAAAAGATCTATGGGTGGCGAATATTGGTGATTCCAGGGCAGTCATGTGCAAGAACGGAATTGGCTATCAAATTACAGTGGACCATGAACCTCGGAACGAGAGGAGGAGAATCCAAGAACAGGGTGGCTTTGTGACGAATCTTCCTGGTAATTGTTAGGCTCTTCGTTAATTTTTTTGCATGCATTTGAACACTGTAATTTATTGATGAGTTATATGTGTTGTGGAATGGTAACTCTTAGAATTCAAAGATTGTATTCTACTATTTGATTTGAGATCATTCAGATTGCGATAAATCTTTGTTGTATTGTTTGGTATGATTTCCTTTCATATTTACACCAATCTATTTTCATATACAAGAAGTTGATTGTAATTTAAACCCGAAACCCGACCCAAGTCCTTTTGGACTGAATCACACAATTCATCTCTTTTCATTGTTTTTCTACCACTAAATATTTAACAGTACCTTGATGTTGTTTCATAGGAGATGTATCCCGTGTTAATGGGCAACTTGCTGTCGCACGTGCTTTTGGAGATGAAAACCTTAAAGCGCATTTGAGCTCAGACCCTGACATTTGCAATACACACATTAACTCGAGTGCACAGTTTCTTATATTGGCAAGTGATGGCTTGTGGAAGGTCAGTTTGTCAACAGTGTTTTGTTAAACAGTAGATTCTCTTTTGTAGTTGCAGCCCTCTACATTGAGGTATATTATGATTTTTAAACTCTCGGAGCCCATTTAAACACTCTTATACTTAAGTTTTATGAACCGGAATTCGCATCATTTTGTGTTTCTTGGTTTGCACTTACATTAAACAACGGTTCATCGTTTTTCTTTTTTAGCATTCTGATCATGTCATTTATCTTGTACATAAATAAAATGCTGATACATTTTAGAGAAAATGAAGTGAGTAAGAGACTCCTTTTTGAATGATGCATAAGTTTGAGGCAATCTCATTTTGTACAGGTTATAAGTAATCAAGAAGCCGTCGATATGGTACGGCTCATAGAGGATCCTCAAGCAGCTGCCAAGTTTTTAACCACAAAAGCTTTGGAAAGAAAAAGCAAAGACGATATTTCTTGCGTCGTGGTTCGATTTGGATGATTCATAATCCATAAACAGTTAGCAACCTACTGGGCATCAGATACTTATCAATGAGTCTTGCTTTGCGCTGTACTTCATGTGAAGGTGGAAGCGCGGGGAGATTAGGCCTGTGTGTCTGGAGAGTTAAAAGATTAAAATAATGGTGTATTTTTTGTAAAGATGAGAAATAATGGCAAATTTATTGGCCGTTTGGTGTGTGTATGTGTGTGAAATGTATTGAAATCGAGGGTGGATGGCTTAACAGGATTTGTGTTTTGTTTTTGAGTTGTTAGTGTACATTTTGTGAGAAGGTAACAAAGAAGGTTGATGTTTGGTGATTGCACTCCAAAATGTTAACATAAGATTATGAATGGGAGCATATACACTTCCATTAATTTAGTAACTTATTAGTTTATTTAAAGTGGTGTTTATTTTTATTAATTTATTATGTATATATAATATATTTCATTGTTTATTATACTCCATTGTTCAGTGTCTTTTGTATGTTCATGTTTATTAATCTAATTTATGAACATTAAAAAAAATCATATTAACACATCATACACACAACGATTTCTAATCTCAAAGGTGTATGAAGTCGGAGATGATATTTAAGACGATATCAATTTCAACAAAAGAAACAAATGTCAACTGAATCATTTTTTTGTGAAATCTTTGTAGAACAATCACAAATGTACTATGTATTATTGAAAAAAAACCACTGTTTTTTCAACCAAGCCAATAGTTAGAGTTTTGGTCAACTCAATTATGCAGTGTTTGGTTTACTCAACTATATTTGATATCAAGATAATATTGTAAGTTAAAAGATAGTATAGAATTATGTTAAAATTAATATTGAAACATGCTATCATCTTGTAGATATAATCATGTGACCAAAACTATTCAACTTATACATTATAAATATATAAGTCTCATGAACCACAACAATCACTTGAAAATCCCTCACTTTCATCAACATAATTTTCGAGAAAAGTTCAGAGTAACATTCATAAAAATACACATTGTGAAATTTTCGAACTACTGAAGCTAAGGAAGGAAGGATTTTGTGATGTTCGGAGATTAATGGTGTTAATCCCGGTGTGGTAATAATCCTTGATGAATTTTTTAATTGTGGCAATTAGGAATTAATTGCGGTTTTACGTCTCCCGAGGTTGTTAAATCGGGCATTTGGGATCGTTGGATCCAAAGATTGAGATTGTATTCTCATTTTGGTGGAAAACCTATGAGTTGGGTTTTTAGTGGGACTTGGTGTCCGGGGCGCTTTATATTGGGGCCAGTATGGGTATTTGATGTTGGAGAGAGAGTTTTTGAAAACAGATGATTTTTAATGAATCATGATGTATTTGTGGAGGTATTGGTATCTTGGAACATTTTTGCTATATATACCAGTTGGACTCAAGATTTCCGTCATTTGGCACGGAATCCCTCTCTCTCTTCCCTCTCTCATCGCTTAAACCCTCCTCCCCCTTTCCCCTCTTTGGCTCTTGGGAAGGAAATCGTTGGTAGCTTGGCTCGGGAGCCGGATTTCTCGAAAATAATCAGGTATTAACTTCCCCCTCACCATCGTCTTCGATTTGATAGTGGTATGGTGTGTTATGGTTGAGCTTTAGGGTTGGATTTGTGTTTGTGGGTTTTGGGTTAAAATCTAAAATGTTGATTTTAGTGTTTTTATGGAGTTTAAATGTTGTATTTGAGGTGTTGGTGGCATGTGGGGTGTTGGTTTTGGGTGTTAAAAACACCATGGAAGCTCGAATTTTTCAGAAAATCGTAGGTGGCGATCGATCGCGACGAGCAGTCCAATTTTTGAAGGCGATGAACAGTACTGGCGATCGATCGCGAGGATTGGCGATCGATCGCGAGAGGGCACTGGTTGGCCACTGGAGTGTGGCGATCGATCGCGATAAAGGTGGCGATCGATCGCCACCCGAAGGATTTTGTTTTTGTTTTTTTTTGAATTTTTGGAAAAATGTCGGGATTTTGGAACCGAGGTTTAAAGGGGCCGTTTCCGGGGCAATGTCTACATTCCAATGGGAATGCTATACTTTTAAAATGGATTGGTTGAGGCCAAAGTTTAATTAAATGGAATTTTTGGTTGGGTTTTTGGCTATCTATTAAACATATAAAATGGAATATTTTGGGTATTATGCATGCTTACCCTAGGGGGCTTTTATTTTGGTAATCGTCATGGATTGACGATATAATTGGGAGTCTTGAACGTGCTTGGACACGTGGTTACATGCTTGTGTGGTGATTGTGAATTATTTGTGTGTTAGCACATAATTCATCGGATCGTGGGACTCGGACGAAGTTGGACTCGAACTACGGAAAATATAAGGTACGTATAACGTACGAGCATAGCCCCTTATTTTAAATGAAATTGTTGAGTGCATGACACACTGTATTGCAATAAATGTGTATGGAAGTGCCTGATATATGGTTTTAGCAATAAACGGATATTAAACGGATGTTGAAATACATGTTTAATGGTGATTGCTACAAATGGATGTATTTACATTGAGAATTGCATTGTGCCGCTTTTTAGCGAGCAATGATTGGAGGTAGTCGCCTTTGAGCGAACATCGGTTATGATGCCACTGCTGTTGAGCACGTGTGAGACTGAAATGCCGCTATTGTAGAGTGAGCAATTAAATAGAACTATGGAACCATAAAAGAGATATATGGGATATTTGTGATCATTGTTTAATGATTTGATGTTATTGTTATAATGTCGGTATGTGGCAAGTGAATTCGTTAATCAATGTAATGATTAACTGGCATTTGAGAATTTGATGGTTTCAGTTATTTTGAGAACATGGACAGTACATGGGATCCCGGATGAGGATGATGTCATCCAGGGAGTATCTCTTATATTCATAGCATTTACATATTGTAAATTATGAATTGCATTATTGTGATTATGGGATTTGGGATATTGGTATGCTCACCCCGTGTGGGGGCTATCTCTGTTGGGGCAGGTGGTACAGGTGTAGCAACAGCTTTGGAGTTGAGCTCCGGCTGTTGATTTGAAGTACTTCCAGGATTGAGGTACCAGTATGATTGAATAAGTACACAGATCCAGTGTTGAGATCGAACTGTGCTTGGGAGGTGCTTCAAGGAGTGAAGTATCAGTCATGGTATCTGGTAGACTATCCTTATACATTAGATACACGCTCATTCATTGGGTGCTCTCATGTGAGTACATTTTACGTGTATATGGGATGTATAAATGGGCAATAGTTTTCTCTCTTTCATTTATTGTCTGCATGCAATTACATGTGAAATTGCTAAATGAATTGAGAGCATGTTAGTGTATTATAAGGGGGCATGCTATGTAAGTGATCTTGGTTGGGGGATTTGAATATTATGTGGATCAAGTGCAAGAAATTTTCTGGGTCATATGGCGTCCCACTTGCATATGGCTTTTCCCCTATGGTAATATGATTGTATGCACTAATTGCATGGGTTAATACACTAATCACGGGTTAAGGGCACGGGGATCCTTACATTTAGTGGTATCAGAGCAGTGGTTAGCTCTTTGGGGCTGTTGAAGGCCTGGAACATGCTGATAGGGATGGGTAGCACATATTTATGCATGATAGTAGTTAGTGTTGTGTGACAAAACTATTTTGCTTATGTGTATTTGTGATATGTGATCATAGTGAAACGATTATATGTCATGACATCTATAGAATCATAATATAACCTGTTGATTATGATTGTGAGTTGTGACACATGGACAACCAAATGGAGCATTTTGAAATGCATTGGGATACGGGAAGTACTTTGTACTCATAATTTATGCATTTACTCATATATGGATTATCGTATGCTCATGGTTTGAGATTGTTTCTGTAGAAACACTATGACGCGAAAGGCTAAGGCCAGGGAAAGACACAAAACGGTAACCTGCGTTTTATATACATCATGGATTATGCATTGTGGTTGCATGTGTACAATGGAGTGATGATTTTAATGCTCTGCCGCCAAATGTTGAAGCGAGGGGTGGGAGTGCCGCATGTCGCATTTGAGCGAGGTGCATTAAAATACACTCATGATGATGTATGTTGGGATATGGAATATGCTTTGTGTTGCAGGTATAGATGGAATACTTGGTGAATATCCCATGAGTCATTGTTATGGATGAGTGATGATTTTAAATGCTTGCCGCTATTTATTTGTTGTGCCGCTAAAATGTGAAGCGAGGGGTGGGAGCGCCGCATGTCACATTGAAGCGTGGTTATCATATGAGGCGAGGAAAGAATATTTGCCGCTCAATGTGAAGCGAGGGGTGAGAGCGCCGCATGTCCATTGAAGATAGGTTATTCTATGCCGCCTATATGTAAAGCGAGGGGTGGGAGTACCGCATGTTGCATTTGAGCGAGGGGCATTAAAATACACTACCGAAACAATGACTAGGGACCGGCTATTCTATTGGCGATGGTTTATGCCGCCGGGTGTTCATAGCGATGGTTCATTCCGCTATTCTATTGGCGATGGTTTATGCCGCCGGGTGTTCATAGCGATGGTTCATTCCGCTATTCTATTGGCGATGGTTTATGCCGCCGGGTGTTCATAGCGATGGTTCATTCCGCTATTCTATTGGCGATGGTTTATGCCGCCGGATATTCATAGCGATGGTTCATTCCGCTATTCTATTGGCGATGGTTTATGCCGCCGCGTGTTCATAGCGATGGTTCATTCCGCTATTCTATTGGCGATGGTTCATGCCGCCGGGTATTCATAGCGATGGCACATTCCGCTACATCTATGGCGATGATTCATGCCACCAGATATCTATAGCGATATTTTATGCCGCTGACTCTATGACGAGGGATTATGCCACTGATTCTATAGCGACGGGTTATGCCGCTATGTACATGAGGCTGGATTACGCCACCTACGAGCGATGGGTGCTGATCGCGTACCACTGTTAGATGACGGAGACAGGTATGCCGCTATATTGTTAGCAATGAGGTAGGGCGTATTACTGTTTATTTAGTATTATTGTGGATACCATGCGTTTTCACTACTTATGCTGTCATGTGTTTGACGATGAGACTATGGACGTCGTGTATCGACATATACCGTCTCGAGTCGACGATGTTATTTCGAATGTCATATGTTGACAGGTACCGTCACGGGATGACGATGACATGGTGGATGTCTATGTGGACGCGTGGCGTCGTTTTGGTGAATAATACATTCATGTTTATGTATTTGGTTGTATGGTTTGAGTGCCGATGGTGAGCACATGGTAGAGTCTGGGTCACTTGTGATATCCCCGAAATGATTATGTGATTTTAATCATTGATTTATATTATGATGATTTAGTGTTAACTCATGGGGTTGAATTAATATGGTTAAGGAGTTACATTTCGGGGTGCATGCGACATATGTTGGGATGTTGGGGTTGTGGCATGATTATTTGGGGTGTGTGTTATTTGTTTTGGTAAAAGCATATTTAAATGGGAATTGAAGTATTTTATTGAGAAAATACTATAAAATATCATGTGAGGATATTTTAATACATCGTGCTAAATACCGGGACCAAAACATAACACATCACATAACCCACCACCCAACCACCCCCTTTGACCCATACCCTGCTGCCAGCTGCTCACCCATACCCCTTGTCCCATCTCCCACCCAACCTTACCATGTCTGAAATCACTTCATTTTCCTCCCAAAAAACATCCAACACTTGCTGAGCAAGATAGGAAGGAGTTCAACCATTTTGTTGCTTTGAAGCCTTCCAAAAATCGGAGCAAAAAGGGGTGAGAAACCATGTTCTGGTTTTGAGTTTAAGTTGTTGAGTTCATGCTTTTTGTTGGTGTAAAAATGGCATGTTAGATTTGGTTTCTTAAAACCTTCGATTTAAATGCTTACATGGTGTTGTTATGAAGCTCTCAGTATTTTTCCTTATGTATATTACATGTTTTATGTAGAGGAAATAAGCATGTAAAGTATGGTGTTCGAAAATCTGGGTAAGGTTGTGCCCTGTTTTCTGGAAAAATATGAGTTGGGAGTGTTTTTATGAAGGTGATATCATGCACGTTAGCTTAGGTTTTGGTAAACCTTTGATGTGAACATATGCATGGTAGTTTTGTGAAGCCCTTGGCATGTTTGTTCGAGCATGCTTTATGTTATATGTTGTAGTTTTAATAGCATGAAATGAGGTGCTCAAGAAATCTGGAAATGATTATGTTGCCCTGTTTCCAGAAAAGTTGATCGAGTACTTGTGTGAATGGTCGACGTTTATGCATGTGGGCTTATGTTTGGGGTGTAAATTTGATATGAATACACTCAGGGTAGTGTGTTATAACTGCTAGCATGTTGGTCTTGGCATGTTGGATGTCTTACATGTTAGATTTAAGGGTATGAATATCGGTGTTAGGGAATTCTGGAAAACCTGGGTTGAAACAGAGCGACCGATCGATCGGTGAAGAACACCGATCGATCGGCAAAAACCGTAGCATTTTTCCAAAATTCAAACAGTTCACCGATCGATCGGTGATGAGGACCGATCGATCGGTAGTGCCTTTTTTTTAAAAATGTGGAATTTGTTTAAATTTTGATATTGGATTGTAACGAGACATCTAATATTGTGTTGTACACTGGTGTAGAGCCTTCACAGACAGCTACACAGCGCAGGGGATAGAGTCCCACAACACATTACATTTTGGAAAGGTACGTAAGCGACGCACGGGCATCCCAACGGTAACATGTACTTATGTTTGTCTGTTTGACACATGATGAATGCAATGTGATGCATTAAGAGTTGATACATGTTATTATGCATTGTTGTTGCATATTATGCATTGTTGTTGCATATTGTGATGTGGAATAAAGAGGTGTATTCCACGAGTCAGGGGTGATCACAGTGAAGGTTTTAATGCTTACGCTTGACCGCTAAAAATGTGGAGCGGGAGGGGGGAGGCTCGCTTGCACATGGAGGCGGGGTATACCATACTAAGCGAGGATGAGATACCGCTAGTATGAAGAAGCGAGGATGAGATACCGCTTGTTTTGAGATTGTAAAGCGAAGAAGCATTAAAATAACTGATGATGACTGACTCAAGAAAAAGAGATGATATGTCATGACATTTATCTGTGAAGCCATATATTCATATAATGTTTTGATTATGAACTGTGGTACAGAGACAACCAATGGGCATTGTAAATGCGATGGAAATACAGGAAGTGCTTTGTATTTTATGATTATGCATTTACGTCTTACATTCATATTATGTGGTATATGAATTATGTTATGCTCATGTGTTGGGGGTTGTCTTTGTAGGTGCTTTTGATGATGAGAACCAGGGTCGGGGTTGAAAAGCTGAGCTGTAAGGAGTGCTACAGGATTAGCATGTTAGAGAAAAATTTTGTATAGCTTCTACATGTGGTAGAGTAAGACTATAGTGTAGTACCTTTTGTAGGAATTTGTGAAGTTCCTTTTGAAACTTTGGGTACTGTATCTCATAAGCTCAGGTTAATCAGCACGACTCATTACTCTGATTTATTCATATGAATGTTTAGTCCTCTTAATCGCACCTATTAGTATGTTTGAGATATCGGGGTCTCACATTTAGTGGTATCAGAGCAGTGGTTAGATAACCAGGGAAGAGTGAAGGTAGCCTTTAGAAACAAGTTGGCTAGGTATTCATTTGGGCATGCTTATGCATGTGATGCATATGGTTGTATAAGTGTTATACTATCATGCTTTGAATATAATACTCTTGTTATCTAACGGCTTATACTATGAACTGCTTTTGGTATTGTTGTTAACTCTTGTGTTACAGCATGGCTGAGATTAACCCGGAGAACCCCAATGAGGAGGTAGGGGATATGGACAGTAGGAATGCCAGTATCGCTCAGCTGAATCCTTTAACACCACCTGCTGTGGGCGTGGAGCCCAGTGTACAGATGTTACTGCCAGGGGAGCTCAGTTTGAAGCAATTTCTGAGTTTCCATCCGCCCATGTTTGAGGGGATTGAGTCTGGTGAAGTAGCCGAGGAGTGGTTGGAGCGTATAGAGCAAATACTTGTGACTGCACCCTGTGCACGCACGGCATGGCTGAGGTTAGCCGAGTTTCAGATGGCGAAAAAGCCTTCTATGTGGTGGAAGACCACTGTGATGGAGCTGAGGGCTCAGGGTATGGTAGTGGACTGGACTGTATTCAGGACCCGGTTTCTTAACCGGTATTTTTCTGCAGCTGCCAGACAAGTAAAGGAGGACGAGTTCACCAATTTGAAGCAGTGCAGCATGTCAGTTTCAGACTTTGCTTTGCAGTATTCCTCACTGCTGAGGTATGTACCTCATATTGTTGTCAGCAGTCATGCTAAGATGAGAAACTTTCTGAAGGGACTGAGGCCAGAACTGTTTGATCGGGTTGTCTCCAACAACCCCAGCTCATTTGATGACGCCCTGACACGGGCAGAATTGGCAGAGATTGCAGTGGGCGCGTACAAGGACGTTGTACCCCCTTTTGTACCACCTCAGAGACCAGCTGTTGATAGCCTGAGGCCACGAGGGGACCAGTTCAAGCCTCTTTGGGCCTCATCATCTTCCAGATTTAGTGGGAAGAAGTCTCAGGGCCAGAAACAAAACAATCGGGGACCTACACAGGGGAGTAAGGCAGGAGGGGACAGGTGTGACCGCTGTGGAGGACTTCACTTGTCACGTGACTGCCGAGGTTGTTATGTTTGTGGCAGGGTGGGCCACCTGGCTCGGAATTGCCCCAATCGGGCAGGTCATGCAGACTCAGGGCCGAATAGGCCAAGATTTGATGCCAGGACGGCACCACAGAGACAGCAATTTGCACCACGACCACAGGGAGGTCAGACGACAGGACCGCCGCAGGGGCAGGTGTATGCACTGACTCGGGAGCAGGCTGAGGCAGCCCCAGAGGAGGTCATTGCTGGTACGTGTCATTTACTTACGTACCCTGCACTTATATTGATAGATACAGGTGCTTCCCATTCTTTTGTGTCTGCTGCTTTTGTGGAGAGACACCGCTTGTGCTCGTCTCTGTTACCCACGCCTCTCATGGTCTCGACACCCACGGGGAAGCATGTGATTGCTGACCGATACTTATCTGATTGCCTCATTTATTTTGAGGGCAATGATCTGAGGGCCGATCTGATTCAGTTAGAGATGGCAGACTTTGACTGCATTATCGACATTGATGTGTTGGGCAGATACCGAGCTGTGGTAGATTGCCAACAGAGGATAGTGCGTTTTCTGTCTGATCAGGGATTCCAGTGGACTTTTATGGGGATGGCTCTCGTCCAAAGATTCCAGTAATCTCATCGGTTAAGATGTCGCGATTATTGGAACGCGGCCACACGGGCTACCTTAATTATGTTGTGAATGCATCAGAAGAGAAGGAAGTGAGAGCCGAGGACATTCCGGTTGTGGCGGAGTTCATTGATGTATTCCCGGATGAGATTCCAGGGTTTCCGCCTGTCAGGGATGTTGAGTTTGCCATTGAGCTACTGCCAGGGACTTCGGCTATTTCCCGTGCTCCTTATAGGATGGCATCGGCAGAGCTGAGGGAGCTGAAGGTACAGTTACAGGAGCTCCTCGACAAGGGATACATTCGTCCTAGTGTATCGCCTTGGGGTGCACCAGTCTTGTTCGTGAAAAAGAAGGATGGATCAATGCGTCTGTGCATTGACTACAGGCAATTGAACAAGGCCACAGTGAAGAACAGGTATCCACTTCCGAGGATTGATGACCTGTTCGATCAGCTTCAGGGTACAGAGGTGCACTCAAAGATAGACTTGAGGTCAGGCTATCATCAGGTGCGGGTTAGAGCTGGCGATGTCCAAAAGACGGCTTTTAGGACTCGTTATGGGCACTACGAGTTCTTAGTGATGCCATTCGGGGTGACAAATGCACCTGCAGTTTTTATGAGCCTGATGAACAGAGTATTTCAGGAGTATCTCGATCAGTTCGTGATCGTATTCATTGATGACATCCTTGTCTATTCAAGGAGTGAGGAGGATAATGCCTATCATCTGAGGATAGTGCTCCAGATCCTCAGAGATCATCAGTTGTACGCCAAACTCAGCCTTTGGACAGAGGCTTGTGAGCAGAGCTTTAGAGAATTAAAGCACAGACTGACTACGACACCAGTGCTAGTGATTCCCAAGGAGAACAAAGGATTTGTTCTTTATACTGACGCATCGCTATAGGGCCTAGGATGCGTACTGATACAGGACAGACATGTAGTGGCTTATGCTTCTAGACAATTGAAGCCACATGAGACGAGGTATCCAGTCCACGATTTGGAGTTAGCGGCTATAGTGTTTGCCTTGAAGATATGGCGACACTACTTATACGGTACCTCATTTACCATCTTCACTGATCACAAGAGCCTGAAGTTCTTGTTTACACAGGCTGAGCTGAACATGAGGCAGAGGAGATGGATGGATCTGCTGAAGGATTATGATTGTGAAATCCTATACCATCCCGGGAAAGCAAATTTGACAGCTGACGCTTTGAGTCGGAAGGTGAGGAGCACAGTAGAGGATGCCATGTGCTTATCAGCTATGTTGGGCTCCTACTGTCAGTTGGGGTTTGATTATGATGTATCTACTTCACCAGTACAGGTTTTGACCTTGCTAGCTGAGCCTGTTATTTATGATCACATCAGGAAGGCTCAGGGGACCGACACAGAGGTTCAGAGATGGATGTCAGTGGTTCATTCAGGCCAGCCATCGAGATTCAGAGTGGCTGAGGACGGTTCTCTGAGACTTGGCGACAGAGGTGTGGTTCCAGATACACCCGAGTTGCGACGGGGTATATTACAGCGAGCTCATTGCAGCAGGATGAGTATCCACCCGGGCGGGAAGAAGATGTATAAGGATTTACGCAGCCAGTTTTGGTGGAGGCGTATGAAACAAGATGTCACCTCATTCGTTAAGAGATGTTTGATCTGTCAGCAGGTGAAGGCTGAGAGGCAGAGGCCTGGAGGTGAACTAAGGAGTTTGGAGATACCCGAGTGGAAGTGGCAGCACGTGTCTATGGATTTCGTGACCCACATACCGAGGACTGTTTCGGGTTTTGATGCCATCTGGGTAGTCGTGGACAGATTGACTAAAGTGGCTCACTTCATTCCCTACTGTATGACATATACGCACTTGAGGATGTCACAATTATATGTCAGAGATGTGGTGAGACTGCACGGGAGTGTCCGATCGAGATCCGCGGTTCACATCTCACTTCTGGGAGGGTCTTCAGACAGCTCTAGGTACAGAGTTGAGGTTGAGCACAGCCTATCATCCCCAGACGGACGGACAGACCGAGCGTACGATACAGACGCTCGAAGATATGTTGAGAGCTTGTGTGCTAGAGTTCGACACTTCATGGCAGGACTCGATAGCCTTGGTGGAGTTCTCTTACAACAACAGCTACCAGGCAAGTATACAGATGGCTCCTTTCGAGGCCCTCTATGGTAGGCGTTGTAGGTCACCCTTGTGTTGGGATGACATGGACCGTAAGTCGGTTGGAGGACCAGAGTTGGTCCAGGATATGGAAGAAAAAGTAAAGGTTATCAGGAGAAAGATGAAGGCAGCTCAGGACAGACAGGCAGCATATGCCAATCAACGGCGTAGACCGTTGGAGTTTCAGTTAGGCGACAGAGTCTTTCTGAAGATCTCGCCTTTTAGAGGTGTAGTACGGTTTGGTATGCGGGGGAAGTTGTCCCCGAGATACGTGGGGCCGTATGAGATCTTACAGCGTGTGGGTACTCTGGCGTACCGTTTAGCTTTACCGCCCTCTCTGTCTGGTATTCACGATGTATTCCATGTGTCTATGCTGAGGAGTATGAGCCGGATCCTTCTCATGTGTTGCAGCCTTCTGAGGTTCAGATTGAGTCAAATGTTTCCTATGTTGAGCGGCCTATCAGGATTTTGGATAGGGCAGATCGCAGACTGAGAAACAAAGTTATTCCTATGGTCAAAGTTCAGTGGGATCGTAGGGGTGTCGAGGAGGCCACGTGGGAGACGGAGCGACACATGGTGCAGCACTATCTAGAATTGTTTTCTGGTATGCGTTTATGTTTTGTTTTACTTCATATTGGTAAGCATGCTGATTTCGAGAACGAAATCTTATAAGTAGGGGAGTATTGTGATATCCCCGAAATGATTATGTGATTTTAATCATTTATTTATATTATGATGATTTAGTGTTAATTCATGGGGTTGAATTAATATGGTTGAGGAGTTACATTTCGGGGTGCATGCGACATATGTTGGGATGTTGGGGTTGTGGCATGATTATTTGGGGTGTGTGTTATTTATTTTGGTAAAAGCATATTTAAATGGGAATTGAAGTATTTTATTGAGAAAATACTATAAAATATCATGTGAGGATATTTTAATACATCGTGCTAAATACCGGGACCAAAACATAACACATCACATAACCCACCACCCCCCTTGACCCATACCCTGCTGACAGCTGCTCACCCATACCCCTTGTCCCATCTCCCACCCAACCTTACCATGTCTGAAATCACTTCATTTTCCTCCCAAAAAACGTCCAACACTTGCTGAGCAAGATAGGAAGGATTCAACCATTTTTGTTGCTTTGAAGCCTTCCAAAAATCGGAGCAAAAAGGGGTGAGAAACCATGTTCTGGTTTTGAATTTAAGTTGTTGAGTTCATGCTTTTTGTTGGTGTAAAAATGGCATGTTAGATTTGGTTTCTTAAAACCTTCGATTTAAATGCTTACATGGTGTTGTTATGAAGCTCTCAGTATTTTTCCTTATGTATATTACATGTTTTATGTAGAGGAAATAAGCATGTAAAGTATGGTGTTCGAAAATCTGGGTAAGGTTGTGCCCTGTTTTCTGGAAAAATATGAGTTGGGAGTGTTTTTATGAATGTGATATCATGCACGTTAGCTTAGGTTTTGGTAAACCTTTGATGTGAAAATATGCATGGTAGTTTTGTGAAGCCCTTGGCATGTTTGTTCGAGCATGCTTTATGTTATATGTTGTAGTTTTAATAGCATGAAATGAGGTGCTCAAGAAATCTGAAAATGATTATGTTGCCCTGTTTCCAGAAAAGTTGATCGAGTACTTGTGTGAATGGTCGACGTTTATGCATGTGGGCTTATGTTTGGGGTGTAAATTTGATATGAATACACTCAGGGTAGTGTGTTATAACTGCTAGCATGTTGGTCTTGGCATGTTGTATGTCTTACATGTTAGATTTAAGGGTATGAATATCGGTGTTAGGGAATTCTGGAAAACCTGGGTTGAAACAGAGCGACCGATCGATCGGTGAAGAACACCGATCGATCGGCAAAAGCCGTAGTATTTTTCCAAAATTCAAACAGTTCACCGATCGATCGGTGATGAGGACCGATCGATCGGTAGTGCCTTTTTTTTTAAAATGTGGAATTTGTTTAAATTTTGATATTGAATTGTAATGAGACATCTAATATTGTGTTGTACACTGGTGTAGAGCCTTCACAGACAGCTACACAGCGCAGGGGATAGAGTCCCACAACACATTACATTTTGGAAAGGTACGTAAGCGACGTACGGGCATCCCAACGGTAACATGTACTTATGTTTGTCTGTTTGACACATGATGAATGCAATGTGATGCATTAAGAGTTGATACATGTTATTATGCATTGTTGTTGCATATTATGCATTGTTGTTGCATATTGTGATGCGGAATAAAGAGGTGTATTCCACGAGTCAGGGGTGATCACAGTGAAGGTTTTAATGCTTACGCTTGACCGCTAAAAATGTGGAGCGGGAGGGGGGAGGCTCGCTTGCACATGGAGGCGGGGTATACCATACTAAGCGAGGATGAGATACCGCTAGTATGAAGAAGCGAGGATGAGATACCGCTTGTTTTGAGATTGTAAAGCGAAGAAGCATTAAAATAACTGATGATGACTGACTCAAGAAAAAGAGATGATATGTCATGACATTTATCTGTGAAGCCATATATTCATATAATGTTTTGATTATGAATTGTGGTACAGGGACAACCAATGGGCATTGTAAATGCGATGGAAATACAGGAAGTGCTTTGTATTTTATGATTATGCATTTACGTCTTACATTCATATTATGTGGTATATGAATTATGTTATGCTCATGTGTTGGGGGTTGTCTTTGTAGGTGCTTTTGATGATGAGAACCAGGGTCGGGGTTGAAAAGCTGAGCTGTAAGGAGTGCTACAGGATTAGCATGTTAGAGAAAATTTTTGTATAGCTTCTACATGTGGTAGAGTAAGACTATAGTGTAGTACCTTTTGTAGGAATTTGTGAAGTTCCTTTTGAAACTTTGGGTACTGTATCTCATAAGCTCAGGTTAATCAACACGACTCATTACTCTGATTTATTCATATGAATATTTAGTCCTCTTAATCGCACCTATTAGTATGTTTGAGATATCGGGGTCTCACATCACTAGTTGACGAGACCTTTTTGCCGAGCATGTTTGCTCGATGGAGCATTGGATGCATTGTACCGGTAAGTGTACCGCATCATGTTATAGAGGTAATTATTTGTCTAGCAATGATACCCTTGGGTATGCTCGTTGGATTGGCTAGGGCCAAGTGATTGGTGGTAAGAGTAGTCATTGAGGAAACTACTCGCTTGTGTTGTGATGTAGGGTAGGCATGATTACACCCACCCTGAGGGTGTGGGATAAGTCTTAACGGATTATGATTGCATCATAGTTGAGCAAGGACACCGGGTTGTCCATTGTGCTTGGTGTTTTAGAGATATGTTGGGCGATGACCCACTACTCTAACGGTTTCTACGGTATGGCATACCGAGATGGAACATATGGCTTGTTGGTGGGCTTGATATGAGCCTATGGAGGCAGCGCTTTGCTAGCCAGATATCATGGTAATGATATAGTGTGCTTGTTGGAGCCATTATACTGCACGTTGGGCCCGAGTTTTGTGAATCGTATGATGATACGATGAAGACTTTTGGCAGGCTTTTGATTGTCCCTTTGTAGCATAATGTTTGAGGCATGTGACACCTCATGAGAATGTTTGTACGTCTTTTGTTTTGAGGGACTTGTATTGGGACAACTCAATTGTGTTGGTAATGCCAACGTGAGTGTCGACAAGTCGTGGTTAGCTCTGGTTGAGCATCCTTGCATATGGAATGCAATGGGAGTCACGATTGGATTTGTGGGATATAGCTAGTGGGATAACACTACTATATTGGTTTTATCTCTTGGAGAGACTTGGATTATACTGTCGTGGAGACACTGGTATTGGTTGAGGGTTGATTGTGAATCAACCGGGGTAAGCCCTACTAGTGTTGGACTATGTGATGGCTTCGTACTTCCAGTGAGACGTTCGAGGAGACGTCTTCGGGACGATGCTCGAGTTTGTGGAGTACTATGGCAATAGTACAGGGCATCGTTAGTTGAGTATACATGGCGTATACGAGTTCCGATTTGATAATAGTGGCTTCGATGCACTATTCTGAACCAGTTGCATATTTTGGCTCCGGGATCTATGTTGGTATGTATATATCCAGCTTTCCGGACGGAGGTTCGAGATTGGAGGGTCATGGATTCATGACACTATCCTTGTGGGAAAGGCGGTGTTGATATGCCTGTCGATTGAATCTTTTAAGAGATTCGTTGCTTTGGTTGTGTGGTGTTGATGTTGAAATCACACCCTTTGGTTTTGGTTGGTCAACCATCATTCTCCGTGAAGTGAGAATAATCGAGGATTGACAGTAGGTTTTGGGACTTTGGGTATGCTTGGAGATACCCGAGTCCATTGCATTGTGTATGCAGGTTGTGTTGGTGTATGGGCATGTATGCCGTGTGTGTATACGAATGCCGACTCTATTTCGTTCCTTGTTGAACGTCGAGTTTGTATGCTTGGTTTGGTAAATCTCCGGTGTGAGATTGTGGAACCTCGAGATCGGCAATCTCGATGGCAAGATGCATTCTGATGAATGATCGTGAGGGTTGTTTGACTTCCCTGAGGAGGGATCGTCGTGTTTTGGAACCATGGTAATTCTTATTGGATAATTCGACAGCCTTCCTGTTTTAGGATTGTTGGATCCAAGGATGAACGAGGGATGGCCAGGATTCGGATTTGTTTAGTGTCGTGGATTGACACGCATGGCAGGAATGCAATTGTTTGTCTTACATGACCTCTGTGGAACTTGAGACTTTGTGGAGTCTCGATAGTGTGTTTTGGACCAAGATGTGATTTCTTGGAACACATGGTTGTAGACATCTGTGGTGATGTGTTTTGTGTGGATTAGTGACCGTGGGTTACCCGATCCGGGTTGCAAGTGGTACAACTACTTCTTTGGAGGAGATGGACTGGGAAGCGAAAACTGAATTTTCTGTGAGTATACTGTTGTATACTAGTGGTCCACATCATGACGATGCGTGTCAAGCATCGTGGGCAAGTGATGGATATCATGGAGTGATATCTATGTCAGAACCAAGGGAGATTTGGTTGATTTGCAGTCGTGGTGGACTGACTTCTAGGACGATTCACATCGAGGTATGTTGTTATCTTTCGGGTTTGTATTGGTTTTGGCGTTTGCTCTATTTTAGAGCTTGGTGCGAGATTGGTGTTCTCGCAGTTGATAATTCGATTCTAATGCGGTCCAGAACCGGGGTTGTGACTTTGTTTTGCTTGTGTAGTCCTCGTGTTACGTAGAGTACACCGGTGCAAATTTCGAGGACGAAATTTTATTAGTGGGGGATAATTGTTATGTCCGGAGATTAATGGTGTTAATCCCGGTGTGGTAATAATCCTTGATGATTTTTAATTGTGGCAATTAGGAATTAATTGCGGTTTTGCGTCTCCCGAGGTTGTTAAATCGGGCATTTGGGATCGTTGGATCCAAAGATTGAGATTGTATTCTCATTTTTGTGGAAAACCTATGAGTTGGTTTTTTAGTGGGACTTGGTGTCCGAGGCGCTTTATGTTGAGGCAAGTATGGGTATTTGATGTTGGAGAGAGAGTTTTTTGAAAACAGATGATTTTTAATGAATCATGATGTATTTGTGGAGGTATTGGTATCTTGTAATATTTTTGCTATATATACCAGTTGGACTCGAGATTTCCGTCATTTGGCACGGAATCCCTTTCTCTCTTCCCTCTCTCATCGCTCAAACCCTCCTCCCCCTTTCCCCTCTTTGGCTCTTGGGAAGGAAATCGTTGGTAGCTTGGCTCGGGAGCCGGATTTCTCGAAAATAATCAGGTATTAACTTTCCCCTCACCATCGTCTTCGATTTGACAGTGGTATGGTGTGTTATGGTTGAGCTTTTGGGTTGGATTTGTGTTTGGGGGTTTTGGGTTAAAATCTAAAATGTTGATTTTAGTGTTTTTATGGAGTTTAAATGTTGTATTTGAGGTGTTGGTGGCGTGTGGCGTGTGGGGTGTTGGTTTTGAGTTTGGGTGTTAAAAACACAATGGAAGCTCGAATTTTTCAGAAAATCGCAGGTGGCAATCGATCGCCGAGGGGTAGCGATCGATCGCGACGAGCAGTCCAATTTTTGAAGGCGATGAACAGTGCTGGCGATCGATCGCGAGGTCTCGGCGATCGATCGCGAGCGGGTTGGCGATCGATCGCGAGGATTGGCGATCGATCGCGAGAGGGCACTGGTTGGCCACGGGAGTGTGGCGATCGATCATGATAAAGGTGGCGATCGGTCGCCACCCGAAGGATTTTGTTTTTGTTTTTTTTTGAATTTTTGGAAAAATGTCGGGATTTTGGAACCGAGGTTTAAAGGGGCCGTTTCCGGGGCAATGTCTACATTCCAATGGGAATGCTATACTTTTAAAATGGATTGGTTGAGGCCAAAGTTTAATTAAACGGAATATTTGGTTGGGTTTTTGGCTATCTATTAAACATATAAAATGAAATATTTTGGGTATTATGCATGCTTACCCGGGGGGGCTTTTATTTTGGTAATCGTCATGGATTGACGATATAATTGGGAGTCTTGAACGTGCTTGGACACGTTGTTACATGCTTGTGTTTGATTGTGAATTATTTGTGTGTTAGCACATAATTCATCGGATCGTGGGACTCGGACGAAGTCGGACTCGAACTACGGAAAATATAAGGTACGTATAACGTACGAGCATAGCCCCTTATTTTAAATGAAATTGTTGAGTGCATGACACACTGTATTGCAATAAATGTGTATGGAAGTGCCTGATATATGGTTTTAGCAATAAACGGATATTAACGGATGTTGAAATACATGTTTAATGGTGATTGCTACAAATGGATGTATTTACATTGGGAATTGCATTATGCCGCTTTTGAGCGAGCAATGATTGGAGGTAGTCGCCTTTGAGCGAACATCGGTTATGATGCCACTACTGTTGAGCACGCGTGAGACTGAAATGCCGCTATTGTAGAGTGAGCAATTAAATAGAACTATGGAACCATAAAAGAGATATATGGGATATTTGTGATCATTGTTTAATGATTTGATGTTATTGTTATAATGTCGGTATGTGGCAAGTGAATTCGTTAATCAATGTAATGATTAACTGGCATTTGAGAATTTGATGGTTTCAGTTATTTTGAGAACAGGGACAGTACAGGGGATCCCGAATGAGGATGATGCCATCCAGGGAGTATCTCTTATATTCATAGCATTTACATATTGTAAATTATGAATTGCATTATTTTGATTATGGGATTTGGGATATTGGTATGCTCACCCCGTGTGGGGGCTGTCTCTGTTGGGGCAGGTGGTACAGGTGTAGCAGCAGCTTTGGAGTTGAGCTCGGGTTGTTGATTTGAAGTACTTCCAGGATTGAGGTACCAGTATGATTGAATAAGTACACAGATCCAGTGTTGAGATCGAACTGTGCTTGGGAGGTGCTTCAAGGAGTGAAGTATCAGTCATGGTATCTGGTAGACTATCCTTATACATTAGATACACGCTCATTCATTGGGTGCTCTCATGTGAGTACGTTTTACGTGTATATGGGATGTATAAATGGGCAATAGTTTTCTCTCTTTCATTTATTGTCTGCATGCAATTACATGTGAAATTGCTAAATGAATTGAGAACATGTTAGTGTATTATAAGGGGGCATGCTATGTAAGTGATCTTGGTTGGGGGATTTGAATATTATGTGGATCAAGTGCAAGAAATTTTCTGGGTCATATGGCGTCCCACTTGCATATAGCTTTTCCCCTATGGTAATATGATTGTATCCACTAATTGCATGGGTTAATATACTAATCACGGGTTAAGGGCACGGGGGTCCTTACAGATTTCGTCATCTAACGCACTCTAAATTCACTAATCACGCTTACAAACATTTATAATCATGGTAAGTTGGTTTTTGTTTAAACTCGTTCTTTCGTTTTAAAATTGTATGTATCTTTAATATTCAGTCGAATATATGAGATATTTTCAAACTATTAAGACCATGCACCTCATGACAATTATGCTTATACTTCATATTGATAACATAAGTTTTTCTAAATTTTTTGAGATTCTCATAAATTGAATTTCCAGGTGAAACCCAACTCACATCTATAGACTGAAAATCATAATGCATCTTCCCCAAGTGAAACACACCACTAACAACAAAATACAAGAACAAACTTTTGAGACATTTATACGGGTCATATACAGGCATTAAAATGCTTACAGACGAACCATAAATCTGAACATAAATAACACCTGCCATCAGCCAATACTCATACTATGCTTCTGAAAGCAATATTATCCAATGAAACTCGAGTTTATACTCGTGGGATAACGTAGTACATGTTTTGCCTCAGGTGAACACATACCAATACATAATGACAATCATATAAAACAGACAAAATCATAATACAACAAAATAATACTAGTTGATTTATAAAGAGGTACTCCCTGAATAAGTATGAACAAATATAGGCTTCCTCGAACTATTCCCGTTTCACAATTGCACAATCACCAAATTCAATATCGATATTTATAACATAATACTTATCATCGAAAATAAATCGATAATTCAAGCGTCACTTCTTTTGTGACCCATAACATATTAAAGGCTAACAAGCCTATCAACCACAACAAACCTCAACGGTTTTCCATGTCTACTATGCCATAGACATCGATATAAACTCGCTCTTTCAATTACTCATATTTAACATACCATACTCACCAACACATGTATAGATATATAGACATCGATATAAACTCACTCTTCCAATTGCTCATATTTAACATACCATACTCACCAACACATGTATAGATATATATAATTACATCATATCATACATGCTCGTACGTCAATACATACCTGATAGTCGATAATTAAGATTAATTTATTCTGACGTCCCAAGGTTTGTGAAATGTCTTATTTTATTTCCATGTGGTTCTCGATATCTTTCGATCACTTCGGTGGGATTTCGATTCAATAACATAATATACACAATTTTAGTACTCATTTAATCTCCTCATTTATCCTTAATTTTGCAATTGAAGTAAGGTGGATCAAGTTTTATTTTTTCTTTAAATTATTCTGCTATTTATAATTATACGAACTCAATCAACATACAAAGGACAAATTCTTCCAATGACACAAAACATTCATATATAATTCAGCTTTCATTACTGGAACACGATTCCATTGTCTCATTTTCATTTTATTTTTAACCCTTAACACATACTAGTAAATCGATCAAGTCCTTCTATTTTACTTCATTTCTTTTATTAATCTTCTTAGTTCTTAATCTAGTTCTTATGAATAACTTGTCATTTCCATGTCACATAAAATGTTTGAAGGATCATTTTAAACAAATTCAAACCTTTAATTTATCTATCATAAATTTTGAAGAAATATATTTCATAGAACGTACTGTTCTATGAAATAACCAACAGTATCCACTAAATATTGGCATAGTTTAGCTTAAAAGTTCAGAAATCCATTGTAGGAAGGTTTTATCAAATAAACATTTAAAGAATAGCAAAAGCTTATGCCAAACAATCGTTGATGTTACTACGAGTTCAATTAGCAGGTCTAAAAATCTAGTTAGAAAGGAAGTTTAACCTTCCATAAATATTTTAAAGGAAGATGGTGTAAAATAATATTAATTTAATTTGTATGCATTGTGGTCAAAAGTAATGGGTTCAAGTTTTTCAAACATGTAGCTGGGGGTGTGCAAGCGGTTTGTTTTGAACCAAACAGAACATTCGGTTTTCAAATTTCAAAATCGAAAATCGAACCGAATTATTTCTGTTCGGTTTCGGTTTAAACCGAACATTTCTGTTCAGTTTTGGTTTTGGTTACACCGTTTTTTTTTAAATTTTAATTTTTTATAAAAAAATTATTTTTTTAAAAAAATCATTTAAAAAAACCACCGAAATTTAAATCATTACAAAAATGTAAACCATTAAAAAATTATAATTTTTTTAAATTTCAATTTTCGGTTCGGTTTGGTTAACTGAACCCTATAACCGAAAAATTATTATTTTTATAACCTAACTGAAATTTTTCGGTTTGGTTTAAAACCGAACTCGTTCGGTTCAGTCGATTAATCAAACTGTTGTACACCCCTATTTGTAGCATGCTTTATTAAAAGCATAGCATGCTTGGTGAACTTTGTTTAAATTTGTCTGATGTGTATTCATCATATTAGCCTATATAAGGCGATCATGAAGTATGAAAAAGTAGTTAGAATTCTTACAACTTCAAGTTCTACAATTTGCTCGTAAATCATTCCTTTATTATTCTTAGTAGCTTGCTCCAACTCATTTCCTACTATAATTATAATTCCAGTTCCAAATTCAATCATCAAATATTATTTTGGTACCCAACAAATTTGTAGTATCAGAGCCATATATATATATATATATATATATATATATATATATATAAATCCCTTGCAATATCATTCCATTTAAAAAGTTTTAAAGATTCATTAACTACACCCATTCCTATATTTGATGGGGAAAGCTACGAATTTTTGGGAGTCCAAATAAAGACTACATTTATTTCTCAAGATCTTTGGAAAATAGTAGAAATGGTATACCAGAAGCAGAAGATGTCGAAACCTTGGCATCGTGGACTCAAGCAAAGCAAAAGGAGTAGCGAAAAATATTTTGAAAGATGCCAAAGCCTTATTGCTTATCCGACAAGGCGTACATCAATCCATATTTCCTAGAATTATGGGTGCCAAAAATTTCAAAGATGCAGTGAATATTTTAAAATTGGAGTTTTCAAGGGTTCGAGAAAGTAATCTCCATTAAACTTCAATCTTTATGGCGAGATTTTGATAATTTAGCCATGAATGATAATGAAACTTTTCGACATTTATTTCACGTGTTGTTGAAATAATCAATCTAATAAAGAGTTATGGAGATATCATTAAGGAAAATAAGATCGTTGAAAAAATATTGCTCAGCTTGAACATATTGCGCCTGCAACTGAAGAATCAAAGACTCACGATGGTGGAGCTGATTGGTTCTTTAGAAGCCCATGAACAAATAATGAGTAAATTTGATGGCTCTTCTATTGAGCAAGCATTTGAGTCCAAACTCAATATGACTGACACGAAAATATTTGAAGGCGGAGAAACAAACACCTCAACAATTTCAACAAAAAAGGAGGAAACAAAAATTACCGATATCATGGACGAGGAAGAGGAAGGCCACGATTCATCAACACCCAAAGAGGTGGTGGTAATATGAATTTTAACCCTTCATGCTTTATTTTCAAAAAACTGGGACATGATTCAAAAAATTGTTGGGATAGATGCAACTAGTAAAATTCCAAATCACTCATATAAAGACTGCTGGCACAGACAAAAAATGAAAGAAACAATATCAACTTCACGGAGGAAAATGATCAAAATATCATGTTCTATTCCTGTATGAACATGACTAGTAATTTCTTGAAGATGTGGTATTTGGATAATGATTGCAGTAATCACATGACATGACACAAGGATTATTTCATCAAATTTGATGAAAAGTTTTCATCGGAAGTCAAGATGGGAGATGGAAAATTACAAAATGTTAAAGGCAAATGAACAATACCTATGAGAACAAAGGGAGGTAATACAAAATTTATTGAAAATGTCATATATGTCCCTGATCTTACGTCAAATTTACTGAGTGTTGGTCAATTGATTCAAAATGAATACTCAGGTAATTTTGAAAAAGATGAACGTAAAATAAGGGACAAAGATAAGAAGTTGATCACGGAAACTAAAATGGCAAAAATAAAGTATTTCCGTTGACAATGCCACTGGACAATAATATCTCGTAAAAAGTTGAAAAATCTACAGAATCCTTATTGTGGCATTTAAGATTTGGACATTTGAACTACCATGGACTGAAACTGTTGAAAAATAAACCATGGTATTTGGACTCCCGGACATTAAACTATTGAACCAAACATGTGAATGATGTATTTATGGCAAAACACACAGATTACATTTTCCTTGAGACTGCTTGGAGAGCAGGACGACCTCTTGAATTGATACATGCAGACCAACTAGGACATCATCATTTCAAAACAAAGTTATTTTCTTCTTTTTATTGATGATTTTTAGTAGGATAATGTGGGTATACTTCATGGAACAAAAATTAGGAGTTTTTGGAGCATTTGCCCGGTTCAAGAAGATGGTGGAAAGAGAGAGCAATTTCTAGCTCAAAACACTCAGAACTGATCGTGGTGGAGAATTCTTGTCTAAAGAGTTCTCAAATTATTGCAGTCAAGAAGGAATCTGGAGGAAGTTGATAGCATGATACACTCCCCAACAAAATGACGTAGCTGAAAAAAAATCAAATCATTGTTGAAATGGCCAAAAGTATGTTGAAAGCAAAATGTCTTCTCAATTCTTTTTGGTCTGAAGCTGTTAAAACTGCAGATGCATCCTCAACAAGTGTGATGCCTGAGAATTATTGGTGTTAATCCCGGTGTGGTAATAATCCTTAATGGATTTTAGTTGTGGCAATTATGAATTAATTGCAGTATTGAGACTCCCGGGGATTTTAAATCCGATATTTGGAGTCGTATGATCCAAGGGATGAGATTGTATTTGTTGGGAATGCCCTAAGACAACTCATTAGATGATTGTTTATGACATACAATGTATTATGATTTTATTAATGGCAATTCATTATTATATATTATTCGAGTATCTGTGTAATATGAATGAATATATAAGTTAATGTCCTTAGAATAATATTGTATTGTTCTTAAAGATTGTCCCTATTCAAGTATTATCATGAATCAGGATAATGATAATGCATTGAGACTAGTATGTTTTGATTGATGAATTGTTCATAGATATGAGATATCAAATCAACACATGGGTGCATGTTAGAGAACAATGTACTGGACAGACCCACCATGAGAATGCTACATGGATAGTTATATGAACGTCATAATCAATTCTCATAGTGATAATAATGTATGTAATCCTTAAGACTTGATATCACCAGAGATCCCAACATAAGGAGTCATGTATCTTGATATTGTCAAACGTTGCCTGTAGCAGGGTAAACTATAAAGACAATCATTGGATACACCACGAATTATGTAGAGGGATGTTGAGTGATCAAGAAAGGATTTGTCCCTCTTATATAACAGGAGAAGTGTTTGGGCCCTTGATCAAGTAAGACTAAAATGCATGGCCGTACTCGAATGAGTCGATATGTGATATCGAGCTTATTTGTTTATTCTAGTTCTACTTGGGGATCAAGAAATAAAAGATTGAATATATGAGCATGACTATTCCATGACTCGTGTTCAATCTAAACACATTGGACAAAGGGATTAAGTTACATGGTTAACATTATCACAGTCCGTAGGTTATGTCGAGTCAATGACATTCTTGTAATTTGGGTAGCTTTGATGTGTTGCTAGATATCACTCATTGCTTGTGACATAAAATTAGATTTTATGTCGTTGCCAACATTGCAAGATCCTATCGGGTCACACAAAAGATTAAATCGATAAAGGGAGATATAATTCATTGGATGAATTAATTAATTAAGAAGAGTCTTAATTATAAGTAGATATATGGATTTAATTAATATATTGGGTTTGGGCCAATGAGGCTTTTTGAAAGCCTTTAATTAAATCTAATATGCATTATATAATATGATAACAAGGTTGATTAAGTGTTAATAACTTTTTTTAAAAACCTAATAGCCACCAAACTCTAACCTCTCGGCCGCCGCCTCTTCCTCCCAACCTCACGCCGCCGCGCCGTCGTGAATAGGGATTTGATCGGCCGTCGTTGATCGGTTTTGAACCGTGAGTTTAGTTCCGGATTAAGAACGAGTCTAGCAACTTGTTCTTGAAAACCCTTTTCGATTTGATCGTGTGGATACCGTAGAGACGAAGGTGCAAATCTTTGTTCGTGACTCGTGGTCTTGCAACGAGGATTCTGCTACAAACACGCTACAAGAGTATGATTCTTAACTATCTCGGTATGATCACTTTGTATAGGTCCTATGGTAGGAATCCAAAATTTTATTTTCCGCTGCGTATTGCATGATGGATTCCTAACAGTGGTATCAGAGCCGTGTACAAAGCTCATATCGGATTTATGTGATTAATTGTTTAATCATATTTTGAATCTTTTGCATGCTTAAAAACTGTTTAATTCATATATGATATGTGTTAATCGATTTTGTGGGAATTATCGCAATATTATATGTGATATAATTGACGGATCGAAGTATATGATAATTCGTGCTTAAAAACCGAGGCATTGGCTCACGAAATCTCACGGCCGCTGCATGGAGCTAGGGTCTCGGACCCTTGGCTCGAGCATGGGCCGAGCCGCCGTCAAAGGGTTAGGGTTTCAAACCCTTGGCTCCATGGCTCTCGGCCGTCGCCGCCAATTATTAGGGTTTCGAACCCTTTTGGCTCGATGAGCACCAAGCCGCCGCCGACAAGGCTAGGGTTTCAAACCCTAGTCTCGTGAATGGTTGGGTCGTGGGTTAGGCTAGGTTTTCGAACCTTGGACCGAGACATGGCTGCAACCGTGGGCTTGCTAGGGTTATCAAGTCCATGGCTTGAGGCGCGCCAAGTATCCGTGACATGTGATGTCCCGAGCGTAAGATAATTTCATAAAATATATTTTACAGTTTTAATTAGAATTAAATTTTAAAATGTTTAGAATTTAATTCTTTAATTATTATAGCATGTTTTATGTGTTGTTTGAGCATGGTGCATGGTTATAGTCCTATGACCTATTAGATAGGATTTTGTGAATGTTTGTAATTTAATACGGCCTGCGTGTCGTGCCTTCTCTATTTTTTCCTAAATGTTATCCCTCCCCTATGTTCTCCTCGAATGTAACTCGAGGAATTCTCTATATCATGTAATTCTTATATAGTATAGTTTATTTTGTTGATGGAGATCAATGAAGATGGACCAAGGTCCCGGGATGAGGAGGCCATCACAAAAGGGAGCCAAAGAGGTGCTTGGAGAAGTTACCTTAGGTTGACCTTTTAGGATTTTCTCATTGGCTTGAGAAAATCGTTAGTTGGGGCTATAACCATGTCACGTTTATTTTATGTTGATGTATGAGATGCATGTTTATCGTTTTATTTAATATTGATGCTTGATATACATATATGTAGATATGTATATATTCATATATGTACCAGACATATTTTCAATATTAATAAAATCATGAGATCAATAAATCCCTCTTATAATATTAAGTCAATCAAGATGCCTTCCAATTAAAAATACTTGTCAAGACTTCGATTGAACATGTGTGGGTTTGCCAAAGCAAAGCACCGTGACAATCTTAGTAAGGCGCGAAAGGATAAAAGTGATATCCGTGTTATTTTAAAATTGGGTTCGACTTAACTAGGTTATCTCAATAGGATTGGGAACCTAGAGGCATGGGGTTGGATAATAATTCATTAGATGAATTTGAACTAAGTGTTGTTCGTCCAACCATCCAAGAATTACATGTGATGTAATTGACAAAGTGTTGTCTACCTAAATAACCGAGTCTTGGGTGATTAGCCAAAGCTAACTCAGGATTAGGTGCAATATGGATCTTGGCCCACTAAGTTTTTGAGGGTTGATATTTTAAACAAAATAGTGGGAGTGTCATTTAATATAAGACCTTATTAAATGATTAAAATCATAAACTTATTTTGCATATTTATATTGTAGATATCCATGGCATCAAACAACGTAACTAGCACACTATCATTGCGATCGGTCCTTGAGAAGGACAAAATGAATGGGACTATTTCCTAGACTGGTATAGGAATTTGAGAATTGTACTCAAATAAGAGAAAAAGTAATATGTCCTCGAGTAAGGGAAGATGATGTTCAGAAGACAGCTTTCAGGACTAGGTATGGGCACTATGAATTCTTAGTCATGCCTTTTGGGGTGACAAATGCCCCAGCTGTCTTTATGAGTCTGATGAACAGAGTATTTCAACCGTATTTGGATCAGTTTGTCATTGTTTTCATTGACGATATACTCATATACTCTCGGACCGAAGAGGAACACGTGAAGCACTTGAGGACAGTGCTCCAGATCCTTAGGGATCATCAGTTATATGCAAAGCTCAGCAAGTGCGAGTTCTGGTTGAGCAGTGTGGTGTTCTTGGGTCATGTTATATCTAGCAGCGGGATATCTGTAGATCCCAGGAAGGTTGAAGCTGTGATGGAGTGGGCTGCACCCACTTCTGTACCCGAGATACGGAGCTTCCTTGGTTTAGCGGGTTATTACCTATGTTTCGTCGAGGGATTCTCTAAGATCGCTAAGCCGTTGACATAGCTGACTCGGAAAGGGGTCCCATTCTATTGGTCTGAAGCTTGTGAGGAAAGCTTCCAAGAATTGAAGCGCCGTTTGACTACGGCACCTGTATTGGTGATTCCTTCTGAGAGTAAGAGGTTTGCTTTGTACACAGATGCATCACTGCAGGGTTTGAGCTGTGTGTTGATGCAAGATAAGCACGTGGTGGCTTATACTTTGAGGCAGTTGAAGCCTCATGAGACCAGATACCCAGTTCATGATCTGGAACTGGCGGCCATCATTTTCGCCTTGAAGATTTGGAGGCATTACCTATATGGTACGACGTTTACCATCTATTCAGACCATAAGAGCCTGAAGTTTTTGTTCACCCAGGCTGAATTGAATATGTGACAAAGAAGATGGATGGATTTACTCAAGGATTATGATTGTGAAATTGAGTACCATCCTGATAAAGCAAACTTGATAGCAGACGCCTTAAGTCGGAAGGTGAAGAGTACTGCTGAGGATGCCATGAGTTTATCAGCTATGATGACTTCTTATTGCCATCTGTGCTATGATTTCGATGTGGACACGTCGCCGGTGCAAGTGTCGACCTTATTGGATGAGCCAGGCATATTTGAGGCTATCAGGAAAGCCCAGAGGTCGGATGATGAGGTTCAGAGATGGTCATCGATAGTACTTCAGGGTCAGTTATCAAAGTTCAGAGTGGCAGAAGATGGTTCCTTGAGGCTTGGTAACCGTTGGGTAGTGCCGAGGGCACCAGAGTTGCGTCAAGGGATCTTGCACCGTGCTCATAGCAGCAGGTTTAGCATACATCCAGGTGGAAGAAAGATGTACAAGGACTTATGCGACCAGTTTTGGTGGAGGCGGATGAAAAGAGACGTCATCACCTTTGTCAAGAAGTGCTTGATTTGTCAGCAAGTGAAAGCGGAGAGGCAGAGGCCTGGTGGCGAACTGAAGACTTTAGAGGTACCTGAATGGAAGTGGGAGCACATATCTATGGACTTCGTGACCCACTTGCCAAGGACGGCCTCTGGTTTTGATGCGATCTGGGTGATCGTGGATAGGCTGACGAAGGTGGCTCATTTCATCCCTTACTGTATGACTTTCACATATCTAAAGATGGCCCAATTATATGTATGGGATGTGGTGAGGTTGCATGGGGTTCCAGTCTCGATTGTGTCAGACAGAGATCCAAGGTTTACTTCACATTTCTGGGAGGGTCTCCAGACAGCTTTGGGCACAGAGGTGAGACTGAGTACAACTTATCACCCTCAGACAGACGGCCAGACGGAGCGTACTATACAGACGCTCGAAGATATGCTGAGGGCATCTGTACTGGAGTTTGATACTCCGTGGCAAGATTCATTACCACTAGTAGAGTTCTCGTATAATAACAATTATCATGCGAGCATTCAAATGGCCCCTTTTGAAGCTTCTTATGGACGACGCTGTAGGTCACCGTTGTATTGGGAGGACTTGACTAGTAAAGCGGTCGGAGGACCGGATATGATTAAGGATATGGAAGGAAAGATTAAGTTGATACGCCAGAAGATGAAAGCGGCCCAGGATAGGCAAGCAGCCTATGCCAATAAGCGACGACGACCGCTAGAATTCCAAGTAGGAGACAAGGTCTTCTTGAAAATCTCACCCTTCAGGGGTGTGGTTCGTTTTGGTTATCGGGGGAAGTTATCTCCAAGGTATGTTGGGCCGTATGAAGTATTGCAGCGTATCGGTACATTGGCCTACCGTTTGGCTCTACCGCCGTCTTTATCTGGTATTCATGATGTCTTTCACGTCTCTATGTTACGAAAGTATGAGCCATACCCGTCTCATGTATTACAGCCTACTGAAGTACAGTTGGACTCAGATGTATCCTACGTAGAACGACCAATCAGAATTCTAGATCAAGAGGATCGCAGATTACGAAGCAAGGTTATACCGAAGGTCAAAGTTCAGTGGGATCGTCGGGGTGTCGAGGAGGCTACGTGGGAGACGGAACGGCATATGGTGCAGCATTACCCGGAACTATTTTCTGGTATGTTATTTATGTTTAGTTTCATTATGGGTAAGTGCATGCGATTTCGAGGACGAAATCTTATAAGTAGGGGATTATTGTGATGCCCCGAAATTAATTATATGCAATTTGGGCATTAATGATGTTTATATGATTAATCATGATGATAATTGATTTTTGTGTTGAAATTAATTATCTTGTTGAAATGCTTAGTCACATGGTAGGCATTACCTGGGGGTTGCATTTCAGGGTGCATGTTATGCATGTTAGAAAATGGGGTGTTAACATGATTTATTTGTATTGGTAGTTAATTATGTGAAGATATGAATTTAATGGAAGTTTGTAGCATTTTTGTAAAATGCTTTTAAAATACCATGTTGGGGTATTTTATACATCATGTTAATTTTGGGGTGCAAATTAATAACCATTATAACCCTTTACCCCTCCTTTTACCCATCACTTTAACCTCACTTTATCCTTTACTCTTTTAAATCCCCAAATTCATCCCCAACCCTAACCCATTTCATATTTTCGAAATTTGGCAAGGAAGGAAGGAGAAATCTTCACAAAAATTTTCTTTGTGGGATTTTTGTTAAGATTTGGAGTCCTCAAGAGGTATGGAACCCTTCCTAAAGTTTTAATGATGTTTAGTTTTGAAATGGGTTAGAATTTTGGGATTTTTGTAGATTTTTTTTTGGGTATATGTTGTATGTGGTTGGGGTATGATTTTTGAAGTGTTTTATGTGGGTTGTAGTGAGTTATGATGATATTTGTTATGTTGGAATGTTTGGGTTTGAAGGGTATGAGATTGAGCTCGAAAAATGCTCAAAAATGGTGAAGGATCGCGCAAACAGCAGGTGGCGATCGATCGCCAAAGACCAGTAGCGAAATATGTAGCAGGCGATCGATCGCCATATTTGGCGCGATCGATCGCCTCAAGTCAGTGAAGTCTGGCGATCGATCGCCATGACAAGGCGATCGATCGGTAAGGCTAGCGATCGATCACCTCAGCACAGCGATCGATCGCCAGCAGGGGAATTTTGGCAAATGTAAGGACCCCAAGCCCTTACATTTATGATGTTTATGATGATGATTATGATAAGTAAATGTAAGGACCCCAAGCCCTTAACCCTTGATTAGTGTATTAATCATTATGTGTGGCACATGCTTTCAATAAAATCAATCGGGAAACTCAGATGATACTTTACCATTGAATGGCAATTACAAAATTTTTTTTAATATTCAACATTAAGATCATCTCTACCAACAAATAGACTCATAGATTTCGCCCATTTCCATCCCCAATACACCACTTTTTATATTGTGGACTTTTATAAAAATTTGGGCAGAGTCTCCCCATAAATAGAGCCATCCCGAAATAAAAGCACATCACTTAATATAGTTCCCGGCCAGGGAAAAAACATACTCAACAGAATACAGCAACACTAAGTAAATTCCCAGCCAGGGAAGACACCACACATAAGACAACATAAGTGGGTTTCAACACCCACATAATACACCAATGACTCTCATATCATTAGCAATTCTACCCTTAATTGCATGCAACATAGAATGAAAGAGAGAAAGGCTCATGCCTTTATATACAACCCATATACAAGTATAACCGTGCTCACATGCGAGCATCATAAATGTGTATATAACCCTCGGCTGTATATAAGTACTCTATACGATACCGTGCTCCATCAAGCCCTGGTACCACGATCCTGGGAGTACATCCAATCAACAGCTCGAGCTCAGCTCCACAGCCATCGATGTACCTGTTCACCTGCCCCAACAGAGACAGCCCCCAACGGGGTGAGCATACCAATACACAAAATCCCATAATCACAATAATGAAATTCATAATTTACAACAAGAGTAAATACTAATGAATTTTAAATGATACTCCCTGGATGGCAACGTCCTCATCCGGGATTCCGTGTACTGTCCCTGTTCTCACAATCATCAAACTCATCAAATCTCAAAAATCAGTAAATCAACACATTGATTTAACTCATCGCATGCCTAATTCTCAAATATCAATATATAGTGATTCCAAATTCATTATACAGGCAAATATGGATATCTCAATAACAAATACTGATTTCTCAACCTCGCTATCAATCACAGATAGTTCAAATGCCTAGCATTTATTTTACCAATTCTCCATTATACTTAGACATCTCGCATGTCTTATAATGAATACATGATTCCACGATCATTCTTAGGCATCTCAATGCCCTACAATGGTCATATACATCCAGTACCCCATATACCTTATGAGGTTATACAACTCTAATATCACGCACGCTTGTGGCGGCGATATCAAGATTAGGTCGTCCCATAGCTATATCAACACATATATATATAACCGTACGCACAACCATCTAATGCAATCAAAAACATTTTGCATTCACAATGCTCTCATATAAAGTAATGCTCGTACGTCGCACGTACCTTAAATCTCCGAAGTCCGAGCCAAACCTTGCTCGAGTTCCATGCCCCGAGGAATGATGTGCTAACACGATAAATAATTCACAATTATTTACGAACATGAAACCCATGCTCAAGCACACCAATAACCCTTATACAAAAATATTGCCAACACACGACAATTAACCATTTAAAAGACCCTGGGGCAGGGCATATGCAGGGAGGGGAAATCGAATGAGACATCAACGAAAAATTGCTCAAGAACCACCTCTAAAATTTCGAACCCTAACATCTCAATTTCGAACCCAACCAAGCACCATAATACATCTAAAACATGTAATAATCGATCAATAACAAGAATCATCACCCCCCTGCCAAAACCCCCAAAATTCGAACACCACCTCACGCACACAGCGATAAATTCGAACCAAATCCACCCAAAAATAGCAGGGAATTACATGAGAAGCATGAAAAAGGGGTAAGGAAGGTTACCCATACGAAGATCGGAAGGAAATCGGTCGAAAATCGACGAACCCTAGAAATCGGTCCTCAACGCATTTCTGGTAAATCCAAACGCGATTCGCTACGAAACTTCGAATTACCGGTGGGGAAAGCTGCGCCTCGGAGAGACGAAGCCAACGGCGGTCCGGACGCGCCGGATGGTGGCCGGACGGCGGCGGGCGCGCGGTTTTTACGGGCGGGGGTTGGGAAAGGCGAGAAAGCCGACGGGGAGAGAGAGAGAGAGACGGGCTGGAGGAGAAAAATGATTTCTAAAATTAAAATCTCGGGTTCAACTGGTATATATAGCAAAAATACCCCGAAATATCAATAGCCCCACAAATACATCATGATTCATTAAAAATCATCTGTTTTAAAAAATTCTCTCTCTAACTCCAAAAACCCATACCGGTGCCCACACAAAGCACTCCAGATCCCGAGTCACACTAAAAACCCAACTCATAGGTTTTTCACCGAAATGAGAATACAATATCAACCTCGGGATCCAACGATCCCAACTACCCAAATAAACGAGCCCAGAAGGCCCAGCACCGCGATTAAACTCCAAATCGCCACGTAAAAACAACTTTAGGGGTCATTAATACTCCGGGATTACCATCTATAATCCCTGGTCATCACAATATCCCCCACTAAAAGAATTTCGTCCTCGAAATTAGCACCGGTGTAATACGTAACACCCAGGCTACAGAACAACATGAAGCCATAACCTCGATTCTTGACCATATCAGAATCGTCTTAATAAAAGCGAGGATACTTATCTCACATCAAACTCTGAAACAGAGCCACATACCAAAACCAACATATCACCCAAGAGGCAGAAACGTACCTCGATGCGGGTCATCCCAAAAGTCAGTCTCTCATGACTGCAAAACAACCAATACTTACGACTGTAGATCGGACAGTCATTCTTAGTTCTAATACAACTAGTAAGAACGCATCATGAATGACACCTCAACCGTGAGAATGTTGACCTCGTGTCAAACTCTGGAGTGGAATAGACTTCCAAATCCATCAAAAACGAAAGAGCGTCGGCACAACATAACGCTAACCATCCAAAAGCAGTTAGTCAACTGAAACTGCAAGGATTTGAATCCTCCCGATTCCATCGTAGATATCATTCAATGACGTCTCTACCATGACTCACGATGTCTAACATACATCGTTACGAGGGAAACACTAGTATGCCACGGTGTACACATATCAATCCTGGTTTCCACTTTTCAAACTTCCTCCATCAAAGGAGCAGTCGCATCATTGCAACTCGGATCGGGCAACTCACGGCCACCGATCCACACAAAAGACATCTCACAAGATGTCCACCTCTGGATGTTCCAAGAATCACATCCCGATCATAAATAAACAATCGAGACTCCACAGAGTTGTAACTTCTGAAAGGACATGCAATAAACCATTTGCATCCTCATCGCTTGTGTCAACAGCGACACCCAACGAATCCGAATTCCTGCCATCCCTTGATAACCTTAGGATTTAACAATCCAAACTTGGGAAGGCTATCGAATAACTCGGAGGAAAACACCAACAAGGAAATACCTCAACCCACACGAGATAATCCTTCTTCAAAGGGAGTCAACTAACTTCACGATTATTCCTCATAATTTATCGTGCCATGGAGATTCCCAATCTCAAGGTGTTCCATATCTCTCATCAGAGATTTAACCACCCAAACACAACATAACTCTATGCTTGACAAAAAGAAATCGATAACTGGCATCCGTATACTCACCGGTATACCTGCCTAAGCACAGACACTACATGCATACTCAATGCACTTGGCTCAGGTATCTACAACATACCCCTAAGTCTCAAACACAACCGTCAATTCTGAGTCATTCCCATCCAGTGGAGAATGATAATCGACGATCAACAACACGGCGTGATTCCCAAAATCAACACCACATGCACCAACTTACCGAATCTTTCAAAGATTCCCAAATAGGTATAATACTACCTCCTTCCCCACAAGGGAAGTGCCATCGAACTCGAGATCCACAAGTCTCGAACCACCGTTCGGAAAAACTGGATACAATAACACCCATTGCATCCCAAATACACGGGTTCCCCAGATCGAGTCAACGACGACTTGATGACTCTCTCGTTGGTACTCCAACATTATGAGCTGTCCCAGACAAGTCTCACCAAGATTTAATATAAACGTATACACGTTTCAGTGAGGTATGCCCAATCTCAACCTCAAATGATGTGGTGACTACTAGAGTCCACCACAATCCACATCGTATCACCTTACGAATTGCCAAACTTGGTCCCAACGAGCAGTATAACGGCTCTAGCAAGCCCCTCATGGTACTGCACACACGCGGCAGACAAACTAGTCTCTGCCTCTTTAGGTTTACCTCAAACCTACCAACGAGACGGACGTTTCCGCATGGCATATCATACTATGGGAAGAAAACTCAATAGAGTAGTGGGTCTTTACCCAACAATCCTCTAATGCCGATACACCCTGGACACTCCAGTGTCCCTATGTACTTAACGTACCTGATCCTAATCCTTTAGGACCCATTTTACACCCTCAAGGGTGGTGTGACCATGTCTACCACATGTCATATCGACAGAAAGCGAGTAATTTCCTCCATGATTACTCCTGTCGTCAAATTACATGGCCAAAAAGCCATTCCAACGAGCATACCTCAAGGGTATCACCACTCGTAATATGATCACCTCAAACATATGCTGCGGTACAATCACATGTACAGCGCGTCCATCCATTTCTCGAGCGACCCGCTCGGTATAAGGGTCACGTCAATCGGTGACGTAAACACCACCTTGTGCTCGGCACTGGCACCCAAGGCATACAACTGAATACGTATACTCAACGCATTGTTCACGTAACGATGATGCATGTCTAATAAGACATCCCCCACACCATCGTCATCGTCATCCCGTGACGACACATGCCCACTCATGGCATCTAAGGCATCGTCAACTAGTGACGATACATATCAACAATGACATCTAAACAACCCAGTAACTCGTGACGGTCCATGTACGTCAACGCATGTCATCCATCATCATGCTAGTAAAATAGTCATAATAAAACATGCATATCAACGCATGCCAGCTATAATAATGCTAATAGAATAGCAACATCCCATACCTCATTGCTAACAAGATAGCGGCATACCTGTCTCCGTCACTTAATAATAGTACGTAATCAGCACCCATCGCTCGAAGGCGGCAAAATCCTGTGCTGAGTACATAGCGGCACAATCCATCGCTATAGAATCGACGACATGATACCTCGTCATATAATAAGTGGCATGAAACCTCGCTATACACCTGAGCATGAATCATCGTCCACATAACAGCGGAAAGAGGCATCGCTATCAACATATCCGGCGGCACGAATCATCGCCAATCCTCATAGAAGAATGAGTCATCGTAAATCATCATATACATATGCTCAACGGCGTGAACCATCATCAACCGACACAGCGGAATGTCTCATCGCTATACATGTGTCTGGCGGTATGAATCATCGCCCATCATCATAGAGGAATGAATCATCATCATCGACACAGCGGAATACATCGTCGCTATCATCCGTGTCCTCATAAAGAAATGAATATAAATCGACACAGCGGAATACATCACCGCTATCATCCGTGTCCGGCGGTATAAACCATCGCCAATCATCACAAAGAGATGAATCATCACAACAAGCGGCATCTCATCCTCGCTTCTTTCATACAAGCGGTATCTCATCCTCGCTTAGTATGGAATACCCCGCCTCCATGTGCAAGCGAGCCTCCCCCCTCCCGCTCCACATTTTTAGCGGTATAAGCATAAGCTTCTTCATACAAGCGGTATCTCATCCTCGCTTAGTATGGAATACCCCGCCTCCATGTCCAAGCGAGCCTCCCCCCTCCCGCTCCACATTTTTAGCGGTATAAGCATAAGCTTCTTCATACAAGCGGTATCTCATCCTCGCTTAGTATGGAATACCCCGCCTCCATGTGCAAGCGAGCCTCCCCCCTCCCGCTCCACATTTTTAGCGGTAAAACGTAAGTATAAAAATTCTCACTGTGATAAACAAGACTCCTGGAATGTATAAACATCATTCCTTTTTTATACTCCATATTTCCTGTAACCTGCAACCATCATGGTTAGCAACAATAGCCATATACGCTATGCATCAAACATTCAATGCATATATGCAACCACTTGCAAGTCAATACGTATACCAAGACATGTTACCTCAGAAATATCCCTTTACCTGATTCTCTTACAAAATCAGATTCCTTGGCACGTAACACACGGAGTGCCAGACATCACTATTAATCCCATCCTATCGTGTTCCACACGATTCCTGCAACCACAATGGTTAGCAATACCACTTTTCATATCATAAAAGCACATAAACAATTAGTTATGTCGTACAACATTAATGCCATCATGCATAAATATGTGCTATCAATAACTTCCTAGGCCCTTAACAGCCCCAATGAGCAACCACTGCTCTGATACCACTAATGTAAGGACCCCAAGCCCTTAACCCTTGATTAGTGTATTATTATGTGTGGCACATGCTTTCAATAAAATCAATCGGGAAACTCAGATGATACTTTACCATTGAATGGCAATTACAAAAATTTCTTTAATATTCAACATTAAGATCATCTCTACCAACAAATAGACTCATAGATTTCGCCCATTTCCATCCCCAATACACCACTTTTTACATTGTGGACTTTTATAAAAATTTGGGCATAGTCTCCCCATAAATAGAGCCATCCCGAAATAAAAGCACATCACTTAATATAGTTCCCGGCCAGGGAAAACACATACTCAACAGAATATAGCAACACTAAGTAAATTCGCAGCCAGGGAAGACACCACACATAAGACAACATAAGTGGGTTTCAACACCCACATAATACACCAATGACTCTCATATCATTATCAACTCTATCCTTAATTGCATGCAACATAGAATGAAAGAGAGAAAGGCTCATGCCTTTATATACAACCCATATACAAGTATAACTGTGCTCACATGCGAGCATCATAAATGTGTATATAACCCTCGGGTGTATATAAGTACTCTATACGATACCGTGCTCCATCAAGCCCTGGGACCACGATCCTGGGAGTACATCCAATCAACAGCTCGATCTCAGCTCCACAGCCATCGATGTACCTGTTCACCTGCCCCAACAGAGACAGCCCCCAACGGGGTGAGCATACCAATACACAAAATCCCATAATCACAATAATGAAATTCATAATTTACAACAAGAGTAAATACTAATGAATTTTAAATGATACTCCCTGGATGGCAACGTCCTCATCCGGGATTCCGTGTACTGTCCCTGTTCTCACAATCATCAAACTCATCAAATCTCAAAAATCAGTAAATCAACACATTGATTTAACTCATCGCATGCCTAATTCTCAAATATCAATATATAGTGATTCCAAATTCATTATACAGGCAAATATGGATATCTCAATAACAAATACTGATTTCTCAACCTCGCTATCAATCACAGATAGTTCAAATGCCTAGCATTTATTTTACCAATTCTCCATTATACTTAGACATCTCGCATGTCTTATAATGAATACATGATTCCACGATCATTCTTAGGCATTTCAATGCCCTACACTGGTCATATACATCCAATACCCCATATACCTTATGAGGTTATACAACTCTAATATCACTCACGCTTGTGGCGGCGATATCAAGATTAGGTCGTCCCATAGCTATATCAACACATATATATAACCGTACGCACAACCATCTAATGCAATCAAAAACATTTTGCATTTCACAATGCTCTCATATAAAGTAATGCTCGTACGTCGCACGTACCTTAAATCTCCAAAGTCCGAGCCAAACCTTGCTCGAGTTCCATGCCCCGAGGAATGATGTGCTAACACGATAAATAATTCACAATTATTTACGAACATGCAACCCATGCTCAAGCACACCAATAACCCTTATACAAAAATATTGCCAACACACGACAATTAACCATTTAAAAGACCCCGGGGCAGGGCATATGCAGGGAGGGGAAATCGAATGAGACATCAACGAAAAATTGCTCAAGAACCACCTCTAAAATTTTGAACCCTAACATCTCAATTTCAACCAAGCACCATAATACATCTAAAACATTTAATAATCGATCAATAACAAGAATCATCACCCCCCTGCCAAAACCCCCAAAATTTGAACACCACCTCACGCACACAGCGATAAATTCGAACCAAATCCACCCAAAAATAGCAGGGAATTACATGAGAAGCATGAAAAAGGGGTAAGGAAGGTTACCCATACGAAGATCGGAAGGAAATCGGTCAAAAATCGACGAACCCTAGAAATCGGTCCTCAACGCATTTCTGGTAAATCCGAACGCGATTCGCGATGAAACTTCGAATTACCGGTGGGGAAAGCTGCGCCTCGGAGAGACGAAGCCAACGGCGGTCCGGACGCGCCGGATGGTGGGCGGACGGCGGCGGGCGCGCGGTTTTTACGGGCGGGGGTTGGGGAAGGCGAGAAAGCCGACGGGGAGAGAGAGAGAGAGACGGGCTGGAGGAGAAAAATGATTTCTAAAATTAAAATCTCGGGTTCAACTGGTATATAAAGCAAAAATACCCCAAAATATCAATAGCCCCACTAATACATCATGATTCATTAAAAATCATCTGTTTTCAAAAATTCTCTCTCTAACTCCAAAAACCCATACCGGTGCCCACACAAAGCACTTCAGATCCCGAGTCACACTAAAAACCCAACTCATAGGTTTTTCCCCAAAATGAGAATACAATCTCAACCTCGGGATCCAACGATCCCAACTACCCAAATAAACGAGCCCAGAAGGCCCAGCACCGCGATTAAACTCCAAATCGCCACGTAAAAACAACTTTAGGGGTCATTAATACTCCGGGATTACCATCTATAATCCCTGGTCATCACAGTAAAGATATGATGATGTCTATGATGAGTAAAGATGATATGATGTTTATGATGATGACTATGATAAGTAAAGATATGATGATGTCTATGATGAGTAAAGATGATATGATGTTTAGGATGATGATTATGATAAGGAAAGATATGATGATGTCTATGATGAGTAAAGATGCTATGATGTTTATGATGTATGTTAAACTATGTTACTAGAAATGGTAGAATGTCCGGTGGTTGTTATGGGCAAGCGAGGAAGGTACTTACCGCTGACATAGCTAGCGAGGAGATACATCTGCTATCAAGGTGTAGCAAGGGGTATCACAGTACCGCTATATGTCGAGCGAGGGGGCCAATTGTGCTGCTGTCATAACAGGACCAGGACAGTCACATTTCTAATTAACATTGTTGATTATGAGCATATATGTGAAGTATGATTTTAATCATTTATGTCAAGAACTAATGATTACATGCATGATTATGAAACATGGACAACAAAAGTGGGTTAATGCGATTAACCAGGAAGTATATGTTAACGATTATTCTCATGCATTTATTTATATGCCATTATTTATGATGTTAAGTAATGATGTACATGCTCATGATGGGTTGTTCCTGTAGGTACACTTTTGGACTGAAAGCTAAGGGTCGAGTTGAGGCAGTGAGCTTCGAGGAGCATGAAAGAATTTAGGATACAGGATTTTTGAATAGTCTCTACTCTAGGAGTAGTGTAAATCTATAACTTTAACATTCATTATCGAGAATGTAATTAGTTAGCTTTTGGAACTTTATTTTTTGGCCTGTAATCCTATTAGCTCAAAGCTACAACCGGAACCCTAAGATGTTATTAATGCATGTTTAGTCCATAATACGTTATTCTAACGATGTTAAGGTAGGAAGACCCTACAAAACTTGAGATACGGGAACCAAGCGGAACCACAAATGCAGTCTAATCCGCCACCCTATCGACACCATTCCAGAGACCACAACAAAATTCTCAATTCCCTATTACTATTGATAGACTTGAGAATATTGTCCAAGATCTTGCTCACAATGTTACTAAATTTCAACAGAAAACACGGGCAAGCAGTCAAAGTTTAAACACTCAAGTGGGATAAATTGCAACCAACCTTAACCGTTTGGAAGTTCAAGGATCCCATAAAGTACCCTCCCAGCCGGTGATGAATCCACGAGAGCATGCAAGCGCCTTTAAGCTAAGGAATGGTGAATTGGAAGAACCGGAGAATTGTGAAATCCCGGATACTACACAAGAGGAGGAACAAGAACTTGAGCACAAAGGAAAGGAATCTACACAAGAGGAGGAACCTCGAGGTAAGTTTCCTCCACCTTTTGAATATAAACGAACCCCCTTTTCCTCTTGCTCTGAAGGATAGTAGGAAAGATGAGAACATCAAGGATCTCTACAACACCTTCCAAAGATGCGAAGTGAATATCCCACTGTTGGACGCTATCAAGCAAGTACCCCGCTACGCAAAGTTCTTGAAGGAGTTATGCACTGCAAAGCGGAAGCAGAAGTTGAAGGGGCGCCAAAAAGTTGAGTTGGGGAGAACATGTCAACTGTAATTCAAAGAAAGATCCCCATCAAGTGCAAGGATCCAGGTATGTTTACCATCCCATGCACGATTGGTAACACACGTCTAGAAAAAGCCATGCTAGATTTAGGAGCATCGATAAATGTCATGACATATTCTCTTTATGCTTAAATCTTGGACCTTTAAGTGACACTATGGTGATTATTGATCCCTTTTATTTTAAACAATTATTTTTCCAGTGTAGCGATTATACCGCAAGTGCACGGTGTCAAGTTTTAGTATAGTGATTTAGAAATAGGGATGTTGTATCCACAGGGACTAACAAGCAAGTACCAAATACGACGCTTTTGACTATATTTAACCTACGATATAATTAAACTAATAACTAAATTAAACTACTCTAGTCCAACCAAAACAATCGACGATCACGAGAAAAATCCACAAGAAAGAACTATTAAGACAATTATTCACCTAACCCAACTCTTAAAATTCTCTTCTCCATACATCTCTAAGGTGACGGGTTTTCCGAATTTATTCAATATACTCTCTCGAGCTATATTAAATCTAACATCAAATTGCAACAAGTAACTCTCGTTCATTCAATTAACAATTTAATATTGAATGCGCTTTATGAAAACCACTAACTTTAGATTAAACAACCCAAAGCTATCACTCGTATGTGATTTTATCTCTCGATCTAATCTTTAACACACGGCATGAATTATTATATCATATTAAAATTTTATCTCTCGATCTCAATTATAATAAAATATCATTCAAAGGGGATCAATCCTTCAAAAGCATGAAGAACAATAAGACATGCACATAGAAGATATATAAATTCAATCTCAAAATCAATAGGAAAAACTATAGGAAAAACTATGTTATTGATATTTCTCAATCATAAAAAACACAACAAATCCAATTATTCATTTAAAACAATAATAGAAAAGTAAAAGAAAACTCCCAAGTCGACTTCTTCATTGATTCTCGATCCTTCCTCTCTTCTTTCTCGATCGTGCTCCCCGATTCCCTTGTTGGCTTGTTCCAATTCCTAGGATGAAGAGGTGATGGTGGATAAAGGTTATATGGAGTATGGAGGAGTGGAGCTTCCTAGGTTAAAAAGTATGATCATGGTTGTGATTTCCGTGTTTAATATATATAGTAAAGGAATTATGGTTTGTTGGACACAAACTCTATAAGGAGTTTATTTTTCAGCAAACTCTTCCGGCCGATCGATCGAGATTGACAGCTCGATCGATCGCCAATTTTCTGCCCAAGCCAATCGATCGATAATTGAGTCTCGATCGATCGAGCTTGATTTTTTTTTCTTTTTTTATTTTCTTCCTTTCCCGGCTTTGACGCGTTCGCTCGGTTCGGTCCTTCATCATTTTTGGCTCATTTCTTCTACTTTTATTCACTTCAACATTGATTCCTGAAATATATACCAAAAACCGTAAAATCTCCAAGAATCAGCACGAAAACCATTAGAAAATCACATCTAAATAAGTCTAAAAACGACACTTATCAGTTGTCCAATTAGCGGATATGTCTACTGCTTACCCTAAAGGAATTCTAGAGGATGTGTTGGTGCAAGTAAATGATTTGATTTTTCCCGCGGTTTTTTATGTGCTTGACATGGCAAATGGTGACAATAGTAGTCCAATATTGTTGGGAAAATCCTTTTTGAAGACTTCTAAGACTAAGATAGACATTCATAGTGGAACACTCACTATGGAATTTGATGGTGAAGTTGTTGAATTTAATATACATGACGCCAAGAAATATCCTTGTGACGATGATGATAATGTTTATTCTATCGATATTATTGATTACTTGCCCCATGACAGGTAAATAGGAATTGGAGATAGCCCTAACAACACCACTCACTCATCTTGAGGAAGAGTTGTCATTTGGAGACGAAGTAGAGAAAACCTTCATCACCTTGGATACCACGCCTGAGATACAAGGTAACATTTCATTTGTTTCATTACTCATTTCTAACACTAGGCCACTACCTTCTGTATCGCAGGCGCCCATCGTTGAGTTGAAGCAATTACCAAGCAACCTAAAGTACGTATTCCTTGGAGAAGGAGGTACACTACTGGTAATTATCTCTAGCAAGTTGGGAGATGACCAAAAAAAGAACTCATGCAAGTGCTCAAGGAGCACAAAACCGCAATCGGATGGACCATTGCCGATATTAAAGGAATAAGCCCCTCTACATGCATGCATAGGATCCTACTTGAAGATGGAAGTAAGCCTACATGCCAACCTCAACGAAAACTTAACCCACCAATTATGGAAGTTGTGAAGGACGAGATCCTCAAACTCCTTGCTATTGGAGTGATATACCCCATTTCTGACAGTCAATGGGTCAGCCCGATCCAAGTGGTACCAAAGAAGACTGGCATTACTGTGGTGAAAAACCAAGGACAATGAATTGGTCACCACCCGCATTCAAAATGAATGGAGAGTTTGCATCGACTATCGGAAGCTGAATGCCGTGACCCGCAAGGATCACTTTCCATTACCCTTCATTGATCAAATGCTTGAAAGGTTAGCATGTCACTATTATTATTGATTTCTTGATAGATATTCTGGTTATTTTCAGATTGCTATCGCACCGGAGGATCAAGAACAGACAACATTTACATGCGCCTTTGGAACCTTCGCTTATAGGTGCATGCCCGTTGGGCTTTGCAACACTCCGACCACTTTTCAATGGTATATGGTTAGTATATTTTCCGAGCACACCGAGCATACATTAGAGGTTTTTATGGATGACTTTACTATTTATGCTGACTCCTTCAGTGCTTGTTTAACTAACCTTACACTTGTCCTTAAGCGTCGTATTGAAACTAACCTTGTGCTCAATTCTGAAAAATGTCATTTTATGGTAGAACAATGTATAGTGTTAGGATCGGAGTAGTGTTTAGAGGGGGGGTTGAATGAACACTAGACTCAAATTCTATTCTTCTTGGCTACAGACTGATAAGTATTGCAATAGCTTCTCAATTAGTTGCAAGTCAGCGGACACTGATAATAGTGCGGAAGACGTCTGCTGAACTTGTGAGTAGTAATAACTAAATGGTAAATTGCAATAAGTAAACGACACTAGAACTGTTCTGGAAGTTTGAAGCACAACGCTTCTACGTCTCCCCTTCTTCCTTTGCAGGAAGGTTACACTAGAAGACTTTGGTTTACACTTTACAGTATACAACCTCCTTAGGCATTCACACAGCTTGGCCTAAACTCCTAGCAATCACAACTTTCTAAGTTGTTTACAACGTATTCTGTAACACTCACACGAGATATAAAACTATTATGCTTCGAGTGATCTTTGAGCAGTGGACTCAGTTGTATTTAATCTTTCAAGATTCCAGTAGTAGTTCTTTGCTGCTTTGGCTGAAACTTCAAAGTATCTAAATGAAGCGATTAGCTTGAAGTTGATTTGCGTCTTGTGTTTGATTAGATGATTCAGCTAACATCTTCATTCTTCATTAGATGTATTTATAGACACAGTGGTCTAACATCAACTTTTCTGTATTTGGAAGATCTTGCATGAGATTAGTTTCCTGTCTTCATTCCAAATTCTGTTTGTCTTCTTTCCAATTTTGTTAAGCAACGACTCTTTTATTCTGACGCTAATGGTGGCGCTGATATTGCAAGGTGCGGCGCTCAGTTGTACCTTTGTCAGAATGAGTTGTACTTATTTTGTCTTGTTGCCTTGTGCACTTGCTGGATAGTTAGACGTCTATTGATATTCTTCTTTCAGTGAGCGTTCATTCTTCTGTACTTGGTAGATGTACACTCTTGATATCTTTTCACTCGGTAGATGTCTTTACCCGGTATTTTTCTGTGCACTCGGTAGCTGTCTTTTACCCGGTAGATGTATGTGCACTCGATAGATGTCTTTTACCCGGTAGATGTCTGTGCACTCGGTAGATGTCTTTACCCGGTAGATGTCTGTGCACTCGGTAGATGTCTTTACTAGGTAGATGTCTGTGCACTAGGTATATGTCTTTACCCGGTAGATGTCTGTGCACTCGGTAGATGTCTTTACCCGATATATCACTTTACCCGGTAGATGTTTGTGATCACCAAAACTTAGAAATATTTTCACAACAATTTCCCCCTTTTTGGTGATGACAAACCTTAGCATTGGAGACTTTTGCTTGATTATTTGAACAACATATCCTGTTAAGACTTGGAAACAAAACAGGGTGGACTTGCAATTTGTTAGATAGATAAGCAGATTAAAGTAGTAATCAACCTGAGTATTTAAAAGAATGTCATTTTTATTTAAAATGAATTCTGATAACATAGTACATCTTACAAATCTTACAGCAAACATATTTCTACAATCTATTCGACTGTGCAAAGACAACTTGAGAAACATAGCCAGTATGGAATGATCCGAGCCAGCTAGTTTCAGAGTTGTTGACAAAGGGAGGGGGAGATAAAGTGCATACAGAGTGGCTTAGAACAAAAGAAACCCTAGAAAACCAACTTTATCTTCAAAGTAGTCTTCTATTCATTTATCAAGGTCTCTGTCTTTAGTGAAAATTCTCTGTTTTCCCCCTTTTTGTCATCAGCACCCATGCATCCACTGTCCAAATTCCAGGCTGGTGGAGAACACCAGAACTGGTCCGTGTAGCTGGAGCTAGCAGATATGTGTTAGATAAGTAATCAACCTATGGAGGGTTGATTTAGATAAGTAATGAACCCGTGAATAAGCGTTTGCAAAGAAGGTGCAAGACCAGTAAGGAACAAGCTAAGATAAGCATAATTGGTGAGTTGAGTTGGAGGAAATAACATGCTATTTATAGTGAAAAATTTGCAAGTTGCGGTATGAGATGTCAGGTCATGTGTAAAGTAATGTAGATAAAGATAGACACGAAATGACATAATTATGAAGAGTTATAATAAAAAGATAAGAGTTAACAAAAGAAGACAAAGAAATGTTACTATTTTCTCCTTAACCAATGCTTGGAGTGTTGGGATATGCCCTAAGACAACTCATTAGATGATTGTTTATGACATACAATGTATTATGATTTTGTCAATGGCAATTCATTATTATATATTATTCGTGTATCTGTGTAATATGAATTAATATATAAGTTAATGTCCTTAGAATAATATTGTATTGTTCTTAAAGATTGTCCCTAGTCAAGTATTATCATGAATCGGGATAATGATAATGCATTGAGACTAGTATGTTTTGATTGATGAATTGTTCATAGATATGAGATATCAAATCAACACATGGGTGCATGTTAGAGAATGATGTACTGGACAGACCCACCATGAGAATGCTACATGGATAGTTATATGAACGTCATAAGCAATTCTCATAGTGATAATAATGTATGTAATCTTTACGACTTGAGATCACCAGAGATCCCAACATAAGGAGTCATGTATCTTGATATTGTCAAACGTTACCTGTAACAGGGTAAACTATAAAGACAATCATTGGATACACCACGAATTATGTAGAGGGATGTTGAGTGATCAAGAAAGGATTTGTCCCTCCTATATAACAGGAGAAGTGTTTGGGTCCTTGATCAAGTAAGACTAAAATCCATGGCCGTGCTAGAATGAGTCGATATGTGATATCGAGCTTATTCGTTTATTCTAGTTCTACTTGGGGATCAAGAAATAAAAGATTGAATATATGAGTATGACTATTCCATGACTCATGTTCAATCTAAACACATTGGACAAAGGATTAAGTTACATGGTTAATATTATCACAGTCCGTAGGTTATGTCGAGTCAATGACATTCTTGTTGTAAGACCCCAACACCTGAACTCGTCATTAGTTCATTTATGACGTCGTATATGTATAAATTTTTTCATTTTCTTTTCATTCTTTAAAAAGAATCATTACATGTTTCCCATAATCCCATGACATAAATAATGTTCAACATTATATGTTCATCTCCACCAACAAATAGTCTCAAAGATTTCGTCCATTACCATACCCATTACACCACTTTTTACATTGTGGGTTATTTTTATAAAAATTTGGGCAGAGTCTCCCCATAAACTGAGCTATCCGGAAATAAAAACACATCACATGACATTACTCCCGACCAGGGACAACACAATACTAAGCAGAATACAGAAACACTAAGTAAATTCCCAGCCAGGGAAGACACCACACTAATAAGACAACAAAAGTGGGTTTCAACACCCTTATACAGTCCATATACAGATACAAGTGCTCGCAGAAGAGCAACGAATAACGGATACTCATCCGGATGCATAATTAATATATATACCAACAGCTCAACCTCGTATATCGGCTCAATCTCATACTACGCTTCTGGAAGCATCATCCAACAAGGTTCGAGCCTAGCACTCCAAGGCAGCATCGTACCTGTTGTACCTGTTTCAACAGAAACAGTCCCCACACAGGGTGAGCATACTCCAACTAAAAAAGCACAATTCGATATACAAAATCATAATGCAACAGTTTAGATTATTCAAAACTCATAAAATATACTCCCTGTACAATTCCGAAATTGTATAGCTTCCAGGCACTGTTCCTGTTTCAAACTCACGCACTTTCATATTGTCAAGTTCAGTATTATCATTGAAAATATGATACCCAACAACACTATGAATTCAATACAACAACAATGTATTATTTATGCTCAACATAAATAATTCAACATCAATGTAAACCTGGTTATCCCACTATCTCATTCTCGACACTTTCTCATATTGCTCATGCCCAAGGCATCAATACTCAACTAGTATAATCGGATCACGTACCACTACGTGTCCACCATACTTCGTATATTAAACTCAATTATTAAAGTCAAACACTTAACCTGAAACATCAAAATCAAAATACAAGTGTATATGAATGTATAGATACTAGGTATACCTGCTCGTACGTAACCACGTACCTTATAGTAGACAACATGAACAAGCTATCATCAACGTCCGAAGTCTCATGTAGTGTCTATATCGAATATCAATTCAATATTAGCTCGAAATCAAAGCAATTCATAACCATCATATATTTCTTACTTTCATATCCATATCATAAATCTATAACTCAATATTATGAATCAAATCATAATCAATACTTTGGATGCACACATCCTCACATTAATCATGATATATCATTGGTAATGCAAACCCCATCATCTCCCACCATCCGCTACATCACACACATGATGCAGGATACACACACCCATGAATTTACATAGACACACAACCGAACACGCTAAATTCATAGTCATGTTTGACTACAACAACTCCCTCACAATTCAGCAAGTTCAAACAACACAAGCAATAAGATTGACTTCAAAACAGTAGTGAATTCAACCCATAATCAGCACTTACATTCGCACCTACAAAGCAACATATATTAACCCAAAAATAGCAGATTTTTCGAAGCAAAAACAACAAGGAACTAAGCGAACTAGCAGCTGAAATTTTCGAATTAAAACAGCAAGATTCCACTAAACACAACAACATGATTTCAGCCTCAAAATACTATAATTTCGAACATAGATAACATCAGATTTTCGAACCAACACCACCTAAATTTGAAAATTAACAACATGATATTTTCTCCTTAAGAACACACAGAATCGTCCCCAAGACAGCCTACAATTCGAACGAACCATATAACATCATAAATTTTGAAATCTTAAGTTGTGTAAGTTCGGCCAGAAAGATAGCAGAAAATCGAGTTCTAACACTAGGAAAATCGGACTCCAACCAGCCATGTTTAGAACCTAAATGGCAGTAGATTTTCGACCACATAAGCAACAAAAAAACGAACCCAAAACACAAGATCTTTGAACCATAAGATGACATCTTTTTTTTCGAATCAACAGACATCAACATTTTTGTTCAAAACAACAAGAAAATCGCAGATATCACCTAATACAAGGAATATGGAGCATGCTTAAAGTGAAACATAAGGTCAACAAACCTTAAGCAAAAATCGAGCTTCAGACAAAGGAAAATCGTTCCTTGCTTCAGAAATGAGGGGCGGCGCGATGGGTTTTGGGGAAAGTATGGGTAGTGGCCGATTTTAAGTATGGTAGAAGTAGGGTGTGTGTGTGTTTTATTTTGCAACCCTAGTTTAAGTTTTCACCATACAATTTCCACTACTACCCATTTTCTATTATCATTTAAATTTTAATCTCCAATAAAAGTTATTTATTGTGAATATAAAAAATCCCTTGAATTTAATTTACACAATAAATTCAACCCGAAATAATTTATTCCAGCTCCGGTCAAAAATAATATGCCCGAGAATTTAATCTCGTAAATTATCTCATAATTTACCATGCTAACCCAATTGTTTAAACATCAATAATTTTGGGCATCACACTTGTAATTTGGGTAGCCTTGATGTGTTGCTAGATACCGCTCATTGCTTGTAACATAAAATTAGATTTTATGTCACTGCCAACATTGCAAGATCCTATCGGGTCGCACAAAAGATTAAATCGATAAAGACAGATAAAATTCATTGGATGAATTAATTAATTAAGATGAGTCTTAATTACAAATGTTAGATATATGGATTTAATTAATATATTGGGTATGGGCCAATAAAGCTTTTTGAAAGCCTTTTAATTAAATCAATATATAATAAACTAACAAGGCTTTGATTAAGTGATTAAAAAGTGTTAATTAAAACTCAAACCTAATAGCCACCTAAAGACTTGCTCTCGGCCGCCGCCTCTTGCACTCGACCTCACGGCCGCCGCCGCCGTGAATAGTGCTTTTGAACGGTTGTCGTTGATCGGTTTTGAACCGTGAGTTTAGATCCCATTTAAGAACGAGTCTAGCAACTTGTTCTTGAATACCTTTTTTGATTTGATCATGTGGATACCGTAGAGACGAAGGTGCAAATCTTTGTTCGTGACTCGTGGACTTGCAACGAGGATTCTGCTACAAACATGCTACAGGGTATGATTCTTAACAATCTCGGTATGATCACTTTGTATAGGTCCAGTGGTAGGAATCAAGTTTTATTTTCCGCTGCGTATTGCTTGATTGATTCCTAACAGTGGTATCAGAGCCGTGTACAAAGCTCATATCGGATTTATGTGATTAATTGTTTAATCATGTTTTGAATCTTTTGCATGCTTTAAAACTGTTTAATTCATATATGATATGTGTTAATCGATTTGTGGGAATTATCGTAATATTATATGTGATATAATTGACGGATCGAACTATATGATAATTCGTGATCAAAACCGAGCCATTGGCTCACTTGACCCTCACGGCCGCCGCATGGAGCTAGGGTCTTGGACCCTTGGCTCGTGCATGGGCCGAGCCACCGCCGCTGGACTAGAGTTTCGAACCCTAGGAACCATGGCTCTCGGCCGCCGCCGCTATGAACTAGGGTTTCGAACCCTTTGGGCTCGATGTGGTCCAAGACGACGCCGAGATGGCTAGGGTTTCGAACCCTAGTCATATGCGTGGTTTGGCCGTGGGTTGGGCTAATTTTTCGAACCTTGGACCGATCCATGGCTTGAGGCGCGCCAAGTATTCGTGGCATGTGATATCCCGAGCGTACGATAATTTCATAAAATTTTATTTTACAGTTTTAATTAGAATTAAATTTTAAAATGTTTAGAATTTAATTCATTAATTGTTATAGCATGTTTTATGTGTTGTTTGAGCATGGTGCATGGTTATAGCCCTATGACCTATTAGATAGGATTTTGTGAATTTTTGTTATTTAATACGGCCTGCGAGTCGTGCCTTCTCTATTTTTCTAAATGTTATCCCTCCCCTACGTTCCCCTCGAATGTAAATCGAGGAATTCTCTATATCATGTAATTGTTATATAGTATAGTTTATTTTGTTGATGGAGATCAATGAAGATGGACAAAGGTGCCGGGATGAGGAGGCCATTCACAACAGGGAGCCAAAGAGGTGCTTGGAAAAGTTACCTTAGGTTGACATTTTAGTATTTTCTCATTGGCTTGAGAAAATCATTAGTTGGGGCTATAACCATCTCACGTTTATTTTATGTTGATGTATGAGATGCATGTTTATCGTTTTATTTAATATTGATGCTTGATATACATATATGTAGATATGTATATATTCATATATGTACCAGACATATTTTCAATATTAACAAAATCATGAGATCAATAAATCCCTCTTATAATATTAAGTCAAATCAAGATGCCTTCCAATTAAAAATACTCGTCAAGACTTCGATTGAACATGTGTGGGTTTGCCAAAGCAAAGCACCGTAACAGTCTTACTAAGGCGCGAAAGGATAAAAGTGATATCCGTGTTATTTTAAAATTGGGTCCGACTTAACTAGGTTATCTCAATAGGATTGGGAACCTAGAGGCATGAGGTTGGATAATAATTCATTAGCTGAATTTGAACAAAGTGTTGTTCGTCCAACCATCCAAGAATTACATGTGATGTAATTGACAAAGTGTTGTCTACCTAAATAACCGAGTCTTGGGTGATTAGCCAAAGCTAACTCAGGATTAGGTGAAATATGGATCTTGGCCCACTAAGTTTACGAGGGTTGATATTTTAAACAAAATAGTGGGAGTGCCATTTAATATAAGACCTTATTAAATGATTAAAATCATAAACTTATTTTGCATATTTATATTGTAAATATCCATGGCATCAAACAACATAACTAGCACACTATCATTGCGATCGGTCCTTGAGAAGGACAAACTGAATGGTACTAATTTCCTAGACTGGTATAGGAATTTGAGGATTGTCCTCAAACAAGAGAAAAAGCAATATGTCCTAGAGGAACCCTTACCTGCTGAGGAACCTCCCGTAACGGCTGCTAAAAGCGATAAGGATGCTTACAAGAAGCATCAGAATGACGCACTTGATGTTGGTTGCCTTATGCTTGCCACCATGAACTCTGAGCTTCAGAAGCAACATGAGGAGATGGAGGCGTTCGATATGATCGAACACTTAAAGCAACTCTACCAACAACAAGCTAGACAAGAGAGGTATGATGTCTCTAGAGCGTTATTACAGTGCAGAATGGTAGAAGGAAGCCTTGTTGGAACTCATGTACTGAAGATGATTGGGTACATTGAGAATCTTGAGAAGTTGGGTTTTCCATTGGACCAAGAGTTGGCCACTGACGTAATCTTGCAATCGTTGCCTGATAGCTACAGTCAATTTGTCTTGAAGTACAATATGATTGAAATCGAAAAGACTCTACCGCAATTGCTTGGTATGTTGAGAACAAATGAAGCAAATTCAAAGAAGTCTAAGCCTACTAATGTTCTTATTGTGAATAAGAGCAAAGGAAAGACTAAAGCAAAAGGCTACAAGAAGAATAAGAAAGTCTTTGTTAAGTCTAAGCCTCATGCTTCTGCACTCAAGCCAAAGGGAGGAGTGGCTAAGGAAGGGAACTGCTTCCATTGCGGTGAGACCGGTCATTGGAAGAGGAACTGTAAATTATATCTAGAAGATCTTAAGAAGACAAAAGGAAGTGTGACTTCCGCTTCAGGTATTTTTGTTATAGAAGTCAATTTATCTACTTCTTCATCATGGGTATTATATACTGGATGTGGTTCTCACATTTGTGTTAATGTGCAGGATCTCAAAAGGAGTAGGTTGTTGGCGAAAGGCGAGGTTGATCTCCGAGTGGGTAATGGAGTAAGAGTTGCTGCATTAACTATTGGAGATTATTCATTAATTTACCTTCTGGTTTATTATTAGATTTACAAGACTGTTATTTTGTGCCATCTATTACTAGAAACATAATTTCAATTTCTTGTTTGGACAAGATTGGTTTTTCATTTATTATAAAGGACAAGTGTTGCTCCATTTATTTGAATGATATGTTTTATGCTAGTGCACAATTGATTAATGGTCTTTATGTATTAAATCTTGATATGCCTGTCTATAACATAAATACTAAAATGATTAAGAATAATGATTCTAATCCAACTTATCTCTGGCATTGTCGCTTGGGCCATATAAACGAGAATCGCATATCAAAGCTTCATAAGGATGGAGTATTAGATTTATTTGATTTTGAATCATATGAAACATGTGAATTTTGTTTAATGGGCAAGATGACTAAAGCTCCTTTCAAGGGACATGTTGAAAGGACAAATGATTTATTGAGTCTCATACATAGTGATGTATGTGGACCAATAAGCACACAAGCTAGATGTGGTTTTCAATACTTCGTTACATTTACTGAAGACTTCAGTAGATATGGGTATGTGTGCCTAATGAAACATAAACATGAAACCTTTGAAAAGTTCAAGGATTTCAAGAATGAAGTACAAAACCAGCTTGGCAAAAGTATCAAAACCCTCCGATCAGATCAAGGAGGCGAATACCTAAGCCAAGAGTTTCATGACTATCTAAAGGAGTGTGGGACAGTCCCACACTCACACCTCCGTATACTCCACAATGGAATGGTGTATCCGAAAGGAGGAATCGAACTTTGTTGGACATGGTTCGATCAATGATGAGTCATGCAGATCTTCCGACTTCCTTTTGGGGACATGCTTTAGAAACAGCAATATTTATACTGAACCGTGTTCCATCTAAATCAGTAGAAAAGACACCATATGAGATATGGACTAAGAAGTGTCCTAGTATGTCTTTTATGAAGATTTGGGGTTGTGAGGCTTACGTAAGACGTCACGCCTCCAATAAACTTGGACCCAAATCTGCTAAGTGTTTATTTGTGGGGTATCCTAAGGACACGAAAGGATACTATTTCTATTATCCCACCGAGAACAAAGTAGTTGTTGCTCGGACTGATGTCTTTCTTGAAAGAGAATTTATTTCGAGAAGAACCAGTGGGAGACAAATAGAACTTAGTGAAGTTCAACCACAAGAAAACATTGAACATGATATTGAGATGGAAACAGAGCAGACACCACAAGCTGTTGTGGATGAAATGCCTGCTCAAGAGACACAAGCCCAGGGTAGGTCTGTAAGAGAACACCGTGAGCCACAGAGATATGGTTTCTTGTGACTCAACAAGGTGACTTACTACTTATTGATGAGGATGGACCGTCATCTTATCAAGAAGCTATAATAGGCCCTGATTCTGAGAAATGGCAAGAGGCCATGAAATCTGAGATGGAATCCATGTATGCAAACCAAGTATGGACTTTGGTTGACCCGCCTGAAGGGGTAAGACCCATAAGGTGCAAATGGATTTTCAAGAAAAAGACCGACATGGATGGTAATGTACAAACCTTTAAAGGTCGACTGGTAGCTAAATTTTCAAACAAATTCATGGTATTGTCTATGATGAAACTTTTTCACCAGTTGCCATGGTCAATTCCATTAGGATCTTACTTGCAATAGCTGCATTTCATGATTATGAAATCTGGCAGATGGATGTCAAAACAGCTTTCCTTAATGAAAATTTACTTGAGGATGTGTACATGACACAACCTGAGGGTTTTGTCGACCCAAAGGATGCTGGAAAGATATGCAAGCTACAACGATCCATTTATGGATTGAAGCAAGCTTCTTGGAGTTGGAATCTTCGTTTTGATGATGCAGTCAAAGAGTTTGGTTTCATCAAAAACGTAGATGAACCTTGTGTCTACAAGAAGGTCATTGGAAGCATAATTATCTTCCTAATATTGTATGTAGATGACATACTTCTAATTGGGAATGATATCCCTGCCTTACAATCTGTAAAGATTTGGCTAGGGAATTGCTTTTCTATGAAGGATTTAGGTGAAGCCTCCTATGTATTAGGTATCAAGATCTATAGAGATAGATCAAGAAGATTGCTTGGCCTAAGTCAAAGTACATACATAGACAAAGTGCTAAAACGGTTTAGCATGCAAGAATCAAAGAAAGGATTCGTGCCTATGACACATGTGATACATCTCTCGAAGGATCAGTGTCCTTCAACACCAGATGAGAGACAACGCATGAGTAAGATTCCATATGTGTCAGCTATTGGATCTATCATGTATGCCATGATATGTACTCGTCCCGATGTCTCGTATGCTTTGAGTATGACGAGCAGATATCAGGTTGATCCAGGTGAATGTCACTGGATTGGTGTCAAGAATATCCTGAAGTACTTGAGAAGAACTAAGGATACATTCTTGATTTATGGAGTTGAGGAAGAGCTCAATGTAATAGGTTACACTGATGCAAGCTTTCAAACCGACAAAAATGATTTCCGATCGCAATCAGGATATGTGTTTTGCCTAAATGGAGGTGCTGTAAGCTGGAAGAGTTCAAAGCAAGAGACAGTAGCCGATTCTACAACCGAAGCTGAATACATTGCTGCCTCAGATGCAGCAAAGGAAGCTGTTTGGATCAAGAAATTCATTTCTGAACTTGGGGTGATGCCTAGCATACTAGATCCGATTGAACTCTATTGTGACAATAATGGAGCCATCGCATTGGCTAAGGAACCTAGATCAAACCAAAGATCCAAGCACATACTTCGGCGCTTAATTTCATTCGAGAAATCATTGAAATAGGAGATGTAAAAATATGCAAAGTACCAACTGGTGATAATGTATCTGACCCACTGACGAAGCCACTATCACAGCAGAAGCATGATCGTCATACTAGATCTCTAGGCATTAAGTATATGTCTGATTGGTCTTAGTGCAAGTGGGAGATTTGTTGGGATATGCCCTAAGACAACTCATTAGATGATTGTTTATGACATACAATGTATTATGATTTTGTTAATGGCAATTCATTATTATATATTATTCGTGTATCTGTGTAATATGAATTAATATATAAGTTAATGTCCTTAGAATAATATTGTGTTGTTCTTAAAGATTGTCCCTAGTCAAGTATTATCATGAATCGGGATAATGATAATGCATTGAGACTAGTATGTTTTGATTGATGAATTGTTCATAGATATGAGATATCAAATCAACACATGGGTGCATGTTAGAGAACGATGTACTGGATAGACCCACCATGAGAATGATACATGGATAGTTATGAATGTCATAAACAATTCTCATAGTGATAATAATGTATGCAATCCTTACGACTTGAGATCACCAGAGATCCCAACATAAGGAGTCATGTATCTTGATATTGTCAAATGTTACCTGTAACATGGTAAACTATAAAGACAATCATTGGATACACTACGAATTATGTAGAGGGATGTTGAGTGATCAAGAAAGGATCTGTCCCTTCTATATAACAGGAGAAGTGTTTGGGCCCTTGATCAAGTAAGACTAAAATGCATGGCCGTGCTCGAATGAGTCGATATGTGATATCGAGCTTATTCGTTTATTCTAGTTCTACTTGGGGATCAAGAAATAAAAGATTGAATATATGAGTATGACTATTCCATGACTCATGTTCAATCTAAACACATTGGACAAAGGGATTAAGTTACATGGTTAATATTATCACAGTCCGTAGGGTATGTCGAGTCAATGACATTCTTGTAATTTGGGTAGCCTTGATGTGTTGCTAGATACCGCTCAGTGCTTGTAACATAAAATTAGATTTTATGTCACTGCCAACATTGCAAGATCCTATCGGGTCGCACAAAAGATTAAATCGATAAAGGGAGATAAAATTCATTGGATGAATTAATTAATTAAGATGAGTCTTAATTACAAATTTTAGATATATGGATTTAATTAATATATTGGGTATGGGCCAATAAAGCTTTTTGAAAGCCTTTTAATTAAATCAACATATAATAAACTAACAAGGCTTTGATTAAGTGATTAAAAAGTGTTAATTAAAACTCAAACCTAATAGCCACCTAAAGACTTGCTCTCGGCCGCCGCCTCTTGCACTCGACCTCACGGCCGTCGCCGCCGTGAATAGTGCTTTTGAACGGTTGTCGTTGATCGGTTTTGAACCGTGAGTTTAGTTCCCGTTTAAGAACGAGTCTAGCAACTTGTTCTTGAATACCTTTTTTGATTTGATCATGTGGATACCGTAGAGACGAAGGTTCAAATCTTTGTTCGTGACTCATGGACTTGCAACGAGGATTCTGCTACAAACACGCTACAAGGGTATGCTTCTTAACAATCTCGGTATGATCACTTTGTATAGGTCCAGTGGTAGGAATCAAGTTTTATTATCCGATGCGTATTGCTTGATTGATTCCTAACATGGAGTATTCACGGGTGGAAGAGGGTGTGTCAGCAGGATGTTGTCGTGGACTGTGAGACCGTGGCTGGGAAGGAGGTCTTGACCGACTTGATTCTTCAGCAGCAGCGAGAGAGCAGGTCTGCTGGGCTCTGGTAGACGTCGAGTAGATTGATGAACAGTTGGGAGACTGTTGCTCAAGTCTTGTATTTGAGAAGCAGAGGCTGCCTGCATATTCGCCAGCTGATCGGACAGTGTTTTCTTTGCATCTTCAATTTTGTCTTCAAGTGCTAGTGAGGAAGCAGTATGAAGAGATTCACTGTGCTGGTTGATATGAATATAGCTTGCCCTATCCGGGAGAAAGAGTCAGCAAAAGCATCCACAACAAAGCTTTGGAGCCGGCTTACTGTAGTCGTTAGTTGGCTGAGATCACGATAAACCTGCTGAAACTGTGAGTTAGTGCCGGTGACTCCCAATTACAAGGCTCGTAGTGTGTTCTTCGTGTTTCAGTTTGTTGTCATCACTGGCGAGCTCGGAGATTACATTGGGTATATGCACCAACTAATCAGCAACACTTGGATGTCCTTCCATAGGAATGTGAGTAGGAAAGGCAAAGAAGTCCTCAGGAGGATCATTGTCCAAGGATTGATCCAAGGCATCCGTTTGAGTTTTGGCATCTGTGGTGACGAAGCCAGGAGTACCAACAGTTCTTGCAGCAGAGGGAAAAATAGCGGATGAGGCAGCTGCAGAGGATGGTGCGCAGGCATGATGGTACTGATGCTATCTATGCCAGTAACTGCGATCTCCAGCACAGCTGCAGCGGACTGAGTATGGTCACCAGAATTTGGTGATGACGCGGTGGTTCATCATTTTCTAAAGATACGGTGACTTGATGGACCACAGACTGAATGACAGTGTCGACATGGATAGGATCAACATCCATCACTTGTAGAGGTTGATCATTGAAAGAACCTGGGGCAGAGGTGGTAATAGTTTCAGGGGTAGGGGGCGGTGAGAGTAGGGTATACCGTAAAGACTTCGGGCGGGGTGATAGGAACTATGCTCAAGTCAGTAGGGGTGGAGTTTTCGCCCCCTGGTAGAGCAGAGCAAGAGTGTAGACCTATTAAGATCCTGAGATCGTGAAGAGCAGCCTCAGCCATTTCAAGCTTGGGTCCTAAGGCGTTGAGTACAACCCTATCATGATTGGCGGTGCCTGAGTCAACGTTAAACTCCTGGAGCCGCGAGTGAACTAGAGCTTGAAGTTCTCCCACGTAGTTCATCATACGAAAGACATCCCGAAGCTTCAAACTCTTCTCTGTGTCATTTATCTGAAGATAGGCAAGACTGAGGTTCTCATCAAGTCTTGTTTGTTCGAGAATTGGAGAGAAATCATCAAAGCGAATTTTGAGACGAGCCTCCACCCATCTATCAAATATCGTAAGTTGCGGTTGCAGGTTGGTTTCCACTTCGTTCATAACCAGTTGTATTTCAAATGCTACTGGAGTTGATACTAGTTCCATAGCCGCTTTGCCCTTTCCGGTGGAAGTGTCCTTAGGATGACAATAAGGACAGAGTGTCTTTGGTGGCTGGAAGCTGATAGAGCTGGGTCCTTGGTGAGAACTCAATAATTTGGTGGAGTTGTCAGTAGGAGCGGCTGGTACGGTTGGGACCATGGCCAAGGATGCAGCCGTTGCAACTGGTTCCTATGGTGGAGGATTTTCAGGCCTGATCTCCCGAGAAGTCGTTGTAACCGCTGCTGGAACTGCAGTAGAGATAGTATCAGCATCAGTAGAAGTAGAAGCAGGAACTTGCTACTCGAGGGCAGTAGAAAACCCTTTTCTGGTTCGTGGCTTTTTAGGAGGGGGAGGGGTGATGACTCAGCAGATTCGGATATTGTCTGCTCAGAGTCACTCACTACTCGAGTTGTCTGTCGCTTGATCGGACCAACTTCTCTACGAACTCGTTTTCGGTGAATCTGAAGATACTTGGCTGTGAGAATCTTCCTCGGATGGAGAGTAGATAAGGCCCCCGCCTGAATATGTTTACTTTCAAAAATGTGGCTGAGAGGAAGAGCAAAGCCAGATTGATCCTTCCATGATGTCAATAGGCTAGTTAGAACCTGAAATAGGATGACTGACCAGTTGACATCTAGACCTTTGACAATGGCACTCATCACCTCAAACGTTTCTGGGGTGATGACATCGAATGATCCGGCTTTCCACAGCAGACCTTTTGAGATGACATCAGCAAGTTGGCGAAAATGGCTCTTCATCAAAATCTTTTTAAATAAAGGACGTCGCAGACGAACTTCAGAGTCGGAGAAAATAGTATGCATCTCTTCTCGAGTAGCCATTGAAATGGTGGAAAAGTCAGTGAGTCCTGTCGAAGGAAGACTTAGGTGGGTGGAAAAGTCCAGTTGACTAATGGTGATAGACTGGCTAGAGATGGAGGCCACCACTGAGTTGACCACTATCCTTGCAGTGGCGTAAAATTCTTGGAGAGCCTCTTTATAGAAGATAGGTACCTGACTGAGTATAACCAGGAGTCCAGAGGTATCCACCTTTTGAAAAACATCCTTTATGTCTTCATCAGTGATGGTAGAAATTGAGTGAAAGTCCACATGGATAGCGTTTGTAACAAAGCTTGACTGACTAATCTTCGATATTTGAGTGTAGAAACTGAGAATCTGATGATCTGAAGAGTAAAATTCTTCGAGAAAAAGTTAGCACAGTAATTTTTTGAAGAGGTACAGGTAAAAAAATATGAAAATGGTAAGGGCGGTTAAAGAGAGAGGGTAGATTTAATGTCGTATTGTCATACAGAAATAAGCACAATTAAGGGGTTATTTCAATTAAGCCAAGAATATTCCAAAAGTAGGAGAACTTAGCGTCCGGTAGGGGTTTCGTGAAGATATCTGCTTGTTGTTCGGTGGATATGTACTCTAGCCGAATCTCCTTCTTCATTATATGATCTCGAATGAAATGATGACGGATGTCAATATGCTTGGTGCGAGTATGAAGAACAGGGTTGTACGTGATAGCTATGGTAGATGTATTGTCACAAAAGATTGGTGCTTCAGTGGATTCAATTCCATAGTCCCGTAGTTGTTGTTGAATCCATAGCAGTTGAGCACAGCAGCTTCCAGCAGCAAGGTATTCTGCCTCTGCAGTAGACGTTGCGATGGATGTCTGCTTCTTGCAACCCCATGAGATTAATCGATCTCCAAGAAATTGACAATATCCACTGGTACTTTTCCTATCAATTTTGAACCCTGCGTAGTCAGCATCTGAATATCCAGTCAGATTAAACGTTGAATATTTTGGATACCATAGACAAACATTTTCTGTGCCTTTTAGATATTTGAGAATCCTTTTGACTGCAGTGAAGTGTGATTGCTTAGGATTGGCTTGGAAACGAGCACACATACAGACCGCAAACATTATGCCAGGTCAGCTGGCTGTCAAGTAGAGTAAAGATCCAATAATACCACGATACATTGTTACTTCGACTGGTATGCTTGAATCATCCAAGTCGAGTTTGGCAGATGAGCTCATTGGAATGGCAGCTGCTGAACTGGTACTCATCCCATACTTCTTCAGCAGTTCTTTGGTATATTTAGACTGAGTTATCAGAATTTCCTCACTGGATTGCTTGACTTGCAATCCTAAGAAAAACGATAATTCTCACATCATGCTCATCTCAAACTGATCCTGCATTATTTTTGAAAATCTTTCGCAAAGTTTTGAGTTAGTACTGCCAAAAATAATATCATCAACATAAATCTGAACCAGCAGAGTACGGTCACCCTTTGTGAATTTAAACAGGGTCGTGTCCACCGTCAATGGTAAAGTTGTGCTCAGTCAAATATTTTGACAGAGTTTCATACCATGCGTGGGGAGCTTGTTTTAAACCATACAAAGCTTTGTTCAGTTGAAAAATAGACGAAGGCTGCTGATGGCTTTCAAATCCAGGAGGTTGCGCAATATAAACTTCTTCCTGGAGTTTGCCGTCAAGAAACACACTCTTAACATCCATCTGATAGACTTTAAAATCTTTAAAAGCAGCAAATGCAAGAAATATGCGAATGGCTTCTAATCGAGCTACAGGAGCAAAGGTTTCATCGAAATCAATGCCTTCTTCATGTCTGTATCCCTGTGCAACTAATCTTGCTTTATTCCTGATAACAACACCATTTTCGTAATTTATTTCGAAATGCCTATATGGTACCTATTACAGTGTGATGCGGTGGATGTGGTACTACTTTTTTTCGCTCAAATTGATTAAGTTCTTCCTGCATTGCTTCTACCCAGCTTGGGTCTAACATAGCATCATCAATTTTTTTGGGTTCTATGTGAGATATGAATGCAGTATGAAGAAATTCATTAATCATCTGTCCTATGACCTGCCCGGGAGGATGATCCTTCATCCACCGGAGAGGAGGTCCAGGTTGAGCTCTTCATTTGGATGAATATGAGTGGGCAGCTCAGGAGATTTGATTGACGCATTTTTTTAGTTAGTTCCATCTACTGCAGCAGGAGTGAGTATAACATTTTCATTGTTGCTGGGTGCAGTGCTTGTGGACCAGCATAGTTCGCACAGCTTCTTTCAAAGTGCGGTTCCTACGCTCTGCAACTCCATTTTGCAGTGAGTTCTTGCAGCAGAGTATTCCTGTTTGATACCAAGGCCATCTAGATATGATACGAGTGATTGATTGATAAATTCGATACCTTTATCACTACAAATTTAATCTATCCCACATGATTTCTCATTTTGTAGTCTTTTCAGTAGTTTGATCAGCTTTTGACTAGCCTGATCTTTGCCCCTTAGAAACAAGACCACGTAAAACGAGAGTAATCGTCTATTAACACTAGGGTATACTTCATTCCCCCATAGACTTGTTACTGGTATAGGACCGAAAAGATCCATATACAGCAACTCTAGGCACCGAGAAGAAGATTTACTCCATTTGTTCTTAAAGGAAGATCTGATTTGCTTACCAAGTTGGCATGCAGAGCAGATCATATCTTTTGAGAACTCTATTTGGGACAGTCCAATGACTAAATCAAGCTTACATAGACTGGTAATAGTTTTAAAATTTAAGTGACTCAATCGCTTATGCCAAAGCCAGTTTTGGAATTATTCAACCCAGCAAAGCAAATAGGAGAGGTAGGCTGATTAAGGTTCCAGTCAATCTTATACGTGTTCTCATGCCTTCTTCCTACAAGCAGTGTACTACCATCGATAGGTCTGATTGCACGTGTGCTGGTTGAATTCTACCGAGTGACCATTGTGATATCCCCGAAATGATTATATGCATTTGGGCATTGATTATGATTATGTGGTATTTATGGTGTTAATTAATTTAGTGTTGGAATTAATTATTATGGTGGAATGCTTAGTCACATGATGAGAGTGACCTGGTAATGCATTTCAGGTTGCATGTGATGCATGTTGGGAAAGTGATTCATGGCATGATTTATTTGTGGTGGGTAATAATTTTTGGGTAAATCACGTTTTAATTGGAGTTTTGGTGAATCCTTGGAAATGCTTTTAAAATATCAAGTTAAGGATATTTTATAACATCATGCTAATTAATAGGGTACCAAGTTATTTTAAAAACCCACTTATATCCCATTAACTCACCCCTCCCATCACTTTTATCAAACAACTCTCCCAACCCTTCCCCAAACCCACTTTCACGTCTGAAACAAGTAAAGGAACAGGAAACTTTGCAAAAATCTTGGTTGCTTGATTTTTTGGTGAGATTTGAAGCCCATTGTTAATTTTATGAAGTTTGGTTATGAAATAGGTTTGTATTTTGGGGTAATAAAATGGGTTTGTTTGGGTCTATGGTATTTTGGTTGGGCTTTGGTTTATGTTGTTGTTGATGGTTGTTTTAGAGTAATATTGGTGTTTTTAATGTTTTGAGTTGAGGTGTTTTGAGTTTAATGTGGTTTGGTGGGGTTCTATACATGAAAATGGCGATTTCTCGCATTTACAGAGCTTCTCGATCGATCGAGCATGACTTTCGATTGATCGAGCTCGGCAGAGCTACAGACGGGACTGTATTGGTCTCCTCGATCGATCGAGATGAACTCCCGATCGATCGATCGAGCATGACTTTCGATCGATCGAGCTCGGCAGAGCTACAAGCGGGACTGTATTGGTCTCCTCGATCGATCAAGATGAACTCCCGATCGATCGAGGCAATTTCTTGATTGATCGGTGTGGACATCTCGATCGATCGAGAAGGGCAGCAAGGTGTTGGGCGTCGGGTGGTCAGCTCGCGATCGATCGAGCGCAAGGGCCGATCGATCGCGAGTCTTGAAAATGTAGTGTTTTTGGTTTTTGGCTATTTTGATGGAATTTTTGGTATTGGTTCATAATTTCTATATTGGTTTGTGTGAATGTGTAGAACCATCCCAGGTGACAATACAACCAAGGAGATAAAGTCCTACGACATCTCCACATTTTGGTACAAAGCTACGTAGTGAGACGTACGGGCATCGGACGATAAAACGTATTTTACGTATTGGATTATGCATTTTGGTTGCATCTATTTGTTAAGCTATGCATTATGGTTGCATACATACATTGGTTATGCATTGGTGTTGCATACATGAATTTAGTTATGCATTATGGTTGCATACACTCATTGGATGCATTGGTGCATGTGATTGTAAGTTGAGATTATATTACAGTGATGAAGAATACTTGCCGCTAGTGGCGTAGCGATGTGAATACTTGCCGTTGTCATACCATAGTGATGAGAGAATATTTACCGCTAATATGAAGCGAAGAACACGACCGTTATCATATTATAGCGAGGGATATTATTGCCGCTGGTATTGTCTAAGTGAGGGGTATTTCCGCTATCATGTTAACGCGATGGGTATTATGCCACTGATATAATAAGACTTGGAAATTGGATATGGTATTCATGGAATGGATGCATGTCATGACATACATTATTGGTGTTATAATCTATTGATTATGATTGTGGTACAAGAACAACCAAAGGGAGCATTAAATGTATTAAATACAGGAAGTGATTCGTATTTACGATTTATGCATATCTATATTACAATCATATTATTGTGAATATGGTTTGTTACATGCTCATGGGTTTGGGGTTGCTCCTGTAGGTACATTTTGGCAGGAAGGGCTAAGGACGGGTTGATGCATGAGCTAGTGAGGAGTGCTTTTGGTATAATAGATCATGATTCTTTTGTATAGTCTCTACTCTAGGAGTAGTGTAAAGCTATAGAATTAACATTCATTGTTTGGGAATGTAATTAATCCTTTTGGAATTTTATTTTGGTACTGTAATCTTAATAGCTCGGGCATCGACACGAAATTTTTATACTCTGATTCTGCATGCTTAGTTCTTATTGTACCTAAATCCACACTTAAGGAACTAGGGTCCTTACAACCATTGTCACAGAGTTGACTGATGCTGATCAAATTATAGCATAGAACCAACCGTATATCTTCAATAATAATGTTACCGTAGATAATCTTACCTTACCCATAGTTCTACCTTTCGCGTTGTCACCAAAAGTTATTCTAGGTTCGGTGGTCTCAACAAATTCGGACAACAAACAAGTGTTCCCTAGGATGTGTCTAGAGCATCCACTGTCCAGAAACCACTCTGAGCTCCGAACTTGATGGATTCTAGTTCTCTGTAATTAAAGCGATAATTTGATTGGTACCCAATCCTACTTGGGTCTAGACAGGATTAGTCCTTTCAGGACCCACACTTGTATAACCCTGAATTGTTTGGGTCTGTGTATGTCCTGAAATGTGTGTGCGTTAAGTGGTGATGGTGTTCTTGGGTGATGTATGTGATAGTGAGTGTACGCATGTTGTTTAGGTTTTTGGTTTCTGTTGGGAAGCATATACCTCTTCTGGACATGCATACAATTATAGTACCAGTTGGATTTCACCTCTCGAGTTGCCTGACCAGTGGGCTTATGTCCATTTCTGAACATTTTTCCCGGTCTAGCTTTCTCTATTGGCTCAACATAACCGATACCTTTGTGTGATGCCCATTCCTTGATGAGAATTGGCTTAACAGGTTCCTTAACCAATTTACTTGGTTCATATACTGTGCTGGATCTGACAAAGTTCATTGTTTGAACCTTGTTCTTCTCTACAAAGTTGAGATTTGATACCAGATGAGTTACTTTCATTGTTAGAGTAGCCTATACCGGGAAGATCACCAACGAGCCTTATCGAGTCAAGCATCTCATCGTCTTCACTCTCACTGGATGAGCTGGTAGATTCTTCTGATTGTGATTCTGAATCAGCCCATTTGCTCTTGTTTTCTTCAGCCACCAGTACTTTCTAGTCTCTGTCCCTTCTGGACGATCTTCTCTTTTCCTTAGACTTCCTATGGTCCTTGGGTCCTCTCTTCTGGTCATCCTTCTTTGGCTTAGGACAGTCAGCGATAAAATGTCCTGGTTTAAGACAGTTGAAGCAGAAGCAATCATCCTCATCTAATCTATTTTTGAAGTTCTGCTTCGTTGGATAAGATTGATAGGTCTTCTGATTCTTTTTCATGAATTTTCCAAACTTCTTGATAAACAGTGCCATTGCATCATTGCATTTTTGTTCGGGAGTCATCTCTGTTGTGGTGGACAGGGCTCTGATGCAGTAAGGGCTTTGGTTGGTTGACTGGTGTTGGGTTTATCTTCAATCCGAATGCCTAGTTCAAACTCGTATGCCTTTAAGTCAGCAAATAGATCATGTAGATCTATCTTGTTTAAATCTTTGGATTCTCTCATGACAATTATTTTTACATCCCATTCTCTTGGGAGACCTCTCCATGACCTTTATGGCGACGACTTCTCTATTGGATAGATCCTTACCTAGGCTGTTGAGTTCATTTTGATGTTTTCAAACTTCTGTAGAGCGACATTGAGCTTGTTTTCCTTGGTTTGGTCATTTCCTTCACACAGCTGAGCAATCTTTGCCCAGATGTCTTTAGCAGTGGGACACATCTTGATTTTGTTGAACATGTTTTGTCCAATGTTTTGAACAATATGTCTTTAGCCACATTGTCCAAATTTGCTTTTTACTTTCCTCATTTATCCAGGATGTTCTGTCCTTTTCGACCATCTGAGGTTCACCTCCAGTAATGGCGGCTGTTGTGTTGATCTTCATGATCTTCATTGGTCCATCAGTGATGACGAACCACATGTCATCATCTTGGGCACTCAGATGTGTTTGCATACGAATTCTCCAGTCATCGTATTCGTCTTTCTTGAACATGGGAATCTTGCTTAACGCGGCCATCAATTTTTAGTATTTCTCAAGATTGAGAAAACCTTGCTCTGGTACCATTTTTTTAGGATCGTAGTAGTGTTTAGAAGGGGGGTTGAATAAACACTATACTCAAATTCTATTCTTCTTGGTTACTGCAGAGTGTTAAGTACTACAATAGCTTCTCAATTAGTTGCAAGTCAGCAGACACTGATAATAGTGCAGAAGATGTCTGTTGAACTTGTGAGCAGTAATAATTGAATGGTAAATTGCAATAAGTAAATGACACAAGAAATGTTTCTGGAAGTTTGAGCACAACGCTTCTACGTCTCCCCTTCTTCCTTTGCAGGAATGTTACACTAGAAGACTTTGGTTTACACTTTACAGTATACAACCTCCTTAGGCATTCACACAGCTTGGCCTAAACTCCTAGCAATAACAACTTTCTAAGTTGTTTACAACGTATTCTGTAACACTCACACGAGATATCAGACTCAGTTGTATTTAATCTTTCAAGATTCCAGTAGTAGTTCTTTGCTGCTTTGGCTGAAACTTCGAAGTATCTTAATGAAGCGATTAGCTTGAAGTTGATTTGCGTCTTGTGTTTGATCAGATGATTCAGCTAACATCTTCATTCTTCACTTAGAAGTATTTATAGACACAGTGGTCTAACGGCAACTTTTCTGTATCTGGAAGATCTTGCATGGGATTAGTTTCCTGTCTTCATTCCAAATTTTGTTTGTCTTCTTTCCAATTTTGTTAAGCAACGACTTTTTTTTATTCTGACGCTAATGGTGACACTGATATTGCAAGGTGCGGCGCTCTGTTGTACCTTTGTCAGAATGAGTTGTATTTGTTTTGTCTTGTTGCCTTGTGCACTTGATGGATAGTTAGACGTCTACTGATGTTCTTCTTTCAGTGAGCGTTCATTCTTCTGTACTCGGTAAATGTACACTCTTTATATCTTTTCACTTGGTAGATGTCTTTACCCGGTAGATTTCTGTGCACTCGGTAGATGTCTTTTACCCGGTAGATGTCTGTGCACTCGGTAGATGTTTTTTACCCGGTAGATGTCTGTGCACTCGGTAGATGTCTATGCACTCGATAGATGTCTTTTACCCGGTAGATGTCTGTGCACTCGGTTGATGTCTTTACCCGGTTGATGTCTTTACCCTGTAGATGTTTGTGATCACCAAAACTTAGAAATGTTTTCCCAACATATAGTGTTGGGCCATGTCGTTTCTTTCAAAGGTATGGAGGTAGATAAAGCAAAAATTGAGATAATTCAAACTCTGCCCTACCCAATTTGTGTGTGGGATGTACGTTCCTTTCTTGGCCATGCAGGTTTCTATAGGAGATACATCAAGGACTTCGCCAAAATTGCATCACCATTGTGTAAATTGTTGCAAAAGGAAGTCGTATTCGAGTTTGATGAGGCATGCAACACGGCCTTTGACACATGGAAGACGTCTTTGACATCCGCACCCATCATCCAACCACCTGACTGGAACAAGCCATTTGAGATAATGTGCGATGCTAGTCACTATCTTGTGGGAGCTATCTTGGGTCAAATAATTGGAAAAGTTTCTCATCTTATCTACTACGCATCCAAGACCTTGAACGATGCCCAACTCAACTACACCACTTCTGAAAAGGAGTTTTTAGATGTTGTTTTTTCTCTTCAAAAATTTATATCATATTTGCTTGGTACTAAAGTTGTTGTGTTTTCTGATCATGCAGCACTCAGGTACTTGATGATGAAGAAAGAAGTAAAGCCACGGCTGATAAGATGGATCTTACTATTGAGCGAGTTTGATTTGGAGATCCAAGACAAGAAGGGATTGAAAACACCGTATCGGACCACTTGAGTCGTCTACCACAAATCGATGATGAACTGTGCCTAAAAGAAGAATTTCCTGACGAGCATCTTTTCTCCTTTCATGCAAAATTCCCATGGTACGCTGATATTGTTAATTATGTGGCCACTAATCAATTTCATGCTCATATATATAGGGCCAAGAAAGCAAAGATCAAAAGAGATGCTAAATACTCTGTATGGGATGATCCATATCTTTGGAAGCACTGCACCGACCAAGTCATTAGATGATGCGCCCCTGACCATGAGGTAATTTCAATACTTAAATTTTGCCATGCTTATGCATATGGAGGACTTGTAGTCAAAAGGACTTAACGGAAAGTACTTGAATGTGGCTTCTTCTGGTCATCCCTAATTCCAGACACGCATATCTTTTGCAAGTCATGCACTGAATGCCAAAAGACAAAGGTAACATCTCTCAATGCAAGGAGATGCCCCCAACAACCCATACTCATTTGTGAAATTTTCGACGTATGGGGCATCGACTTCATGTGACCTTTTCCTATCTCTTATGGTAATATATATATATATATATATATATATATATTTTGCTTGCAGTCGACTATATTTCAAAATGGGTGGAAGCCATAGCCACCCGAACTAATGACTCTACCGTAGTTGCAGGATTCTTGAAACACAACTTTTTCTCTAGGTTTGGAATCACAAGGGTAATCATTAGTGACAGAGACACCCATTTTTGCAATAGGACGATGGTAAGTTTGTTGAAGAAATATCATGTAACACATAAGGTTCCACTGCCTACCATCTTCAAACAAATGGGCAAGCCGAGGTGTCCAATCGAGAGGTCAAATCCATCTTAGAGAAGACTGTAAACCCTACGAGGAAAGATTGGAACTTACATTTGGACGATGCGCCATGGGCATATCACACAGCATATAAGACATCCATAGGTATGTCTCCTTTTCGATTAATCTTTGGAAAACCATGCCATCCTCCTGTAGAATTGGAGCATAGGGCATATTGGGCTATCAAGAACTTGAACATGAAGTTGGATGCAAGTGTTGAGCATAGGAAATTGCAGCTGCAAGAATTGGAGGAGATCCAAAATGATGTGTATACAAGTTCAAGAATTATAAACAGAAGACAAAGGCATTTCATGATAAGATGATCTCGAGAAGGATGTTCAAAGTTGGTCAAAAAGTCCTACTCATGCCTTCGACTCTTCCCGGGTAAGTTACGTTCTAAATTGAATGGGCCTTATCTAGTTACCAATGTTTCTTCTTCTGGTGCAATGGAAATTCAAAGCTTGAACACAACGAAGAAATTCACGGTGAATGGTCATCGACTGAAACACTGTTATGATGGAATGCTAGACGAGGGAGCAGTTAAATTGGCACTAGAAGATCCACCTGGGGTCGAATGATGTAAGATTTAAGTATGGGGGAGGGATTAGTGGTGTGATATTGCTTTCCTATTACAAAAATACAAAACAATCAAAAAATTTGAAAATTTTGAGCTCATAGTTAGTAATGAATGCATGCTTAGAATCACTAGCCCATGATGAAACCTAATTGATAGCATGCATGTTTTTAAACATAGGTGAATTGTTAACCTTGGAACACTTTGAGCTCTAACGCAAAGTGTGCTTCGACTACGTAGTTGAATATATTGAACAGGAATATTGTCATGACTTGTGTAGTGTGCATAGCTTAGTGAAGATTGTGTGAACTTTGTGATAGTCTTAAGAAGTCTCTAATACATTCTAGAACTTACTACATGCTCTTTGAGGTGCAAACATGAAAAGTTATATAGGTGATCTTTGATGCGTTTGAGCTTTCAAGCCTACCACGTAAAGAAGATCAATCACCAGTATCTTTTTTAAGCTTTAATACAAAAGAATGTTGTATGCTAAGCATACAAATGACCCCCATTAGACATTCTTTGACTAGCTTATCATCCTTCCCTAATAAGCCTAAATGTGATTTTAATCCACACCTTTGAAGGGAGTATGATGTGTTTCATTCACAAGCACTTATGTATTCAATGATTCAAATGTTTGTGAGCTTCATTATCAAAAGAATGAAATGCATGAAAGAAAAGGGATGCCTTGAGAAAATAGATATAAAAAACATGACTCCAATGGGAGCTAAGGCAAAAAAGAGATAAAAAAAAGATTGAAATATACCTTGCAAAAACATACAAGGTGTGAAAATGAACAAAGTTGAAAAAAAAATCATGCAAGAAGAGAAGTTTTAATTGTGCATATCATTATACTCTCTTGTTTGATACACCTTACCCTTTCTTTCATAAGCCAATACCTAGGCCAAGCTACAAGCTAATAAAGACCTACTTGATTTGTGTTTGCAAAGTAGCTAAGATAGTGGAGAAGAGTGTGCAAGTGAGCTTATTTCACCTAGCCAAAATTGATCAATGGACACTTGATTATGACCACACACACATGTTCACTACTTTGTTGGGTATGAAATGTTTAGGGATTGAACTTGTTCCACTATTAATTTTTCACCGCTTTTTATTACTATGAATGTTTAAAATTGTTGAGGCATTAAAGTGAGAACAAGTTAGTTTGTTATGATACTATGAGCCAACCAAAAATATATTAGTTTTGTCTGATTTACTCGAGATTGAGTAAAGATTAAGTATGGGGGAGTTTGATGTGACTAGAAATAGACACATCTATTACGCTTAATTGTCTATGATTTGGTATGTGATAATTTAATACATATGCTACCTAACCGTATAATTGTGTAAATGTAGGTGGAATAAAAAAAATCAAGCTAAAAAGGCGAATAAGGATCAAGAAATGCATTGGAGTTGACAAGGGATCAAAGTAGACCAAGAAAAATGCATAAAACTTATATGAGGTGATCGATCAATCGTCCAGAAGAGCTCGATCGATCGATAAGCAACAAAATATGCTAGTGCTCGATCGATCAACCAGAGGAGCTCGATCGATCGAGAAAGGTAGAAAAATCTCGATCGATCGAGAGAAGAGCTCGATCGATCGAGAGACCAGAAAATTAGAAAACTCGTTTTTTACCATATTGGATAGATTTTTACCTACTATATCCGATTCCCACCCTATTTACTCGAATTTGGGGACCTTGAATCAGTTATCCTTCATTATAATTCAGATTATTCATAGTTTAGACTTAGAACAATAATTTACTTTGAAGTTTTGAAGACAATTGAAGGCTTGACACAAATGCAGGATTGCAACCTCGACGCGTGGCAATTCTTCTAGTTTATCTTAGTTTTTGTGGTTTTACATACAATATTTTGTTATTTTTGCATTGATTATGAGTATCTAAACTCATCATCTTGGTTGAGGAAGACAAAACATTGGAGTTTAATTTATTCAAGAGATTGTTGTTTTGAATTTGTGATTATCATAAGTTTTTCTTGTGTTCTTGTCATGATTGTATTGTTGGTTGTTAGATTAGCTACCTAATAATTTTTCATACAATCTAATGCTAAGTTTGATATGAAATTCGTAATTGTTTGATTAATTGAATTTTAAAAGCAATTAGGATTGATAATTCTCTGTTGTTGAGGTTATTAAACTTCTAGGGAAAACTTTTGACTAGATTAAACATAACTGTTGTTGTTTATGTTGTTTAGCTTCACCAATCCTACTTGTTCATATGCTATCATTTGTTTAAATATTAACTGTTGTTGTTAGGGTTGATTAATTGATAAGGGTTAAATTTGGATGATGTTTTCGATTTAACTAAACTTAAGGTGTGATAGGAGTTAAATCTTCAATGGTGAATATTCATACATAAAAATTACATGTGTGAGAAATTCGATGAAAGAATAATCGAATTCCAATGGTAGCGTCGAAACCGATATTCCTCTTTAATTGATTTATTACTATTTTATTTCAATCTTGCATCCTACATAATTTTAGATAATTACTGCTCTCAAATCCCCCCTATTTTTACACTTGTTAGTACAAAAATTCGTCATTCCCTATGGGATCGATCCCTACTTACACTGCTACATTAATTTGTTGTTAACTGAGAAGGGTTAATTTGGGCGTACATGATAAGTGCGACCAGACTCCTTCTCCAAGCTGGGCCAAACAAAGCTAGAACTCAGCCAGCAGAATGAATCCCTTCATGTTGCTACAACACTGGAGCTTGGAGGAAAGATTGAAGGCATGCATAAGAAATTTTCTAAACAATTGACAAACATGCAAGCAGCCTTCACGTCTCAATTAGAAGATTTGAGTAGCAGTATGCCAACTGTCAGACGTTCAAGACCACGGCTACTGGCTTCCAGTAGACAGCAAGAGCATATCAGAAGAGATCCAGCTCCAGAAAGACAATTATCTGCTGGACGAGTACAACCTAGCCAGCAGCTATCTCCTTCACACATGGCACACAACCTCATGACAACCACCTCCTGACACCTCCAAAGACTTTGACCGCACAAGACCATGGTTTGGGCGCCCTTAGTAATGTATTTTTTTATCTTGAATTATCAATTCTTTAATAAAATATTGTGTTCATTGTTCAATTCTTATCTTCTGCACTTTACTTTAGGATTGAATGACACGAGTCAATGTGTCATATCAATCCACAGTAGTTAACAATGCCACATTTTTGCTATAAATAGAATTCACACTGCTTCATACTTACTCACTCTAAGCATGCCTAAATGTCGATTTAAGTTTAAATTATTGCAACTTTCTGCAATCCTTCTTCGTTGGTTTATTACTTATCCAATTCAACCTAACATGGGTTGATTACTTATCTAACATCCTCTGCCTAATTCTTTCACAAATTTCAGGGTTTGGTGTACTGTGTCTCACCAGCCCGGAATCTCATAAGCAGATGAATGGGGTGTGATGACAAAAAGGGGGAAGACAAGCTATATCGTTCAGAGGATTATTTTGAAGATAACTTAGGCTTTTACTTAGGTTCTCTTGTCCCCCGGTAATTACCCCTGAAACTAGCCAGATTTGGATTATCCTCCACTGGCTATGTTTCTGAAGTTGCCTTTTCTTTTTAAGGATTGTAAGCGAAAAATTGTTGTAAGGATTGTAAACAGATATCATTTTATATAAAAATCATAGACAGTTTCAGATTATTCTCCACTGGCTATGATTCTCCACTAGCCAGTTTAGGATTATTCTCCACTAGCTAGTTTGAGTATTACTCGTAATCTGCTTATTTATCTAACATATAAATTGTTGCTCTCCACTTCTATCTTTTTAAGTCTTAACAAATATATCTGCTGATCGATGTTCAAGCCAAAGTCTCCACTGCCAAGGTTTGTCATCACCAAAAAGGGGGAAATTGTTGGGAGAAAATTTCTAAGTTTTGGTGATAACAAAAGTCTACTGATTGGAACATCTACTGTATCAAAGAAGTCTACTGATGAAAAACTATTGATTGACTCTACTAATATCTACCGGGAACAAATACTAGAAGATATCGTCTACCGGGAACAAAGACTAAAATATGTCATCTACTGGAAGAACAAAGAGTAGAAGTCATCATCTATCGGTAGCAGAGAATAGAGGTCTACTTGAACAGGATATCTTATTCCACTGTGTAAATCTCCAGGAGATACCAGCAAACAGTCAAAGGCATTAGTTGACTTGAGTCCAGTAAACTAACTAACTAATGAGTAACCAGTAGATGATGGAAAAGACATCAGTTGTTTTAGTCCAGCAGACTAAAATCTTTAAGAAGAAGTCAGCAGAAGTATAAGACAACAAGACAAAACTCGAACAGGTTCACTCTGACAATAGTAAAACAGAGCGCCACATTGCCATATCAGCACCATTCTCATCAGAATGAACTAGCCGTTGCTTAACAGAATTGGAAAGAAGACAAAAGGAATTTGGATGAAATCAAGAAGCTGATTTTACGCTGTTCTTTCCATTTGAAGAATAGTTGTTGTTAGACTTTCAAGTCTGTAAATAGATCGAAGAGAATAATGAAGAAAGCTATCAACACTCCAAAATCTTGAATCCTCTTCATTTGAAAGGAAGCAAAACAATCAAAACACTTATTGAAATATTCTGAAGTTTTACAGAGCAGTATCCAAGCATTATTGAGATCTTGAAGATCTAAGTATTCAAGTCTACTACTCAAGAACACTTGAAGGAAAAACATGGTTTTTATATCTTGTGAGAGTGTTGTAAAATTATTCTGTAATTTGTGTGATTATTGTATTGCTAGGAGTTTAGGCAGATCTGTGTGGGTGCCTAAGAAAGTTGTATACTGTCAAGTGTAAACCAAAGTCTTCTAGTGTAACCTTCCTGCAAAGGAAGAAGGGGAGACGTAGAAGTGTTTGTGCTTCGAACTTCCAGAACAACTCATGTGCATTTATTTTTTGCACCTTACCATACTGTTTCTTCGTGTTCTACCGATCAGTTCTTAACTCAAAAGTACAGTAGACACCTTCCGTAATATTCTTAGTTGTCTACTGACTTGCAATCAATTGAGATCTTATTGTAGTACTTAACAGTCTGCTGTATATCGAAGTATCGAGAAATTGAGTCTAGTCTTTATTCAACACCCTCCCCCTTCTAAACAGTACTCCGATCCTAACAAGCTGGCTCAAAAAATCATGGCCCAACCCACCTATTTTTGGTAGGTCGGGTTGGGCCAACTTGGTGGGCATAGCCAATTTTGACACATCTTCGATCAAATCCAATCTGTTGGATTTTGGGAACCCGAATAATCTTTGTTTTGATGTTAACAATACTTGTTATTGTGTTGCTAACATATTTTGTCATGCAGTTCATAGATGATATCTTACAGCTTGATGATGTGCTAAGAAATGACATAGAGTTTGGTTGCTGAAATGAGAATTCAACATCCAGTAGACCTCAAGCGCAGCTGACTAAATCGATCATATCTCATAGCTCGGACATCGAAACGACATGCTTCTAAAAGAATTGGATAGCAAACTCAATTTACTACAAGTCGTATATCAGGCCAGCAGGCCTTGTTCGAAGGTTTACATGACGAAAACACATCTGCAAGTTTTGAGTTCTGCTGCTACATCCAGTAAACTTACATCAGGAGCATCGTCTCGTATTTCGAGCATAGGGCTACAACTTTCATGTTGATCAACAAATCAAGATTCATAACCAAGATAACAGAACAACAGACTTTGAACAACAAGGTTTGCAGCAGACCTTGAACAAGCAGACTTCGAGCAGTAGAGTTTGACCAACCAGTAGACGTCGACTAGTAGACCTTGAGCAGTAGACTCAACCAGTGCTAGACCTTGAGCAAGAGACTCAACCATTAGACGTCAACCAGCGGACTCCGATCAGCGAACTCGACAAGTAGATTACCCTGGAACAAACAGAGACTTCCATAAACAGCCCAGAAGCAGAATATGGCTGTTTCAATGTTTAAAAGCTTACCAAAAATGTCTCAACGACTATATTCTAGTAGCTAACATATATATCATTACTTGGAGCTATATACATGATTTGAAAGCTCAATAACGGCTGATTGAATATCAATCCAAACCTTCATAAGCAAACCCACTTTGGATTCAATCGGGGATCTTCAAAGAATAATCATGCTCAATGAAGAGCAACTCCCCAAACCTTTTGGCACATCTTTCAAACTTATTCAGATCTGCTACGAGATCATTTGTGCCTTTGTAGTCACTCAATTAATTGTATTTGTGTACTAAAATAGAAGAGTGAACACCATTGTTACAGTTGGTGATTTATCACATGTCTTTGCATGCGAGACATTAAAGAACATGCACTTTGTGGACTGTGTAGGCTAGAAGTTTAGGCTATAATTGTGGTATTAGCCTAAGTGGTTTGTACAACGGGATTGTATTACTCAAAGTCTTCTAGTGTATCCTTCCATGAGATGGGAGAAGGGGAGACGTAGAATGATTACACCATCACTTTCGAACTTCCATAAACAAATGTTTTTGTATTTACTTTACTGCATTTATTTACCTTACTGTTTTTACATATTTTACTGCATACCTTTAAAATGTCTTCAAATGGTGAATCGGTTATGGAGAGGGTTATGTTGAGCGTCTTCCTCTCAGTTTTGTAACCGAACTCGATATAATCTATCGGTGTAATTATTTCAAGAACACGAGCAATTGAAGCTCAAGTTGATTGAACTCGGGTGTGGATTGACAACCCACCCCCGAAATCGATCCTAACAAGTGGTATCAGAGCGGGTTGTTTTTGGAAAGCATTTTAACTGATTTTAGACGTAAATCTGTAAAGAACTTTTTCATAAACATGAAATTATTTTCATAGCATAATTTTCAAAAACTTGGTATATGAAAATTTTAGCATAAAATAAATTTCATTGTATTTATTTTACACGAAAATAATTTTAAAATCTATTTTAAATGTTTAAATTTTTGTTCAATCTGTTCTAAACTCATTTTAAGTTTAAAATTGTTATCTTGAGATTTTTTCTAACAATTTTTGAAGCATTTTAGTTTTCTTGCAGCTTGCAGCGTCTTTGGGATGGCATAACTTCTTGATCGGATGTCCAAATGACAAACCATTTTTTGCGTTGCAAACTAGACTCATAGAGGATCCCAACAGTACAGGTCATGAAGCCTAATTATTCACGAGAAAAAGCAGTTTATTCTGCAAATTTGGACCAAGTATGTTACCGTAGAAAAGATGAAATTGACATTGTTGAGTTTTGTCAAGAAATCCAAATTTGTTACCAAGTATGCTTCATCCACCATCAAAGGAGGTTATTTTTGTTCAAAAACTAAAAGGCGCATTGCATTTTTTTAAAAAATTATTTTATACTATCTCATTTACCTATCACTTGCTCAAATTTTCAAAACTTTTAAAATTAAGGAGGATATTTAATTCAACCCTTGAGGGGGAGAAAATTTTATTTTTCTTCCTTTCTTATTCACATAAAAATGGGGAGAAATATGTTGTTTTAAAAATATGATTTCTTGTTATGCAACATTGTGCTTTAATGTTCATATTTTTATTCAAGTTTTGTGATCATCAAAAAGGTGGAGATTGTTGGATATTGGGAACCCGAATAACCTTGGTTTTGATGTTAACCAAACTTTTTATTGTGTTGCGAACATATTTAATCAAGTGTGCAGTTCATTGATGATATCTTACAGCTTGATGATGTGCTAAGAAATGACTTTTAGTTTGGTTGCTGAAATGAGAATTCAATATCTAGTAGACCTCGAGCGCAACTAACTAAATCGATCATATCTCATAGCTCAGATATCGAAACAACATGCTTCCTAAAGGGTTGGATAGCCCGGTCAGCAGACCTGATTCGAATGTTTACATGATGAAAATACATCTGCAAGTTTCGAGTTCTACTGCTACATCCAGCAAACTTACAGCAGGAGCATCGCCTCGTAGTTCAAGCATAACTCTCTCTTACGAACTTGAAATCTAGCGATTCTTGATTCCATGGAAATCTAAGAGATAGTGCTACAACTTTCATGTTGATCACTTTACCCATATATCAACGAATCAAGATACATAACCAAGAGAACAGAACAACATACTTTGGACATCAAGGTTGGCAGCAGACCTTGAGCAAGCGGACTTAGGGTAGTAGAGTTCGACCAACCAGTAGTAGACCTTGAGCAGTAGACTTAACCAGTAGATATCGACCAGCGGACTCCGAGCATCGGACTCGACCAGGAGACTACCCTGGAACAAACAGCAGACTTCCAGAAATAGCCCAGAAGCAGAATATGATTGTTGCAATGTTTAAAAGCTTACCAAAAATGTCCCAACGACTATATTCTAGTATCTAACATATATATCATTACTTGGAGATGTATATACATGATTTGAAAGCTCAATAACAGTTGATTGAAGATCAATCCAAGCCTTCCAAAGCAAACCCACTTTGGATTCAATTGGAGATCTTCAAAGAACAATCCTGCTAAATGAAGAGCAACTCCCCAAACCGTATGGCACCTCTTTCAAACTTATTCAGATCTGCTAAGAGATCATTTGTGCCTTTGCAGTCACTCAATTCATTGTATTTGTATGCTAAAATAGAAGAGTGAATACCATTATAACAGTTGGTGATTTATCACAACATGTCTTTGCATGTCAGACATTAAAGAACATGCTCTTTGTGGACTGTGTGGGCTGGAAGTTTAGGATATCTTTGTGATATTAGCCTAAGTGGGGTTGCACAACGGGATTGTATTACTCAAAGTCTTCTAGTGTATCATTCCATGAGATAGGAGAAAGGGAGACTTAGAAGGATTATACCATCACCTTCGAACTTCCATAAATAAATGCTTGTATATTTACTTTACTGCATTTATTTACCTTACTGTTTTTACATATTTTCTTGCATACTTTTGAAATGCCTTTCAAATAGTTAATCGGTTATAAAGCGGGTTATGCAGAGTGTCTTTCGCTTGGTTTTGTAGCCGAACTCGATATAATCTCTCGCTGCAATTATTTCAAGAACACGAGCTATTGAAGCTAAAGTTGGTTGAACTCGAGTGTGGATTTGCAACCCACCCCCGGAATCGATCCTAACAAGTGGTATCAGAGCAGATCGTTCTTGTAAAGCATTTTAACCGATTTTAGACGGAAATCTTTTAAAGAAATTTTTCATGAACATGAAATTATTTTCATAGCATAATTTTCAAAAACTTGGTGTATGAAAATTTTTAGCATAAAATAAATTTCATTGTATTTAAGTTGCTCGAAAATAAATTTAAAGTCTATTTTAAATGTTTAATTTTTTGTTCAGACTGTTCTAAACTCATTTTTAGATTAAAATTGTTATCTTTGGATTTTTTTTTAACAATTTTCGAAGCATTTTTGTTTTCTTGCAACTGCAGTCTTTGGGAAAATTAGCATAACCGTCTTTTGTGTTGCAAACTAGACTCATAGAGGATCCAACGGTATAGGTCATGCAGCCTAATTCTTTACGAGAAAAAGCAGTTTATTCTGCAAAGTTGGACCAAGTATGTTGCCTTAGAAAAGATGAAATGGACATTGTTGAGTTTTGTCAATAAATTCAAATTTGTTACCAAGTATGCTTCATACATCATCAAAGGAGGTTATTTTTGTTCAAAAAGTTAAATGTGCATTGCATTTTGAAAAAAAAATTATTTTAGCCTATCTTATTTACCCCTCAGTTGCTCAAATTTTTGAACCTTTTAAAATTAAGGAGGATATTCAATTCAATCCTTGAGAGGGAGAAACTTTTATTTGTCTCCATTTATTCACATAAAAAGGGGGAGAAATATGTTTTTTTTAAAATATGTTTCTTGTTATGCAACATTGTGCTTTAATGTTCATATTTTTATTAAAGTTTTGTGATCATAAAAAATGTGGAGATTGTTGGGTTTTGGGAACCTGAAAAACCTTGGTTTTGATGTTAACAAAACTTGTTATTGTGTTGCTAACATATTTAATCAAGTGTGTAGTTCATTGATGATATCTTACAGCTTGATGATGTGCTAAAAATGACTTTTAGTTTGGTTGCTAAAATGAGAATTCAATATCCAGTAAACCTCGAGCGCAGCTGACTAAATCGATCATATCTCATAGCTCAGACATCGAAACGACATGCTTCCAAAGGGTTGGATATCCAACTCAATTTACTACAAGTCCTATTGCAGGCCAGCAGACCTGATTCGAAGGTTTACATGGCGAAAACACATCTGCAAGTTTCGAGTTCTGCTGCTACATCCAGCAAACTTACAGTAGGAGCATCGCCTCGTACTTCGAGCGTAACTCTCTCATACAAACTCGAAATCGAGCGATTTTCTTGATTCCATGGAAAGCTAAGAGATAGTGCTACAACTTTCATATTGATCACTTTGCCTAGAAATCAACGAATCAAGAGCCATAACCAAGAGAACAGAACAACAGACTTTGAACAACAAGGTTGGCAGCAGACCTTGAGCGAGCGGACTTCGAGTAGTAGAGTTCGACCAACCAGTAGACTAAACCAGTAGTAGACCTTGCGTAGTAGACTTAACCAGGACATCGATCAGTGGACTCCGAGCAGCGGACTCGACCAGTAGACTACCCTGGAACAAACAGCAGACTTTCAGAAACAACCCACAAGCAGAATATGATCGCTGCAATGTTTGAAAGCTTACCAAAACTGTCCCAAACGGCTATATTCTTGTATCTAACGTATATATCATTACTTGAGGCTATATATACATGATTTGGAAGCTCAATAACAGCTGATTGAAGATCAATCCAAGCCTTCCAAAGCAATCTCACTTGGGATTCAATTGGGGATCTTCAAAGAACAATCCTGCTAAATGAAGAGTAACTCCCTAAACCTTTTGGCACCTCTTTCAAACTTATTCAGATCTGCTACGAGATCATTTGTGCCTTTGTAGTCACTCTATTTATTGTATTTGTGAGCTAAGATAGAAGAGTGGATACTATTATAACAGTTGTTGTTTTATCACAACATGTCTTTGCATGTGAGACATTGAAGAACATGCTCTTTATGGATTGTGTGGACTAGAAGTTTAGGCTATCTTTGTGGTATTAGCCTAAGTGAGGTTGTACAATGAGATTGTATTACTCAAAGTCTTCTAGTGTATCCTTCCATGAAATGGGAGAAGGGGAGACGTAGAAGGATTACACCACCACCTTCGAACTTTCATAAACAAATGCTTGTGTATTTACTTTACTGCATTTATTTACCTTATTGTTTTTGCATATTTTCTTGCATACCTTTGAAATGCCTTTCAAATAGTTCATCGGTTATAAAACGGGTTATGTTGAGTGTCTTCCACTCGATTTTGTAACCGAACTCGATATAATATCTCGCTGTAATTATTTCAAGAACACAAGCTATTGAAACTAAAGTTTGTTGAACTCGAGTGTGGATTAGCAACCCACCCCCGGAATCGATCATAACAAGTGGTATAAGAGCAGGTCGTTCTTGGAAAGCATTTTAACCGATTTAAACGGGAATCTTTTAAAGAAATTTTTCATAAACATGAAATTATTTTCATAGTATAATTTTCAAAAATTTGGTGTATGAAAATTTTTAGCATAAAATACATTTCATGATATTTATTTTGCACGAAAATAAATTTAAAATCTATTTTAAATATTTAAATTTCCTTTCAATCAATTCTAAACTTATTTTAAGTTTAAAATTGTTATCTTTAGATATTTTCTAACAATTTTTGAAGCATTTTAGTTTTCTTGCAGCTTGCAGCATCTATGGGAAATTTTGACAAATAAAGAGCTACTTTGAATTCAAAAGTTAACAATTACAGAATATTGAAGGATAGATGGAACTTTTTAGATAAAATATCTTCCTTACTTATCAATGAAGAAAATCCAAACTCTCAAAACTCAAAATCAGATTCCAGTTCATACATTGATTTTGAATCTTTAAATTACATTTTAAATAACTCTAGTGACAGTGAAAGCGAACAAGATCCTAGCTTTTGTCCCTTTTCTATTCTTGTGATTACAAAAAATAAAGATCAACAAGAATTCTTATCAGAATTAATAGATAAATTAATAATCCAAAAGATCGAAAAGAATATTTACAAAAATTTAAAACTTTAATTCTGATAGAAGAAAGGCCTTCTGAAAAAATTAACGAACCTTTAAGTATTTCCAGACTATTTGATAAATACCCTTTGTTTACAATTAAAAAGATTAATTTCACTGATCTCCAAAGAGAAATAAATCAATTTAAACAAAAATTCAAATATTCATATGAAATTAAGAAGTCTCGATGCAAAAGATTTAGAACTAGAGACCAAAATACATGTTCTGAGTCAAATACAAACTTTTGAAACAAAAGAATCTAATGAAAACCAAGAAATAATTCATGTTTCTCAAAATGAACAATATATTCAAACAACTGAAAAATTTCATTCCAGAAATGGAAAATAATAATCACCTTAATGATTAATGATTTAAAAATTAACACTATTTGTCATATAGATTTTGGTGCTAATCAAAATTGTATAAATGAAGGTCTTTACATACAAAATATTATGAGAAAAATAAAGAAAGACTTATTGCAGCCAACTCAACACCTTTAAATATAAGTTATCAAAAGCTTATATATGTATTCAAGGATATTGTTTCAAAACTCTCTTTATTTTAGTAAAAAATTTAAATCAAGATATATATCAAGAACCCCATTCCTTACCTCAATTTACCCTTTTCATGTTAATAACAAAAGGAATTACTACCAATATTATGGTAACAAAATAACCTTTCATTATTCTACTCCTACCAAAACAAAATATATATATTTACTTCAAGAATCTTCAATTTTTAAACAAATCAATTTAATAAAAATAAGACTTCACCAACTAATTTTTAAAAGAAGAAATCTCATATTGAACAATCGAAGAACAATTCAAAATTAAGAAGTTCAACTAAAAACTAAGACGATTGAAAGTGCTATTTAGTCAAAAATATGTTTTGATTTTTCGAATGCATTTTGGATATAAACCATCATAGTATAGAATTACCTTATGAAAAGCAATTCAATGAAAAAGATATTCCTACAAAAGTAAGATCTATTCAAATCAATAAAGAGTTACTTGAAACCTGCAACCGAGAAATCCAAAGTTTACTTAGTAAAAAACTAATAAGGCCTATCAAATCTCACTGGAGCTGTGCTGCCTTCTATGTCAATAATAGTGCAGAAAAGGAACGCAGTTTTCCTAGACTAGTAATCAATTAGAAACCATTATAATAAAGTACTTCAATGTATTCGTTATCCAATGCAAAATAAAAGAGATTTAATAAATAGATTATACAAAGCAACTATCTGTTCAAATTTGATATGAAGTCTAGAATTTGGAAAATCAAAATTAATGAACAAGATCGATACACAACAAGATTTACAGTACCATTCGGACATTAAGAATGGAATGTAATTTCCCCTTCGGTCTCAAAATTGCTCCTTCAGAATTTCAAAGTACAATGAATAATATTTTCAACCCTTTTAATTTTATCATTGTCTATATTGATGATGTTCAGATATTTTCAGAATCCATATATCAACATTTCAAACATTTAAACATTTTCATACATACTAAAATGAAAAATGGATTAGCAGTCTCAAAATCAAAATTAAAATCATTCCAAACAAAAATTTGTTTCTTAGGACACGATATTTTCCAAGGAACAATTAAACATATCTCAAGAGCCATTAAGTTTGATTCTAAACTTCCCTAACGAAATTAAAGATAAAACTCAACTTCAAAGATTCTTAGGTTGTCTCAATTATGTTTCCGATTTTTTTCCCAAAACTAGAATCATTTGTAAACCTCTTTATCAGAGACTTCAAAAGAAACCTAGTGGATGGACTTCTGAACATTCACAAATCGTTCAGTTAATTAAGACTCAAGTCCAATCCTTACCATGTTTAGGACTTCCACGCCCTAATGCCTACCTCATTGTTGAAACCGAAGCATCTGATTCCGGGTACGGGGGTATACTTAAGCAAACATTACAAAAATCATCTGCATCACATGCATCATCTAAAGAACAAATCATATGTTTTCATTCAGGTATTTGCTTAGGATCTCAGAGGAATTATTCTACAGTCAAAAAGGAAAATTTAGCCATAGTCTTATGCATTTCAAAATTTTAAGATGATCTTTATGATAAATCTTTTCTCCTAAGAATATATTGTAAGTCTGCAAAAGAAATTTTACAAAAGAATGTCAAAAATATAGTGTCAAAACAAATTTTTGCTAGATGGCAAGCTATAATCTCAGTCTTTGATTTTGAGATTGAGTATATTAAAGGATCAGCAAATTCACTACCATATTTTTTAACTAGAGAATTCTTCTCAGGAAAAAGTTAACCTTCTACAGATGAACAAGTCCAATGTCAGATGATTATGCAATTCAAACAACCAAAATCAATTCACAATTCTTGCAGATTTTCCTCCTTTAACCTATACCCAAGTAGCTCAAACTTCCTTACTCCAAAATACACCTGAAAGTATCGGACAACAACCACCTCAAAATTCACCTTATTTTACTAAACCATAGTCGGGCACCATACCGTGACAAGATTTCCAACTTTTCCAGATTTCAATATACTAAAAAGTATAATTCAACGTTTTTATCCTCAAGGATGTCACTGGTATCCAAAAGGCTCATTAAAAACTCAAGGATTTTATGAATATATTTTGGTTCACACAAAATCAATCAAATTGGTTCATACTCAAGATCCTAAAAACCCTTGTAGGATTGCATTTTCAAATGTATTATTAAAAAGGTTTGCAAACAAGAAGAATTGACTTTTCCATTCTCACCAAGCTTTTTGCAAAAAAATTTACCCAAAAATTTACAAAATAGCCTATTATTACACATTTTTCAAAAGACCATTTCACCATTCTTGGTCTTTCACATTTCATACAATTTTTTCCAAAAATTTCCCAGTATGGTTCTGCGACTGGTGCATTAAATTTGGTTCATATGTTGAGATCCCTCCCCCTGAGGTCAAATTGGCATTTCAAAGTTTTGTAAAAAATGCATCAGGTACTGATTTCGAAAAACAAATTTGGTATTTTTCAGAATTCCAAGTCTCATGGATTTTTTTTCTCGGAATTACCAATTTCAACAATTCAAAACGGGAGAAAATATTAAATGGTATCCAAATAAAGTAGTAGAAACAAATACAAAAGACATTCATCCATTAAATGCTAAATTAAAAGCCAAAGAAGAACATTACTCCAAACAAATCTTAAATCCAGTTCAAAAGCAGTAAAGCAGTCAGAGAAACAGTCGAGACTCTCTGAACATCAGATCAAAATACTTCAAATTATGAAAGATTGTCCAGAGTTAGCTGGAGATTATACCCAGTACTTAAAAACTACTAAGTATACCTCTTCAAAAGCAAATTCAGAAGAGTCTACATCGAGTTATGATCCTATCAAGGAACAATTTGCTCAAGACCCTTTTGATCTATAGCAGATATGTCTGAAGCACGAAAGAAAAATTTGTTCTCCCTTATTCAAGCAAGAGAAATTTCAAACTCAAGAATTTTTAGACGAAGATTCCCTTTGACAACATGAAGCTTCATCACAGCTAGATGGATTTCAAAAATACCTTAAACGTCCACATCAAGAAAATTCAAAAGAATAAAAGTCTAAAGCAAAGTTCACGTGACAAAAGAAGATGCTGACAGAATATTTTTTTTCAAAAGGAATGGTTCTCGTTCAAGATGTTATCTTCCACTTACCAACAAAAGTCAAAGTTCTACGGTAAATATTCCAAAGTACTGTCGGCCAACTACAAAAATACATGCTAATGAAATTCAAATTATGTTGTAATTCAAATGTAAATTCAATTTTATGCCTATTTATAGTTGTTAAAATTTCACTTGAATCATCGCTAGTCTTGTAATGCTCTAAATCTCTAAATTTCCATATATCCTTCGTATTCTGTAATTGCCAACTTTTGAATTCAAAATCTTTATTTGTCTAAATTTCCGTCTATCCTTCAATATTCTGTAATTGCCAACTTTTGAATTCAATGTAAGTCTTTATTTCAATTATTGTATTTCATTTAAATTACTATTTTACCTTTATATTTTGTAAACATAAACATGTTGCAAATCATTTCATTATTTATTTAATTCTTCAAACTAGATCATGTCGAAATGTATATATTGTAAACATAAACATGTTGCATTTCATTTCATTCTTCATTCCATTCTTCACACTAGATCCTGTCAAAGGTATCAGAGCCATGTTACTCAACGAAACTATCTTCAAGTTGTGAATTCATCTCTTAGTTCATAGGTTCTATTCATATTCAAGTTCTATTACGTTTAGGCTCATATTGTTTAAGTGTTACTGTTTGCGTTGGTCAGCCAGTAAGTCTGTTGGTCAGCCGTATGTAGGTGGTCCCGGTGGTGGTCCCGTAGTCTGCGACTAAACACGACTTAAATTTAAGAAAAACTTTCATCTGAAGAAAACTTTGAACTTATCGATGGCTTCACCAATTAGAAGACCGTGTTCTAGAAACACTACTAGTTTAAGTAGTAGTATTCAATCAAAGAAATACATTTACCAGTTAACCTTTCAAATTGGACTATTTCAAAAGAACAAATAGAAACTATTTATCAAATATGTTAATTTGATTTTGAAACTGCATTTTTAGTTAAAACTCATGAAAAAACTATTTCAATACAACAAAAATTTCAAAGTATACCTTTGATATCTGTGAATTCAATTGCTAAGTATTTAGAACGAAATTACAAATATATGCATTTTGGTTAATTCAAGTGGCAGTTAAACCACTAGTTCATATGGGAGTTAATGCTCCAATCTATCTTACTCTTAGAGATATAAGTCTAAAAAGAAATAAGTCTTCTTTATTGGCCATGATTCAAACAAAGGTTTGTAATGGTCCAATTTACTTCGATTGTTCTCCTAATTTCTCAGTTGATCTTTTAGATCCTCTTAATCAAGATTCTTTAGTCTCAGATGTTCATCTTCAAGGAGATAAATTCAGAGACTTATGCAAAAAATTTGCCATTATTTATTGAGTTTCTTTTAGAGTAATGAACTCACACTTAAACCCAAAATTTAATCTTCGAACAACAATAAAAGATGAAACTGATGGGAGAATTTTTTAAGATTTAACTCTTATAAAGAACCATCCACTTCACCAATAATTGATGAGACAAGTTCTTCTAGAAGATCTGTTTCAGATTATTCTAGTTCCAGATTTACTTAACCAAAAATTAATTTTAAAACACTTTTTCCAGAATTTCAACCTTCTAGTTCAAACTATTATCCACCAAATTCCCCAACTTTATCTCAAACTAATATGATTCCATGGTTAAAATTTAAAGTAAATCATCAATACTGAAGATTATGATAATATGATCAGTACTAGTCGAAGACAATGGTTCGAAAAACTCGACCCTAATGTTACTGAACAAATTAAAAAGGCTTGGATGATGGATATCATCAAAAGAAAAGCTAGCATTCCACTCCTTGACTGGTTTAATGACTATACTTTTACAAAAGATATTGAAAATGTATATTCCCTAAAACAAATAAATGTTCAAACAGCCATTTACAAAAAATTGACTTTAGAAACAACATTGTTGTCACTTCTGTTCACCCACCGCTCCAAAACATTAAAGTAACTAGTTCTGACGGCGACATCGTAGCAACTCCTTTTGAAAGGGAAAAAGAAGGATATATGGAAATTTAGAGGTTTTAGAGTATTACAAGATCATCCCAAAACTGACGATGATTCAAATAAAATTTTAACAACTATAGATAGGCATAAATTGATCTTACATTTGAATTACAACATAATTTGAATTTCATTGGCATCTACTTTTGTAATTGGCCGACAGTACTTTGGAATCTTACTGTTGAACTTTAACTATTGTTGTTGAGTGGAAGATAGCATCACGAAAAACATTCCTTTGGAAAAAGCATCATCATCTTTTGTCACATGATCTTTGCTTTAGACTTTTATTCTTGATGTGGACGTTTGCGGTATTTTTTAAATCCATCTAGATGTGTTGAAGCTTCCTGTTGTCCAAGGGATTCTTCGTCTAAAAATTCTTGAATTTGAAATTTCTCTTGCTTGAATAAAGGTGAACAAATTTTTATTTTGTGCTTCAGACATATCTCTTATAGGTCAAAAGGGTCGTGAGCAAATTGTTCCTTAAAAAATCATAACTCGACGCAGACTCTTCTGAATTTGCTTTTGAAGAGGTAAACTTTGTAGTTTTTAAGTACTGGATGTAATCTCCAGCTAACTCTGGACAATCTTTCATTAATTGAAGTATTTTGATCTCATGTTCAGGGAGTCCTGGCTGTTTCTCTGACTACTTTACTGCTTTTGAACTGTCCTTAGATGAGTTTGTAGTAACTGTTCTTCTTTGGCTTTTAATTTAGCATTTAATGGATTAGTGGGTTTTGTATTTGTTTATGCTGGGTTATTTGGAGACCATTTAATCTTTCTCCAGTTTTGAGCAATTTGAGACGACTTCTTGATTATAGTAACAAGTTGAGTAATTCTGCCATCATTTAATTTTGAATTCTCCAACAATGGAAATACGATAAGGTTTGGGATAAAATAATTGAAATTGGTAATTCCAACAGAAAAACCATGGGACTTTGAATTCTAAAGATACCAAATTTGTTTTTCGATATCAGTACCTGGTGCATTTTTTACAAAACTTTGAAATGTCAATTTGACCTCGGGGGGAAGGATCTCAACAGGACCAAATATAATCCACTAGTTGCAGAACCATACTAGGAAATTTTTGACAAAAATTTGTATGAAATGTGAAAAAGCATAAATGGTCAAATGGTCTTTTGAAAAATGTGTAATAACAGACCATTTTATAATCTGGATATGCATATCCTTTAGGGTAAAATTTTTGAAAAATGCTTTGGTGAGAATGGAAAAGTCCATTCTTCATGTTTGCAAACCTTTTTAATATACATTTTGAAAATGCAATCCTAGAAGGGTTTTTAGATCTTGAGTATGAACCAATTCGATCGATTTTGAGTGAATCAAAATGTTTTCATAAATTCTTTGAGTTTTTAATGAGTCTTCTGGATACCAATGGCATCCTTGAGGATAAAAACTTTTAATTATACCTTTTAGTGTATTGAAATCTGGAGCAGTTGAAAATCATGTAACGGTAAGGTGTTTGACTATTGAGGTGGTTGTTGTTTGGAGCTTTCAGTTGTATTTTGGAGTATGAAAGTTTAGCTGCTTGGGTATAGGTTAAAGGAGGAAAATCTGCAAGAACCGTGAATTGATTTTGAGTTGTTTGATTACATAGTCATCTAAAGTTTGAATCTTTGACTTGTTCATCTGTAGAATGTGAACCTTTTCCTAGTAAGAATTCTCAAGTTAAAAATCTGGTAGTGAATTGGATGATCCTTTAATATACTCAATCTTAAAATCAAAGACTGAGAGTATAGCTTGCCATCTAGCAAAAATTTGTTGACACTATATTTTTGACATTCTTTTGTAAATTTCTTTTGCAGACTTACAATTATTCTTAGAAGAAAAGATTATTATAAAGATCATCTTAAAATTTTGAAACGCATAAGACTATGGCTACATTTTCCTTTTTGACTGTAGAATAATTCCTCTGAGATCCTAAGCAAATACCTGAATGAAAACGTATGATTTGTTCTTTGGATGATGCAAGAGATGCAGATGATTTTTGTAATGTTTGCTTAAGTATACCCCCAAATCAGATGCATCGGTTTCAACAATGAGATAGACTTAGGGTGTGAAGTCCTAAACAGGGTAAGGATTGGACTCGAGTCTTAATTAACTAAACATTTTGTGAATGTTCCGAAGTCCATTCACAAGGTTTCTTTTGAAGTCTCTGATAAAGAGGTTTACAAATGATTCAATGTTTTGGGAAAAAATCGGAACTAATTAAGACAACTAAAAATCTTTGAAGTTGAGTTTTATCTTTAATTTCGTTAGGGAATTTAGAAGCAAACTCAATGGCTCTTGAAATAGGCTTAATTGTTGAAATATCTTGTCCTAAGAAACGATTTTTGTTTGGGTTAATTGCCCAAATGTTACAGAATCAAAATTGATAGGGATCACTATATGTTTCTATTTCTTGGTTATTCTTTCTCCGTATCTTTCGAAGTCCTGCAATGAATCTTTCTTTCCAGAAAGCTTGATTACAATATGTTTTTTTAAGAACATTTGTAAGGAAGACGTCTTTATACCATCTATAATCAAATAGTGTTGGGCATCTTAGGTTTGAAAGAACAATGTGTGAATAATTCTCACATCAGATTCTTCAACGATTTCAGATATTTCTCTTCTTATTAAATTTCTTGGTACTTGAGGGGTTTGAATAATAAACTCATTTGGGATAGTAAATCGTTTTGGAACGAAAACAGATGGATTGTCTGCTTCAACATGAAATAATACAGTTTCATCTTTATTGTTGTTTGAAGACTAAATTTTGGATTTAAGTTCGTGTTCATTACTCTAAAATAGACTCGATAAATAATTGGAAAACTTTTGCATAAGTCTCTGAATTCATCTCTTTGAAGATGAACATCAAATACTAAGAGTCTTGAATAAGTGGATCTGAAAGATCAACTGAGAAATTAGGAGAACAGTTGAAGTAAATAGGACCATTACGAACATTTGTTTGAATCATGGCTAATAAAGAAGGCATATGTTTCTCTAAGAGCAAGATAGATTGGAGCATTGACTCCCATATGAACTAGTGGTTAAAGCAACTTGAATTAAACCAAAATGCATTTATTTGTAGTTTCGTACTAAATATTTAGCAATTGAATTCACAGATATCAAAGGTATACTTTTAAATTCTTATTGCATTGAAATAGTCTCTTCATGAGTTTTAATTGAAAATGCAGTTTTTAAATCAAATGAAACTATTTGATAAATAGTTTCTATTTGTTCTTCTGGAAAGGTCCAATTTCAATAGTTAAATGGAAAATGTATTTCTTTTGACTGGATGATACTACTTGAACTAGTAGTGTTTCTAGAAAATAATCTTCTAATTGATGAAGCCATCGATAAGTTCAATGTTTTATTCAGATGAAAGTTTTTCTTAAATTTAATTCTCTACTTTGTTTGCCGCAGAATACGGGCCATCGAACCACCTACACACGGCTGACCAACGTACTTACTAGCTGACCAACGCAAACAGTAACACTTAAACAGTATGAACTTAAACATAATAGAACTTGAAACTGAATAGAACCTATGAACTAAGAGATAAATTCACAATGTGAAGATAGTTTCTTTGAGTAACATGGCTCCGATACAATTTTTACAGGATCTAGTAATTTGAAGGATGGACATGATAATTTGAAGGATGGAATGGGAATGCAACATGTTTATGAACACTAAATATAAATGCAAAATAGTAATTAAAATGAAATACAAGAATTGAAATAAAGACTTACTTTGAATTTAAAAGTTGACAATTGAATTCACAGATATCAAATGTAACTTTGAAATCCTTGTTGTATTGAAATAGTCTCTTCATGAGTTTTAACTGAAAATGCAGTTTGAAATCAAATGAACATATTTGATAAATAGTTTCATTTGTTCTTTTGGAATAGTCCAATTTGAATAGTTATTTGGTAAATGTATTTCTTTTGATTAAATAATACTACTTGAACTAGTATTATTTCTAGAAATAATCTTCTAATTTATGAAGCCATCGATAAGTTCAAAGTTTTCTCAGATGAAAGTTTTTCTTAAATTTAAGTTTGCTACTATGTTTGGTGTCGTAGAATAAGGGACCACCTACACACGCTGACCAGCGGACTTATTGGCTTACCAACGCAAACAGTAACACTTACACATTATGAACTTAAACGTAATAGAACTTGAATCTGAATAGAACCTATGAACTAAGAGATGAATTCACAATGTGAAAAATAGTTTCTTTGAGTAACATGGCTCTGATACCATTTTACAGGATCTAGTAATTTGAAGGATAGACATGATTATTTGAAGAATGGAGTGAGAATGCAACATGTTTGTGGACACAGAACATAAATGCAAAAATAGTAATTTAAATGAAATAAAGGATTGAAATAAAGACTTACTTTGAATTCAAAAGTTGGCAATTACAGAATATTGAGGGATAGTGGAAATTTAGAGATTTAGAGTATTACAAGATCATACCAAAACTGGCAATGATTCAGATGAAATTATAACAACTATAATTTTGACACGATCTATTAATTTGAAGGATAGACATGATAATTTGAAGCATGGAATGGGAATGCAACATAATGAAATAAAAGGATTGAAATAAAGACTTACCTTGATTCAAAAGTTGGTGTTCGCTTCACTTCACAACAGTTAGCATGCACTTAAAGGTTTAATCCTCGATCATGAAATTTTCTAATATTCATTATGACACATGCACGTATGACTACATGATATATAATTGGCTTGTTAGACTTTTGATCACTTGAGAGACTGAATCATGCCTAAAAATGTTTGTGAGGAACCGTAATTGTAGCTGAAGGAATAGGCATGAACTAGTTCTGTATCAAATTTTTGAGACACTATTCATGCACTTAGGTCATAACTTAGATGAATTTATTGGTAAAGTGGTGAGCTCATAAAAAAAGTTGAGACAATCTTGAACTTGTTTGATTATCCTTCGAGGCGCAAATACAGATGATTGTGACTTAGGGAGGATTTAGGCGATCCTTGAACCGTTTGAGCATTTTGAGCCTACCAATACATCATTCTTATCCCTAGTGTCCCCCTTAAGCTGAATAACAATCAAGTAGAGTGTGCCCAAGGCACACAAATTAGCCCTCACTCATTATCTTTTCAAAATCCTACATCAACCACCCGAATTTTTAGCTCATACACTACTTCCTACCTAAAATTTGAGAGAAGTAAACCTCTTTCATGCTTAAAAGTTTCAAAAACTCTAATGTGTTGACAAGAATAATAATGAAGGAGGAGTTGGTAATCTTTCAAAGAAAAAATGGAGGATTATTTGAAAAAAAAAATTCGAAGGGTGATTTTGGTGAAGGACCGAAAAGTACATATAAAGGTAGGATAAAAATATGCAAAAGATGATGAAGGATAAAAAAAATAATGGAGGATTAGAGATAGAGGACTGCACTACAAGATAAATTTGTTTACTTCTCTCATCTATGAATTTCCACCTTTATTGTAGCCATAAGTCGTGGCTAACGTTAAGCTCATAAAGACCTATTGACCGGGCCACAATCGTCCAACATTTAGTGGAGAAGTGTATGAAAGGCGAGCATATGGACCGCTTCACAAAAAAAAAAACAAGATGAGCTATCCTCGAATCAAAACACTAATGAGGAGTATGAGTTTGATTTACACACTACGCAATCCTCATTCTTTTGATCTTTTCTATTAAGTGTTTGAACTTTAATGTCAATGAAATTGCAAAGAAAGGGAATTTCAAGATCCTCAAAGTGTGATTCTCTTAATCGAGTATGATGATGTTTGGTTAAGGAATGTTGAGTGTGTCACTTTGTGTAGTTAATCTGATTAATTTATTCTCTAATTTCTTAAAAGGACAAAGGCTAAGTGTGGGGGAATTGATAAGTATGAATCCTATAGATAATTTAGGGATTTATTTTGTCTTATTTGTGTTTATAGGATCGAGTGCTTACCGCTTTACCAATAACTATAGTTAAGGGTAATTACACAACATCAATATTTTCAACCATACACTGGCACAAGCACCACGTGTTCAACCGATCACAAAGCAGAGGCAATTATTGAACCCCAACAATCCATTCCCCAATAATTGCACTCTCCGCAACTCTTAGGAATCGAACACTCGACATTGGCTCTGATACCAATTGTAGGATCGAGCTTTTACCGTTTTACCAATAACTATAGTTAAGGTTAATGACACAACATCAATCTTTTCAACCATACATTGGCACAAACGCCACGTGTTCAACCGATCACAAAGCAGAGGTAATTGTTGAACCTCAACATTGTTTATCTGGCACTTTTATTCTCTAATTTGTGATCCTTGCTATATTATATAATTTAGTTTAATATATCAATCAATTCTCTTTTAACAATTAGCCTAGATTAAGGAAATAATTCATATCTAGTAATTATATTGATATTTGTGGGTATGACTTGGACTCAATCCAATTGTATTATAACTTGACTTAGTACACTTGCTAGTTTTCCAAACCGAAAATACATGTCAATCGTCAACGTATAACAATAAATAAATATGGACATTATTATCTGTCTCTTTCGTATATATACGCAATTTTCAAAATCACATCTCATGAAACCAATCTTTAGCATGATAGAGTCAGACTGTTTAGACCGTGCCTATTTTATGCCGTACAAATATTTCTTTAATTGGCACACGTTACCTTCTTCTTCCTTTCTAATGCACCCCTCAGGTTAGGACATGTAAATTGTTTCATCTAAATTCAATGGCAGATGAGAGACTCGTGTTTATCAAGTAAGTACTCGTAGCTGCAGCTTCTGCCCAAAAGCTCCTGGGCATTCTTGCATTTTACAGCAGACATCTAACTATTTTTGATACCCCCTAAATATGAAGACATCACTTGATGAGCCGACCTGACTCCGTTGTGTACTACTTGACTTACTTCAAAAGACATCGCATGCTCTTCCGGGCTCTTTGTTAGGACCGACCTGTTGGGCCGACGTGTTTCACCTCACCTGTTGACCCTTTGCCAAATGGCTTGTCGACCTCTTTTGGGAACAGAGCTCACCGGTCGAGCTCTTCTCATTTCCTGCTTGATAAGTGTGCTCAACGAGGAAACTAAGTCCCCTAAACTAGGTAAGTCCTAGATCAGCGGAGCAATATCAGGGATTTGATTGTATTTACAAGATCTTAACATATCTTGGTAAGATTTGGATAAACATGGAAAGAGTCCTTGTTGCATGGAAATTCTCGGGTCTCTGCCTATAAATACCAGGTTTGGGTATCAACTCATTCATTCACAATCATATTACTTTACAAGTATATATTTTCTTGTATCCTCTCCCCTGACTTAAGCGTCGGAGGGGACACGCCGAAAAACTTCTGGCCCCTTCTCACATTTATTTCGTGATTTCAGTTGAGGATCCTAAGCGATATTGACATTATTATTTGCATTGAAGACACCGGGAGGTATTGCTCACCTCTTATTGTTATCAGAAGGTAGTCACTCTTTTAGGTGATATCAATTGACGACGTATGTGGGAAGTTGTGAGTTGAAGATGTTGATATGGCTGGACAACGTGGACGTGGGCGTGGAATCAGGAGGAACCTGGGAGGAAGAGAAAGTCTTAGTATGGAAAATCATGATATTCCTCCAATGCCAGAAGATCAAACCACCCCCTCCTGTTATGAATGTGGGAGATCTGACTATGGAACAACTGGTACAATTCATCAATCGAGCCATGCAGAGTACTTTTTTCCCACACCAAGTTCCACCACCTCCGGAGTCTAACCAAGCTCCACCCCCTCCACAAACAAATCTGGCACCACCGCCTGTTCAACCAGAGTAGGTCCCTGAAAATAATAGGGTAGCAAGTACTGATGTAGTTACGCAAGTAGAGCCTCCACTGATAGATCCAATGGAAGCTATATGGGGAGAGATAAGGAGATTGGGTCAACATCTAGGTGGCCGACCTCCAGTGGCTAGGAGAGAAATTCCTTTCTCCCAAGCTATTTTAGGAGAGAAGCTCCCCCCAAATTTCAGACAACCTGCGGTAGGAGAATATGACGGCAGCACAGACCCGGAAGAACACCTTGAAAGATTTGAGAATGCTGCTCTGTTGCATAGGTATTCCGATTGGATCAAATGACGTGTTTTCCTTACCACCCTGGTTAGATCAGCACAACAATGGTTTAATTTAATTAAACCAAACACTGTACGTTGTTTTGAGGAATTCAGTTCGGCTTTTCTAAACCAATTCGCCAGCAGCAAGAGGTATCAAAAAACTTATTTAAGTCTGTTCACTACCAAACAGAATGAACAGGAGTCCTTGAGGGAGTTCGTACAATGCTTTAATGGGGCAGCCTTAGAGGTCCCCACTGCAACGGTAGATGTCCTTATTAATGCCTTCACACAAGGGCTTAAGGCAGGAGAGTTCTTTAACTCATTGGTAAAGAACCCCCCTCGTAGTTATGACGAACTTCTAGGAAGAGCTGAAAAGTACATCAATCTAGAAGATGCTCAGAGACAGAGAAGGGATGATCTATGGCCATCAGAAAGAAAAAAAAAAAAAAGATAAGTTAGAGGTAAGCAAGAAAAGACCGGCTGATAGGACCGACGACAGTAGTCAAACTAGAGGTCAATTTGCTTCATGTATACTTCTGTCCATGAGCTTGGAAAGAGGTATGGAAATATGTGATGATAGAAAGAAACTGGAAAGGCCAAGAAAGTCAGATAAGGGACCCCGTCTGCCTCCCTCTGATAAGTACTGTGTATTCAATAGAGAGTACGGTCATATAACTGATGAGTGGCAGAAGATTGAAGATGAGGTAGAGAGAATCATCAAAAGAGATTATGAAATAAAAACTCTCCTAACAAGGACTCAAGAACCTTATCACAAAAGTCATGGTAGAAGCCGATACCGAGGTAACAGAAGAGAAAAAACACCACATAATGGCCGAACCAGGTCCCTTGAAAGGGATATTCCTCCTAAAGAAACAGATAATCAAAGGAGAAGGGTCGAACATGTGGATAATAATCCCACCCGAGAAACTATCAATATGATCTCGGGGGGACCCACTGATGGAGATTCAGGCAGAGCTCGGAAAAGTCATGGTAGAATATTGGAAAGTTTCGAAGTCGGAAGAGCTAATTTCAAGAGATGAGCCTGTCATAAGCTTTGGGCCTGATGATCCAAAAGGAGTTGCAGCACCGCACAACGACGCTCTAGTGGTCACTGTAACCACTGTAACCATAGCAAACTATGACGTAGCAAGGATCTTCATTGATACCGGGAGCTCAGTTAATGTTTTGTTCAAAGACACCTTAGCAAAGATGCAGATAGAGGGGTCAAAGTTTGAACATATTACAACTCCTTTGTACGGGTTCACTGGGCATGCAATTCAACCTTTTGGACAAATCACCCTGCCCTTATCTCTTGGTCATGGGATGTCTAGCATAACATAAATGGTTAATTTCACTGTGGAAGAGGCAACTTCATCATATAATGCAATCCTAGGCCGACCTGCTGAAGGACTTGGCAGTAGCTTCTACCTATCATCAGAAACTAAAATTCTCAGTGGGTAGAGAGGTTGGGGTTCTTTGTGGTGATTAGAAAACAGCCCGCCGATGTTATGTGGACAAAGTAAAAGAAGATAGAAAGCGAGCTCGTTGAGAGATCGGTTGTATTGAAAGAGCTGGGTGTAGTATTCCAATTGACAGAAGCGTCCCAAACAGCTTAGATGAAGAACCAGAAATAGTTGAGCTCGTCACCACTATCAGAAAGTAAAAGTAGCCAGGGACTTGGAAATAAATATAAGAGCATATCTCATCTCGTGTCTGATCAAAAATGAGGATATCTTTGCTTGGAGTGCTCGTGATCTAAGGGGAATTAGACCAGACGTCCTAGAACTTCGTTTGAATGTGCTTTCAGGAGTCCAACCTGTAAAACAGAAGAAAAGACACTTTGGACCTGGAAAGGATAAAGTCATAAGAGAACAAGTGGAGGAACTCCTTCGGGCAGGTCATATTCGAGAAATACAATTTCCAACATGGATCTCAAACGTGGTTCTGGTACCAAAGAGCTCGGGAAAGTGGAGGATTTGCATAGACTTCCGAGATCTTAATAAGGCTGCCCAAAGGATTGTTACTCATTACCAAGGATTGATCAGATGGTCGACTCCACAGCAGGACACCAGTACTTGTGCTTAATGGATGCCTACCAGGGATATCATCAAATCCTTTGGCTAAGAAGATCAAGATAAGGTGATTTTTGTCACCTCGGATGGGACTTTTGCCTATGTTGCTATGCCCTTCGGACTCAAGAATGTAGGAGCTACTTACCAGCGTTTGATGGATAATGTGTTTTCAGAACAGCTAGGCCAAATGTGGAAGTATATGTAGACGACATTCTGGTAAAATCAAAAAGTGGCACCGGTCTAATAGCCAATCTGACGGAGACTTTCTCTACTCTCAGGTCTTATGGATTAAAGTTAAATTCCCAGAAATGTGTGTTTGGGGTAAAAAGTTGGAAGTTTCTAGACTACATGGTGACAGAAAGGGGTATTGAAGCTAATCCAGAAAAGGTGAGAGCTATCTGTGAGATGTCTCCTCCAAAGAACCTTCAAGAGGTACAACGTCTCACAGGAAAAATCGTAGCTTTATCACGATTTATCTCTAGATCCGCTCATAGAAGTCTCCCCTTTTTTAAGATACTCCGGAAAGCTGATAAATTCGAATGGAACGAAAAATGCGGGGAAGCATTTGAAGAATTGAAAAAATACCTAGCTGAACTCCCTATACTAGCTAAGCCTCTGCTGGCAGAGAGGTTATTTGTCTACTTCTCAGCAACTGAGGAAGCAATCAGCTCGGTTCTAATAAAAGAGATGGAATCATAAGAGCACCCTATATATTACTTATCTCATGCCTTGAAAGATTCTGAGCTGAGGTATTCAGAGATCAAAAAGTTGGCTCTAATGTTGATCATAACAGCTAGGAGACTCAGGCCTTATTTCCTATCGCATCCTATAACGGTGCTAACAAACAGCTCCCTGAGAAAAATACTCAGTTGCGCAAATGTCTCTGAACAACTCGTCAAGTGGACAACTGAGCTAGGAGAGTATGATATACAGTACTAGCCACGCACGGCTATCAAAGCTCAGGCCTTAGCAGATTTCATTGCGGAAACTATGCATCCCAAGAAAGAAGAATTATGGAAAACATTTGTTGATGGTTCTTCTTGTAATGAGGGAAGCGTAATTGGGGTGTACTGATCTCTCCAACCGGAGATGAGGTATGGTTAGCAGTAAGATTGGATTTCCGAGCTTCCAACAATGAAGCAGAGTATGAGGCAGTATTAACCGGATTAAAGGCTGCTCGAAATGTTGGAGCTAAACGTATACAGGTCTTCTCTGATTCTCAGCTAGTAGCCCAGCAGATGAATGGGGTCTATGAGGTTAAGAACGAGAAGTTAATCAAGTATGCAAGTACCACAGAAAAAATCAAGGAGGGATTTCAGAAGTAATATTTCAAACAGATCCCAAGAGAAGAGAATAGAAAGGCCGACAGCTTGGCAAGAATGGCTAGTGCTCTCCGCACTTGGCAAAATAGAGACGTGGTGTTTCAAGTTGAATTAACTCCTAGTCAGGATGTTACATCTGAATCTATGGAAGAAAATGATTGGCGACAAGATCTCTTAGACTATCTTACCAATGCTAAGCTCCTGACTGATACCAAAAGGTCTATAGACTCAAGAAGAGGAGTCAGAGATTCATACTCATTGAAGGAATCTTGTACAAGAGGTCTTTTTCCCAACCACTTCTGCGTTGTTTGGGCCCGAAAGAATCAGATTATGTATTAAGGGAAATCCATGAGGGATGCTGTGGAAATCATCTAGGAGCATATTTCTTGGCAAAGAAGGTGCTCTTTGCTGGATATTTCTGGCCTACAATTCAGAAGGACTCTACTGCTATGGTAATATCATGTGACAGGTATCAAATATACTCTAGACTTCAGCATCATCCAGCTATGATGATGAAAGCAATTGTGGCAGCATGCCTGTTTGACCAGTGGAGCATTGATATAGTAGGACCATTTCCAACAGGTAAAGCTCAGAAGAAATTTTTAATCTTGGCTATTGATTATTTCTCGAAGTGGGTTGAAGCTGAACCATTAGCCAGAATCATTGAGAAATAGGTCTTCAACTTCATCTTGAAAAACATCGTCTACCGATATAGTGTCCTGAGGAAAATAATCTCGGATAACGGAAGGCAATTCCAGGGAGCTCTGCTCAGGACATGGTGTGAAGAGTTAAAAATCCATCAGGCTTTCATTTCTGTTGCGTATCCTCAAAGCAATGGTCAAGTAGAGGTCACCAACAGGTCTCTGGTACAAAGCATTAAAACTAGGTTGGGGAAAGCAAAAGGAAATTGGGTGGAAGAACTACCTAATGTTCTATGGTCCTATCGAACTACACCAGGGACGGGAACAGGTGAAACCCCATTCAGTATGGTCTATGGAAATGAAACGGTACTCCCAGCAAAAATTGGTGCAGAATCATCAAGAGTACATTTCTATGATGAACAAAACAGTGAGAGAAGAGCTGCTGACGTTGATTTAATTGAAGAAACAAGGGAAGCTGCGGCCATCCGAATGGAAGCCTATCGTAATCGTATTGCGCGAATGTATTACCGATGAGTTATTCAAAAAACTTTCCAGGTCGGCGATCTCGTATTAAGAAAGGTGCAAGAGGTTCAAGTGGGCAAGCTAGACCCCAACTGGGAGGGTCCCTTTAAGATTGTTGAAAAGCTAAGTTCAAGAGCTTATTACCTAGAAGGTCCTGATGGGAAGACATTGAAGAGACCCTGGAACACATATCACCTCCGAAAATATTATTCCTAGTTCAACTCTTTTAGTTTTTGCAAAGATTGTTTTAGTTTTTTAGGATGATATACTTTCATTATTGCAATACAAGTTTTAGATTTTTTTTCCAAGTTATGGTGTAAGAAGGAGCAAGAGTTTTCACCCTACCTCATGAGCACGTTTACGACGAGCTCAGCCGTGGTTACACCAGGAGCAAGGGTTTTTCACCCTACCTCAGGAGCACGTTTACGACGAGCTCAGCCCTGGTTACGCTAGGAGAAAGGGTTTTCACCCTGTCTCACGAGCACGTTTACGACGAGCTCAGCCCTGGTTACGCAAGGAGCAAGGGTTTTCACCCTACCTCATGAGCACGTTTACGATGAGCTCAGCCCTGTTTACGCCAGGACCAAGGGTTTTCACCCTACCTCAGGAGCACGTTTACCACGAGCTCAGCCCTGGTTACGCCAGGAGCAAGGGTTTTCACCCTACCTCAGGAGAACATTTACGGCGAGCTGATCCCTGGTTACGCCAAGAGGAAGGGTTTTCACCCTACCTCAGGAGCACGTTTACGATGAGCTCAGCCCTGGTTACGCCAGGAGCAAGGGTTTTCACCCTACCTCAGGAGCACCTTTACGACTAGCTCAGCCCTGGTTACGCCTGGAGCAAGGGTTTTCACCCTACCTCATGAGCACGTTTATGATGAGCTCAGCCCTGGTTACGCCAGGAGCAAGGGTTTTCACCCTACCTCAGGAGCACGTTCACGACGAGCTCAACTCAGCTCTGGTTAAACCAGAGAGCAAGGGTTTTCACCCAAACGGGTCCTAGCTATTGCGTGCTTGGTCCTACCAGTTTAAAGTTTGCCATTACGTGGTAAATTATTAAACGGGTCTGAGCTATTGCGTGCTTGGTCCTACCTATTTAAAATTTGCCATTACGTGGTAAATTATTAAACGTGTCTGAGCTATTGCGTGCTTGGTCCTACCTGTTTACAGTTGGTCATTACGTGGTAAATTATTAAACAGGTTCGAGCTATTGCATGCTTTGTCCTACATGTTTACAGTTTGTCATTATCTGGTAAATTATTAAACGGGTCCGAGCTATTGCGTGCTTGGTCCTACCTATTTAAAGTTTGCCATTACGTGGTAAATTATTAAACGGGTCCGAGCAATTGCGTGCTTGGTCATACTTGTTTACAGTTTGCCATTACGTGGTAAATTATTAAACGGGTCTGAGCAATTGCGTGCTTGGTCCTGCCTGTTTACAGTTTGCCATTACAAGTAAATTATTAAACGGGCCCGAGCTATTGCGTGCTTGGTCCTACCTGTTTACAGTTTGCCATTACGTGGTAAATTATTAAACGGGGCCGAGCTATTGCCTGCTTGGTCCTACCTGTTTACAGTTTGTCATTACGTGGTAGATTATTAAACGGGTCCGAGCTATTGCGTGCTTGGTCCTACCTGTTTACAGTTTGCCATTACGTGGTAAATTATTAAACGGGTCCAAGCTATTGCGTGCTTCGTCCTACCTGTTTACAGTTTGTCATTACGTGGTAAATTATTAAACAAGCCCGAGTTGTTACATGCTTGGTCCTACCTGTTTAAAGTTTGCCATTACATGGTAAATTATTAAACGTGTTCGAGCTATTTCATGTTTGGTCCTACCTGTTTAATGTTTGCCATTACGTGGTAATGTATTAAACATGGCCGAGCTAGTGCATGCTTGGTCTTATCTGATTAAGCTTTGCCACACAAAAAAAAAAGACGTTAAAACAGAACTGGCGTTAAAGGAAAAGAACAATTCCGAGTGACTATAAAAACAGAGAGGAATACGGACTAAAAGGGGGGAAAACATATCTAAAGGTCAGGGGGAGAAAGTCAGCTACTTTTTCTACATCTAGAAAATCCAGAGAGACGTCAGGCACAAGACAACCTTGTTCTTTAATCTGACTTAGACATCCCTGGAAACCAGCCTCAATGAAAGTAAGGAGCTTCCCCTACCAATTCTTCAGACTTTTGTTTCTCCTCGGCTGCCTCCTTCTGAGACTTAGCAAGCTCCTGCTCAGCAGAGTTGCCTAACCCTTTAACTAAGGCTAGCTCATTACGCAGCTCCTGCAGGTCAGTCTCATATTGGCGTTTCTGGGCCTCAATCAAGGAGCGGGCCTCGGCTTCAGCAACGGTCTTCTTGTCGATCTGAGCTTTAAGCTCAGAGACTTCCTTCTCATGCAAAGATTTGGCCTTAGCTAGGGAGTCTTGCATAGCCTCGAAGACCTGGCATCTTTTAAGGATTGTCTTCGGATGAAAGAAGCCCTTGATGTAAACTCCCCCATCAAGAGCATGGCCTTGGTCAGACGGCTGCCAGTCCGGGTAATCAGGTCCCCCCAGCTCAGTTGGCTCATGTAGAGAGCATCCTCCGTGTTAGCCAGGTCACGAGCCACAGCTAAGGCAACTGTGCTCGGCCCCTCCCGAACAAGTCTGACCCCTCCTCGGTAAGCCTCCATCACCCGCTCACGACACCTCTCGACCCGAGCTGGCTCACCTCCTTTCTCACCCGCCGCTAGAGGGTCGGACGGATCAGGACGAGCCCGGACTTGCCTCAGAGGCTGAGCTTCTATAGCCGCAGACCTTGCAGACCCCCCTGGAGCAGACTGTCTTTTCCTAGAGAGCTAAGCTACCTCCTCGGGAGGACTCTCAGCCCTGACATCCACAATGGTCACTCCATCGGCTACTTGAGAATGGGCCTGTTTTTGTTTCCTTTTCTGAATAGGTTTCAACACTAAGGAGCTCATAACTATGTCTTCTGTATAAACAAGTAAAGAGATCAGTCAGACCTAACAGAAAACACTTGGAATAAAATAGTTATTAAAACATGCTAGAACAAGTACCGTCTCTCCCCCTCAAGGTCAAATCAGCCGGACTCAGCCCATCGAAACTAAGGAGATCCCCCACCAACAGATTAGATGAATTGAAGCAGTGGCCTCCAATAGCGCTCATTACATCTAAGAAGATGGGGATCTTTTTGAAATTTTTAGGTGGAGAGGGGAGAACCGAAAGATGATCTAGCCAATCAGTGCAGCAGACCCAAGGCCGAGGAGTTTTACAAAAAAGAAATCGTTTTTCCAATCCTTGGTTTTGCTAGGATATCCCCCAACAAAGGCATAGCCGCGTCGGCTGGACCATGGTCCCTCATCGGATCTCTTGATATGGAAGCAGTAAGAGAGGGATGGGTGGTCGTTAACGCCCTAAAAATAACTACTAGACTACACAAAATACGGAAGGAGTTGGGAGAGATTGGCTAAGGTTTAGCTGATAAAAGGTACTGAGCTCCTGAAAGAACTCAGGAAGAGGAAAACGTAAACCCCCCTACAGCTGCCCGCGGTAAAAGGTTTAAAAACCATCAGGAGGTTGGTGCGGTCGTTGAGACAAGGAGGGGAATATGAACTCATAGTCAGAAGGGGTTTGGCTGAGCTAGCGTATTTTGGCCTCATCTGACTCATCCAAGGCAGGAACATATAGTTCGTACAAGGGATAATTGCCCGGAGGCGACTCCGATCTAAGACGAGGACTGGCCTCAGTTATTTGAAGGTCGGGCTCAGCTGAGGTCCCAGCTTCCTGGGGAGCCTCAGTTCGCACAACTTCTTCAGTTGGCTCAACTCCCTCAGGGAGGGCAATGAACCGTATTGATCTACCGCTCTAAGCTCCTCGTCATTCAGAGGGGAAGGAAATAATTGACCAGGAGAAGAAGACACTTTTTAACAAAAAACAGCTGAGAATAAACGTACCTAGGTGTTTTCAGAAAGAGAAAAATGGAGAGTAATGCAAAAGAGGTTGGATCCGATCTGTTTCAAAAGTCGCAAAAGTAGACAATGAGGGACCAGCCATAGTATATATATAGGGGGACCTCCCCGAATCTAGGCCGTTGATCTCTGATACGCTGTACAGTCTAAATTAGCCTCGGGAATCGGACAGACAGCCCAACGGTCGGAATTTGGAATTCAAAATTCAAATATTTAGCCGTATTTACTGCCTAAATTAAGGGAAACCAAAAGAGGTTCCTCATCAGGATAACTCAGCACATACGAACTTCTGCTCTACAACGTCAGCTCGACAGGGAGGGGGGACTGTGATACCCCCTAAATATGAAGACACCACCTGATGAGCCGACCTGACTCCGCTGTGTACTACTTGACTTTCTTCAAAAGACCTCGGCTGCTCTTCCGGGCTCTTTGTTAGGACAGACCTGTTGGGCCGACGTGTTTCACCTCACCTGTTGACCCTTCGCCAAATGGCTTGTCGACCTCTTTTGGGAACCGAGCTCACCAGCCGAGCTCTTCTCATTTCCTGCTTGATACGTGTGCTCAACAAGGAAACTAAGTCCCCTAAACTAGGTAAGTCCTAGATCTGCGAAGCAATATCATGGATTTGATTGTATTCACAAGATCTTAACATATCTGGGTAAGATTTGGATAAACATGGAAAGAGTCCTTGTTACATGGCAATTCTCGGGTCTCTGCCTATAATACCAGGTTTGGGGTATCAACTCATTCATTCACAATCATATTACTTTACAAGTATATATTTTCTTGTATCCTCTCGCCTGACTTAAGCGTCGGATGGGACACACCGGAAATCTTCCGGCCCCTTCTCACGTTTATTTCGTGATTTCAGTTGAGGATCCTAAGCGATATTGACATTATTATTTGCATTGAAGACACCGGGAGGTATTGTTCACCTCCTATTGTTATCAGAAGGTAGTCACTCTTTTTTGGTGATATCAATTTCCATTATTGTCATATTCATTCTAACATATCCATTTTGTTGTGGCGCGTGACTCACGGTGTGGTGTCTTTCAATTTCATGTTCTTTGCAAAAGAGGCTGAAATCATCCAGAAAAACTTCAAATCCATTGTCTATCCGAAGTCCCTTGACTTTTCTTCCTGATTGAGTTTCTGCTTGGACTTTCCATTCCTTAAAACCTTGATAGAGCATCACTTTTATTATTTAGAATAAAGGTCCATATTCTTCGAGGGTTATCATCAATCAGTGATAAGATATACCTTGCTCCGCTTTTGGAAGACACTTTTGAAGGTCCCCATAGATCACTGTGTATATAATCCATTCGTGTGGTGTGCATCCCTTGTGCAAAATTCAGACGCTTTGCCTTTCCAAAAATGCAATGTTCACAAAATTCTAAATCCAACACAATATACATATCCAACATGCCTTGTTTACGTAACTCTTTGTGAGTCTTCCCTCACTTATGATGAGTCTTAGTGATATCCTTGTTCGAAGCAGTGCTTGCTTGTTCCACAATAGCTCTTCCCTGCAGCAGATAGACCATTCTCTAAATGTTCTTTCATGGCAATCATAGATCTTTGCACTTTGAGAATTACATCTTGTAACTTACCGCGGTAGCCAAGCTTAACAAGAGCACCTAATGACACAAGTTTCTTCTTAGTTCTGGTACATGTCGCACTGTAGAACTCATAATGTGCCATCAATAAGTATGAATTTGATGGATCCAATGCCTACTACTCTACAAGCTTTGTTGTTACCGAGTAATACTTGGGCACCGATACATTCCTGATAAGAGCAAAACCATTTTTTTGTGGAATGAGCACCCAGAGTCAAGTACCCATTCTTGGCTCATGCTTTCGTGAGTCACACAAAGAACATCTGAACTTTCATATCCATAGGTGGCTATATCTGCATTTCCATTATCAGATTAGCCGTTGACGGAATGTTTCTTTTGCTCCGGGCTATCTCTTTTGAAATGCCCCTCCTTGCATAAGATACATTTCTTTATGTCTTGAGATTTGGATCTTGTGTTCTTTCAGTTCTTGAATTCCCGTTTCTGTGATCTTCCTCTAATGTTCAATCCTTTGGCATGTGATCTTGAACTCCTGATCTCTTCATCAATTCCTCTGAGAAGAGAGCACATTGTACCTCTTCAAGGGTGAGTGAATCCCTTCCGTAAATCAGAGTACCTGATAAGTTTTCAAATTCACTAGACAAGGACTAGAGGAGAAGTAATATCTGATCCTCATCTTCGATCTTTATTTCAAGATTCTCAAGATCCAAGATGATCTTATTAATGTCATCGAGGTGATCTTCCAGGACTCTTCCAGACATCATTCTGAATGTATACAACTTTTATTTTGAGATATAATCGGTTTGCCAACAATTTTGTCGTATACAAAGTTTCAAGCTTCAACCAGATTGCAGAAACAGATTATTCTTTTGAAACTTCCCTCAAAAATTTGTCTCCCAACGCCTTGTCCGGAATCTTTTTTTTTTTCTGTTTTCTCGGTTAGAGTATTCTGCATTTTCCTTTCACCCTCCAGAGCATCTTCAAGACCCTATTGAATGAGAAGGGATCTTCAAGCGCCATAAACCAAAATCATTTTACCCGGCTTTTGATACCGATTGTCGTAGCTTGCAGACCCCAGTTCGTGATCGATTAGAACCTGGCTTTGATACCGGTTGTTACAGAAATTATGAACTAACGCTATGAATTCTTAATGGCAATGAAGAACCAGTATTCTGAATAAGAACACGAAGGAATTAATTCAACGCAAAGTTTCAACATTAAAGAACAATAACGAGCACTGTATTGATTAGAATTCAGAGAGAATACAATATATACAGCAATGTTCAATGCCCACCCGCCTTATATATTAGAATACATCACATATCAATTACACTCATATAACAACCTAACGGCTAGTTCCAATTTTCTGTTATTGACCTATGCAGCTTCCATGAGTTTCCTATTCAGTTCCTTCTTACATGATGCTAAGCCACGAGCTTTATCATTTTGTCGTAATTCTTGTTTAGTAGAGTGAAGTGTTGTAAAAGTTGTGACCTTCGATGAAAACTGCATTTGGTTAAGTTGTATACCAACAATTTAGACCATAAGTGTGACATTGTTCTTAGTGGATTTGTTCGGTACAGACCAAATTTTATAATATATCATTCTTGCAAAGGAAGAATGTGAGATGTAAAAATTTAACCTTCGAACTTCCAAAATAAACATTGTCGCTTATTTCCGCATAACTATTTCATACAACTGCTCAACTCCTACTGAAATGACCATCAGTGCACCAATTTACACTTCATCTGATCGTATTAATTCCGCACTTATACAAATTGCTCGACAGATCAGTTTTGGTCAAGAAACTACCTTGGTTGTTAGAGACTAATATAAATTCATAGAAGGTTGTGGTGCGGATTTTAAAAAAACTTAAAAAATAAAAAATTAGCCAATTCTTGAAAAAATACAAATTACATTAATAATAAATTATAAAAAAATGAAGTCCTTAAAAATTAATACATTAATCAGTAACTTTTTTATAATACTTAGCACACTAAAATAAGAATTAAATACATAATTAATTTATGATATTATTAGAATAAGAAATTACATAAAGAATTAGAACATGTAAATTAATTGATCGTTTGTTGGTTTTTTTTTTATATTTAATAGCTTTAAGATTTAAAAAAATCTTGATATTATTTATCCAAATTATTGGGCCATTACCTAAAACAAAAGTTGGGCCCATGCTTTTAAAAAAACGTTGGGCTTGAATTTATTTTCTCTCCCATCTCCATCTCCTTCTCATAACATCTTCATCTCCAATGTCCATACTCAGGGTGCTTATGGACCAGATTGATCCTGATCCGGACCGGATCAATTTGGTTCTGAGCTCAATCTGATCGGAATCGGATCAATCCGGTTTCAAATCGGATTGTTCCGGTTCCATGGCCTATGGCCATGCAACTGATCCAATCCTGAGGTCCGGATCGGAGTGTCTGGACTTGGTCTGGATTGGACCGGTTCCAATCTGGAATCTGTCCGATTTATTTGTTTTTTTGGAATTGAATATCTTGTTCAAATAATATGGGATATGATGAAAAAATACATTTTTATTGAATATGAAAAGCTTGATGTAAAATCTACAGCATTTAAATTTTTTTAAAAAAACTACATTATTCATCATAATTAATTAATATAGTCTCGCAAATTCTTCTTTCATCTTCGGAACTTTGGTTGCCGAACTCGTCGACTCCTCCCCCTCTTTGATTCTTTCGCTCCGCATCGAACCAATCTTTGAGTAATGTAAGCATGTACAATGATTCTGCATTAAGTGAAGTCCGATGGTCTTCCAATGATTCGGCACCGACTCCGATGCGACATTGGATGTTTGAACCGCAAAACCGTCTCTAGACAGTTTGGCTAAGATATGAAATTGTCTTGTGTTTCCCTTCCACCACTTCAGTAGGTCAAAATTTTCATCTGTTACGAACATTTGACCCAAGAAGAGTTGTAACTTATTCGACGTGGTATATGCCACTCCGCTTCCTCTCAGCTTCTTTCTGCCAAGATTGCTCAGGAAATTAATCCCTTAGTGTTTTCTTCCTCCTCTCCTATTTGTGATGAAACCCTTATACCTGCTCAGAATGATACATTGCAAACATATTTTGGTGTAGATGTCTGATTGACGTCTTCTAATGTCATTCTTTATCAAAAATTGAGAGTAATATTAAAAAAAAGTATCAAATGAGTCGATTCATTGACTAGGATCTAAAAGAGTAGATATGCAGTGAACATGTGGAATATTTTCCCAATAGTTTTAAATTTGTTGTTCCAAATCTTCTTTTCTCTAAATTCAATAATTTTACAAAACATATTAAATACAAGGGGAAGAAAATAAGGAGAAGTCGGGTAAAAAACACCTGAAAAACGATCGGTTGAGTAACAAAAGCTCAATCAGAATGACACAATAAATAACTATCATCACTGTCAGGCATTTGATAATTATTGAAAACAGTTAAAGCTTCTTCATAAGGTAACATAGATTCTAATATGTGATGTAAAGAATTACGTCTAGTTTCTAGGGGTGGTGGGAAAAGAGTATACCTAAGACCTTGATGTCAGGATCGATCGGGGGTGGGTGGCCAGTCCACATGCGAGTTCAACCAAGTTGAGCTTCAATAGCTCGTGTTCTTGAAATAATTACACCGAGAGATTATATGGAGTATGGAAGATGGAGGCTATTCATAGGTTATAAAGTTCCCTATTGGTTTTTATTTTCGTCCAATATAGAGGGAAAGGAATTATGGACTTCCTTGTTGGACACAAACTCTATAAGGAATTTATTTTTCAGAAAACTCCTCCGGCCGATTGATCGAGCAGACTGCTCGATCGATCGAGAACTTTCTGGGACCGCCGATCGATAGAGATTGAGTCTCGATCGATCGAGTTGCTTTTTATTTTATTTTTTTATTTTTTTCTTTCCTTCCTTTATTCCTTGGATTTGACGCGTTCGCTCGGTTCGGTCCTTTTTCATCATATTTGGCTCATTTCCTCTACTTTTATGCATTTCAACATTTATTCCTGAAATAAAGAAATATATACCAAAAAGCGTAAAAATAATCCAAGAATCAATACGAAAACCATTAGAAAATCGCATCTAAATAAGTGTAATAACGACACTTATCAACTCCCCACAAGGTACAGTTCATTCTCGATACTTGAAACAATTATTTCACGACTTGCATTATTCTCAGAAATCTCATACATATATACAAAAGTTAAACAAGACATGATTTCTCCTAAGTCAAGCAACACATTTCAAAATCGGAATGTGTGTGTGCTATAGTCAATCTCATGTTTCATGCACATATTCAAGATTAAATCATGTTAATCAAGTCAAAGTCAAGATTATCATCAAGCATTCCATATGTCTATTTTCAAACAACTTCTTCACTAATGATAGTTACTCCCTAGACTTGGATCAAAAGGTCTTTATAAGCTTGTAATGTTTGGCATTTGGTGTCGGTTATAAAGAAAAGATATGATAAGCGCAAAGAAGAGAGTATAGTCATATACAATTCAAATTTTCGCACATTTCGAGCTCCTCTTCTTTTTCTTGGCTAGCCTTGGCCACTTTGGGTCTTATATACATGCTTTTTCAAGGCTTTTTCTTCTCTTTTCTTTTTGCTATTTTTCTCATTCATCAATCTTTTTCAATAAGCTCATTAAGATATAACAATTCAAGTGCATCAAATGATATTCATTATACTTCCTTAGGGTAAAGATAATTTTCAATTTAGGCTCATTTAAGGTTATGTATAATGAGTTTAATTATATGCAATGTATAAACCATTCTTTTTTCAATAAAGCTAAAAATGGGATACTGGGGATTTATATAGAGTAGGTAAGCTTGAAAGGCTTAAACGTTCCAAAGATCGCCTAGATCATTTTCAAGTCAAGTTTGTAACTATAAAATTTCACCTCAAAGTGTCATCATCAAATAGGTTCTAGGATAACTCTAAGATGCTCAAGACAAATCATCAAGTTGACAACAATTATCACTATTCAACATGCAATCCACAAGATCACGACTCTTTGTGCTCAATATATTCATCATTCTTGACATGCTAACTCAACAAAGGATATTCATGTACAAGTCTAACAATCATCAAATTCAACTCCATATGCATAGTGAGATCAAAATCCTCATTGAATAGTCACTACTATAATTCATTCGTTTCTCAAGTTTCAACTCATAAAAAAAAAACAAAAATAATAGGATGATTCAAGTGTCGATTAAGCACACAACAACACTCTTGAATTGGTAGGCGTGGGAGAATGATTTTTGACTTGGCTTCATATCTTGGAGGATATATTTTGGTGATGTTGGCATCGATGGAAAGAATGGATCAACATATGGCATAGAACAAGTCGTCATCGATGGGTGCATATCAAAGTTCTTGAAAAACTCCTCCTCCAACATCCCTCTTGGCTCGACTTCCATATGATCTCCTTTGTTGGCTTTTCCACTGTAGGCTCAATCAGTTCAAGTGGCTCAACTTCCCATGACTCTTCCACATGCGTAGGATCACTCCCCCAAACTTGATTGGTTGAGTGATCATCATCATGTAAAGTAATGCCCCCCGTGCCCTTAACCCGTTATTAGTGTATTAATCCATGCCATTAGTGCATACAATCATATTATCATGGGAATAAAACCACATGCAAGCATAGCATCATATACCATCTATAAAATTCATTGCATTAGAACCCCATAATATTTAACTTCCCCAACAAAAACCACTTAGTATGCACCCTCATAATACACTAACATGCTCTCAGTTCATTTAGCAATTCCGTATTTAATTGCATGCAGACAATAAATGAAGAGAGAAAAACCATGCCCATTTATACATTCCATATACACGTAAAAATGTGCTCACATGAGAGCACCCAATGAATAAATGTGTATCTAATGTATAAAATACTCTACCAAATACCGTTACTGATGCTTCAAACCTGGAAGCACCACCCATCCATATCTCGATCTCCACTCCGAATCTACCGTTATGCTTATATAACCAGTTCTGATACTTTGATCCTGGAAGTACCTCAAATCAACAGCCCGAGCTCAACTCCAAAGCTATTGCCGCACCTGTACCACCTGCCCCAACAGAGACAGCCCCCACACGGGGTGAGCATACAAATACCATCATTCCAATAATCACAGTACGTAATTTACAGAATATAAAACTGTAATGTAAAAGGATACTCCCTGCATAGTATCGTTACCACGTAGGATTTCCCGTACTGTCCATGTTCTCAAAAAAAACCAAAACCATTAAATTCCCAAAGCCAGTTAATCACCACATCGATTAACTAAAACCATTCTTGCCATACCAGTTCCATAATCAAATATGATTAAATCATTAGATGAAGTACCACAGATATCATATATCTAGCCAATGATTCCATAGTTCTATTTCATAGCTCGCTCACAATAGCGGCATTCTAACCCCATGAACGCTCAACAACAGCGACGTCAAAATCGATCTTCGCTCAATAGCGACAACGATCCTTATCATTGCTCGCTCAAGAGCGGCACCACATAATTCCCAATATCTTTCCATTATTGCAATATAATGTACCATGCATTCAACAATTGCAATTATATAAAAGGGCTATGCTCGTATGTCATACGTACCTTATAATTCCGTAGTTCGAGTCCAACCTTGCCTGAGTCCCACGACCCGATGAATTATGTGCTAATACATAAATAACTCACAATCAAACACAAGCATGCAACCACGTGCCCAAGCACGTTCACAACCTATAAACCCATCGTCAATCCAGGACGATTAACCATTTTAAAAGACTCCGGCTAAGCATGCATAATACCCAAAATAATCCATTTCAAATGGTCAAAGGTTCGACAATTACTCAATCGAGTATTCCATTTTATTATTAAAAGTTGGCTCCAATCATTTCATTTTAAAAGTATAGCATTCCCATTGGAATGTAGACATCGCCCCCGACAATCGGTTAATTAAACCTCGATTCCAAAATCCAGACATTTTCCAAAAATTTTGAAAAAACCCCATCCTTCGAGCCGCGATCGATCGCTGATTTCATCGCGATCGATCGCGCAATCCAGTGGCAAACCAGTGCCTTCTCGCGATCGATCGCGAGTCTCCGCGATCGATCGGCAACCTACTCGGGATCGATCATCGAGACCTTGCGATCGATCGCCAGTACTGTACATCTTCATAAATTTCCAGCTGCTCATCGCGTTCGATCGGCCCCCGGCGATCGATCGCGACCTGTAACTTTCAAAAAAAACTCGAGCTTCAATGGTGTTTTTCACACCCAAACTCAAAATCAACACCCCATACACCTTCAACACCTCAAATACTCCATTAAAAGTCAATAAAAACTTCAATAACAAACTTTAAGATTTTTACCCAAAAATCCCCAAATCCAAATCCAACATAATACCCAACCAAAATCAACAATATTACTACCAAATCGAAGACAATGACGAGGGGAAGATTAATACCTGATTATCTTCGAGAAGTTCGGCTCCTGAGCCAAGCTACCAGCAGATTCTCCTCCAAGGGAGAAAAGAGGGAATGGGGGAAGGGTTGGGCGTAGAGAGAGGCGAGAGAGAGAGGATATCCGTGCAATGACGGAATACCGAGTCTACTTGGTATATATAGTACCAAAACTTCAAAATACTAATCCCTCCACAAATACATCATGACTCATTAAAAATCATCTGTTTCAATAATTACCTCCCAATCTCTATTTCCATTACCAGCCCCAGTACAAAGTATTTCGAACCCCAAATCCCACCAAAAACCAAATTCCAAGGTTATCACCACGATGAGAATACAATCTCATTCCTTGGATCCAACGATCCAAATACCAGATTTAAAATCCCCGGGAGTCCCAATACCTTAATTAATTCATAATTGCCGCAATTAAAATTATTATTACCACTCCGGGATTAACACCATTAATTCCCGGGCATCACAATTATCCCCCAGTAATAAAATTTCATCCTCGAAATTTGAACGGCGTACTCCACGTATTGCCTAGACTACAAAATCCAAACAAATCTACATTTTCGAATCATGAACATATCATGAACGACACATCAACCGCGAGGATACCGACCTCGCACCAGAACCTGGAATGGAGTAACCTCCCAAACCAACACAAACTCAAGAAGGACATCAGCATTACCCGATGCTAACCATCATAAAAGCAGTCAGCCAAACCATAACTGCAACACAAAAGAATCATTCATGATTCCAAAATAGATATCGCCTCGATGATATCTCCAAGATTTAGCCTACGATGTTAAGCATACTTCGTTACCAAGGAAAACACCAGTACACTACAATGTACTTATACCAAATCTGGTTTCCGCTCGCCAATTTCCATCTCCATTAAAGGAGTAGTTGAACCTCCTTGCAACACGGATCGGGCCACTCAAGGCCCCGGAGACATCTCCTCGAACGTCTCATCGAAAGGTAAGAAATCCATTACTCGGTCCAACATCAGTAATGTTTACCATGGCTGATTCACAATCAACCCACGACCGATACCAGCTGTCTCCATGGCAGTACGATCCAAATCTCTCCAAGTGAAAACAATTAATATAGTAGTGTCGCCCCACTAACTATATTCCATAATTCCAATTGTGACTCCCGTTGCATTCCATATGCAAAGATGCTCGCCAGGGCTAACAACGACTTGTTGACACTCACGTTGGTACTACCAACAAAACTGAGCTGTCCCAGTACAAGTCCCTCAAAACATTTAACTTATAAACGTCCTCGTGAGGTATTTCCTGCCTCAAACCTCATGCAACATAGTGACTACTAGAGTCCACTATTACCCTCATCGTATCATCATATGATTCACCAAACTCGGTTCCAGCAAGCAGTATAATGGCTACAACAAGCACACTATATCACTGTAACAATACATGGCTAGCAGATCGCTGCCTCCTTAGTTTTGTACCAAACCTACCAACGTGTCATACGTTCCATCCCGGTATGCCATGCCGTACTAACCATTAGAGTAGTGGGTCATCACCCAATATTTCTCTGAAACACCAAAGCATAATGGACATCCCGATGTCCTTGCTCAACCACGATGCAATCCTAATCCATTAGGACTTATTCCACACCCTCAGGGTGGGTGTGACCAAGTCTACCCCACGTCACAATGACAAAAGCGAGTAGTTTCCCTCAGTAACTACTCTTGCCACCAATCACTTGGCCTTAGCCATTCCAGCGAGATTACCCAAATGTACCACTACTCGTAAAATATTTACCTCTAATGCATGATGTGGTACACTCACTGGTACAATGCATCCAATAATTCATCGAGCAAACCTACTCGGCGTAACAGTCTCATCAACCAGTGACGTAGACACCACCTTGTGCTCATCATCGGCACTCAAACCATATGATTAAATACATACACCCAGACATATTATTCATCAAAACGACGCTACACGTCTACATAGAACATCCACAATGTCATCGTCATCCCATGACGGTAAATGTCAACATATGACATCCAAAATAACATCGCCAACTCGTGACGGTACATGTCAATACCTGACATTCACAATCTCATCGTCAAACAAGTGACGGTATATGTATATCGACGCATGACATCCACAATAATGCTAATAAAGCAGTAATATATCATACATCATCGCTAACAAGATAGCGGCATACCTGTATCCATCGCCCAACAGTGGTACGTAATCAGCACCCATCGCTCGTAGGTGGCGTAATCCAGCGTTACGTACATAGCGGTATAACCCATCGTTATAGAATCAGTGGGATAATCCCTTGCCATATAGTCAGCGGCATAAAACATCGCTATAAATATCCGACGGTATGAACCATCGCCAGTAGAATTAGCGGAATGTACCATCGCTATATATATATATATATATATATATATATATATATATATATATATATATATACCCAACGGTACGAACCATCACCATAGATGTAGCGAAATGACCCATCGCTATATGATACCTGGCGGCATGAACCATCGCCAATAGATGTAGCGGAATGAACCATCGTTATATAATATCTGGCGGCATGAACCATCGCCAATAGATGTAGCAGAACGAATCATCGTTATATAATACCTGGCGGCATGAACCATCGCCAATAGATGTAGCGGAATGAACCATCGCTATATAGATACCCGGCGGCATAAATCATCGCTAATAAACTAGCGGAATGTGCCATCACTATATAATACCTGGCGGCATAAACCATCGCCAATAAACTGTCGGAATGAACCATCGCTATATAGATACCCGGCGGCATAAACCATTGCCAATAAACTGGCGGAATGAACCATCGCTATATAGATACCCGGCGGCATAAACCATCGCCAATAAACTAGCGGAATGAACCATCACTATATAGATACCCGGCGGCATAAACCATCGCCAATAAACTAGCGTCATGATATCCCTCGCTATGAAGCAGCAAATATCCCTCTTCACTACTTCGCTTCGACATATCAGCGGCATAATATCCCTCGCTTAAACGGCAAATACTCTTCATCGCTAACATATGACAGCGGAAAGCTCATTGTTACGCCATATTAGCAGTATAGTATCCCTCGTTTAAGCGGCAAATATTCTTCATCACGATGGTATGACAGCGGCACCAATACACCTCGTTTTAACATGACAGCGGAAATACCCCTCGTGTTAACATGACAGCGAAAATACCCCTCGCTTAGACAATACCAGCGGAAAATAATATCACTTGCTATTATATGACAGCGGTAGTATTCTTCGCTTCATATTAGCGGCAAATATTCTCTCATCGCTACGGTATGACAGCGGCAAGTATTCACATCGCTACGCCATGAAGGCGGCAAGTATTCACATCGCTATGCCATCTATGCAACCACAATGCATAACCCATATACCAATATACATCGTTAAGAGTGTATTTTAATGCACCTCGCTTCAAATGTGACATGCAGAATTCACCATCGCTTCAACATTTAGCAGCAAAGCATTAAAATCATCACTCAATATATATGCAATCACAATGCATAATCCATATCTCATAAGATCCTGCAACCACCATTGTTAGCAACAACATATTCCAATTATGAACACATATCATAAACGCACATAAGCAACATAGTTGTGTCACACAACACTAACTACTGTTACGCATAAGTATGTGCTACCCAATCCCATTAACATGTTCCTAGGCCCTCAACAGCCCCAAAGAGCAAACCACTGCTCTGATACCACTAATGTAAGGAACCCGTGCCCTTAACCTGTTATTAGTGTATTAATCCATACCATTGGTGCATACACTCATATTATCATGGGAAGAAAACCACATGCAAGCATAGCATCATATACCATCTATAAAATTCCTTGCATTAGAACCCCATAATATTCAACTTCCCCAACCAAAACCACTTACATAGTATGCACCCTCATAATACACTAATATGCTCTCAGTTCATTTAGCAATTCCGTATTTGATTGCATGCAGACAATAAATGAAGAGAGAAAAACCATGCCCATTTATACATTCCATATACACGTAAAAACGTGCTCACATGAGAGCACCCAATGAATAAACGTGTATCTAATGTATAAGATACTCTACCAAAAACCGTTACTGGTGCTTCAATCCTGGAAGCACCTCCCATCCATATCTCGATCTCCACTCCGGATCTAATGTTAAGCTTATTCAATCAGTTCTGATACTTCGATCCTGGAAGTACCTCAAATCAACAGCCCGAGCTCAACTCCAAAGCTATTGCCGCACCTGTACCACCTATCCCAACAGAGACAGCCCCCACACGCCGTGAGCATACCAATACCACCATTCCAATAATCACAGTACGTAATTTACAGAATATAAAATTGTAATGTAAAAGGATACTCCCTGTCTAGTATCATCACCACGTAGGATTTCTCGTACTATCCCTGTTGTCAAAATAACTAAAACCATTAAATTCCCAAAGCCATTTAATCACCACATCGATTAACTAAAACCATTCCTGCCATACCAGTTCAATAATCAAATATGATTAAATCATTAGATGAAGTACCACAGATATCACATATATCTAGCCAATGATTCCATAGTTCTATTTCATAGCTCGCTCCACAATAGCGGCATTCTAACCCCACGCACGGTTAACAACAGCGGCGTCATAATCGATATTCGCTCAATAGCGACAACATCCTTATCATTGCTCAAGAGCGGCACCACATAATTACCAATATCTATCCATTATTGCAATATAATGTACCATGCATTCAACAATTGCAATTATATAAAAGGGCTATGCTCGTATGTCATACGCACCTTATAATTTCGTAGTTCGAGTCCAACCTTGCCTGAGTCCCACGACCCGATGAATTATGTGCTAACACATAAATAACTCACAATCAAACATAATCATGCAACCACGTGCCCAAGCACGTACACAACCTCTAAACCCATCGTCAATCCATGACGCTACCATTTTAAAAGACTCCGGCTAAGCATGCATAATACCCAAAATAATCCATTTCAAATGTTCAAAGGTTAGACAATTACTCAATCGAGTATTCCATTTTATTATTAAAATTTGGCTCCAATCATTTCATTTTAAAAGTATAGCATTCCCATTGGAATGTAGACATCGTCCCGAAAATCGGCTAATTAACCTCGATTCCAAAATCCCGACATTTTCCAAAGTTTTGAAAAAACCCCATCCTTCGAGCCGCGATCGATAGCTGATTTCATCGCGATCGATCGCGCAATCAAGTGGCCAACCAGTGCCTTCTCGTGATCGATCGCGAGTCACCGCGATCGATCGCCAGTACTGTACAACCAGGGGACTCCCAGCCACAAGTGCTCCGTGAATACCCATTCTCATGTCTGTGCATCCAACCCTTTGAAGAAATATTGCAGGAGACTATAGTTTAAAAAGTTGTGATACCGGAATGTGCTGGCCAATTCATTGAATCTCCCCCATGCTGGATAAAACGACTTTAAATAGTGTTGGGCAAATCTTGTAAAGGCTTGTTGATGTAGCATCTCCAAGTACCTCACAACACAAACAAAACAAAAATAAAATAAATTTATATTTTTTTTCGAAAGAAATAAACAAAAATGGTTAAACTACAGTCAAAGAACCTAGTATGAATCACTAAAGTTAATCCCCGGCAACAGCGCTAAAAACTTGATCGCGCTTTTCTTTAGAAAATAAATATTAAACGGTGCATGATATAAGCTCCTCTTCTTTTTCTTGTCTAGCCTTGGCCACTTTGGGTCTTATATACATGCTTTTTCAAGGCTTTGTCTTCTATTTTCTTTTTTCTTTAAAAAATAAAATATCAAAGCAGCGCGATTATACCGCAAGTAAACGGTGTCAAGTTTTAGTGTAGATAGGAAGAATACGGATTGTCGAACCCACATGGACTAACAAGCAATTATCGAATAAGACTTCTTTAAACTATATTTAACCTACGATAATTAATTAATAAACTAACTAATAACTAAACTAAACTACTCTAATCCAACCAAAACAATCGACGATCACGAGAAAAGTTCACAAGAAAGAATTATCAAGAGAAAGATCCACCTAATCCAACTCTTACAATTCTTTTCTCCATACATCTCTAAGGTGACGGGTTTTCCAAATTTATTCAATATACTCTCTCGAGCTATATTAAATCTAACATCAAATTACAACAAGTAACTCTCGTTCATATAATTAAGAATTCGATTTTTAATTATGAAAACCACTAACTTTAGATTAGCCTAAAGCTATCACTCGTATGTGATTCTATCTATCGATCTTCTTTAACACACGGCATGAATTACTATATTGTATTATAATTTTATCCCCCGATCTCAGTTATAATAAATTATCATTCAAAAGGGATCAATCCTTCAAAAGCATTAAGAACAATAACACATGCACATAGAAGATGAATGAATTCAATCAATCAATAATATAAAAGGAAAAACAATGTTTAAGATATTTCTCAATCATCCAAAACACAATAAATCCAATATTCATTCAAAACAATAATAGAAAGGTAAAAGCAAACTCCCAAGTCGACTTCTTCATTGATTCTCGATCCTTCCTCGTTTCTTTCTCGACCGTGCTCCTCGATTCTCTTGTTGGCTTGTTCCAATTCCTAGGATAGGTTGAGGGATGGAGGTGGATGATGGTGATATGGAGTATGGAAGATGGAGGCTTTTCCTAGGTTGTAAAGTCCCCTATTGGTTGTGATTTTCGTCCAAATATATAGAGGGAATGGAATCATGGACTTCTTTGTTGGACCCAAACTCTATAAGGAATTTATTTTCAGAAAACTCCTTCGGCCGATCGATCGAGCAGACTGCTCGATCGATCGAGAACTTTCTGGGATCGCCGATCGATAGAGATTGAGTCTCGATCGATCGAGTTGCTTTTTATTTTATTTTTTATTGTTTTCTTTCCTTCCTTTATTCCTTCGCTTTGACGCATTCGCTCGATTCGTGCTTTTTCATCACTATGGCTCATTTCCTCTACTTTTATGCATTTCAACATTGATTCCTGAAATATAGAAATATATACCAAAAAGTATAAAATAATCCAAGAATCAACACGAAAACCATTAGAAAATCACATCTAAATAAGTGTAATAACGACACTTATCAGGCCTCGGTTAACCCGAATTGTTGCTTGGGTTCATCCTGTAAAGGTTACTTGCTACCTTCTCCTGATCTTGATACTGGGATATGCTAGCTGGGCTAGCACAAATGTCCAATAGAATATTCTATTTCTGGTTGAAGTGTTTAGCTTCGGCCAGATATCCTTGATTTAGTTCTTCCAATTTTTAGAATTACCACATGTATGACTTGCACCACGAGCATTCATTCGGATCCATACTATTTCTTAAATTGTCTCCTCCATATAGGTTAAATTAATATTCAAGATATTATTATAGTATTTCCAAAATAAACCTAGGCGCTGATACCATTTTTGTTATGTGAGTGTGATACTTGATCAAAACTTAGAAATGTGTTAAATGGGATGTAAAACGTTACAAACTTTGAAAGTACGGGATGTAAAGTACAAACCTTAAAGTTCATTAATGTAAAATGCAATATTCAAAGTATAGTTGGACAGTGAAATAAGAGGTAGGATGTTGGGAGTAGTTTTCCCTTAAAAAAAATATAAAGTGAATATTAAACTAAAAATTACTACTTACATTTTTTATGTAAATTACTTATTAAACTTTTGTTCGAGTTTAGCTAATAAAATATTTTCGATTGCTAGAACTGCTAATCCAATTAATCGATATTGAAATATAATTGTTCGTAAATAATTTTTTTATAATCTTTAGTTTTGAAAAACTTTTTTTGTAAATGTATTTGTAACTGATACAGTAAATAAGATTTTATATGTTATAGATTGTTAAAATAAATCGAAACCATCAATATCATAATGCATATAATTTTGAGGAAATTTTCAAGATCAAGATATTTTTTTTACAAATCACACTCGATATAGTAATTTAATTTGTCAAAGCCGAATATATCAACATATTTTGAAAATAATTCAATACATTAGATGTATTTTTTTTAGGGTGAGAGAGAATGAGAGTATTGTGATTCATTGTAATTACATATTATTAATTAAATATATGGATGCACTTTTTTTTAGATTATCCACTCTATAATCAATAAACATAAGGGCTAAAAATTGGGGGCCTAAAATATATATCTCAATTGCTTTGCGGTTGAGCCGCCCCTGACTTGGCACGTTGTAGGAGACTAATGTTCGAATCCTCTCTTCCCCCTATTAGGAATTCAAATATTAGTATTCAGGAAAAGAAAAATAAAACTATTTTTTTAAATAAAGCCATCCAGATACGATATGAGAAAGCTATTATTATTTAAAAATAATAATATTTTAAATTCATGCACTAAAATGGGAAAATATCAAAATCGTTCAGTCCTAATAAAAAAAATTACTTCTAATTCTTTTTCGCTAAAGTGCTGATATATCAATAATTTCTCGTGGTCATGTCTTCATTTCGACGAAAAAGAATTTAAAGTGCATAAAAAACACAAATTTTAACTAATTAAAAACCAAACTCAAAATAGGGTAAATCTATAAGACGATTTTGATGAATTTTCCTACTCAAAATCATAAACTATATCATAACATTAACGTTTCTACCATAAACCTTTTTGAATGAGTCCAAATCATAGTATATAACTAATAAACTAGAGTACATGTTGCGTGTATTTATAATATATTTTTTTGTATATATTAAATATTTGTGTTAATAAATTTATTTTTAAATAGTTTTTTGTATATTTAATTTGATTGATTAGTTGTGTGTTTTAATAGGTTTAATAAAACTTTTTATTTTTGTTTTATATTTTAAATATTTAATTTTTTTAATTTTAGGGATAATGAAACCTCTAAGGCTACATGCTTAATAAATACTACACATATCATAAATATATGTGATATAGGGGATTTAAATTCCACTAGTTTAAATCTCCTGGGTTATGCTTGGAATCACCTTATTTAATCTTCAGTTAGTTGTATTTATAGCATTCAACAATGATTTGAACGTTAGATACAACAATATAACCTTTGGAAAATGTTCTATATGATTTCTAATATTACAACAGTTGGCTAATTTTCGTATTTTCAGCTAGGTAGCCTGCTTGAACAATAGCTGCATAACTTTTGCTTATTAGTTGATTTTTGGGCAAAATGTTGAAATAAAAGTTGTAGTTATTTTTCTTTAACTTTCCACTGAATCGAGAATCGCTCGATTTTGAGTTCATATGAGAGTGTGATATTCGAAATACGAGAATATAAGAGTGCCTAGATATTTCTTCATCATATGTAGAACTTGTGACTTGCAAACGAGTTTTTTAAGATCTCATTCAGCATCTTTAATCTGAAGATAATTTGTAGATTTTTATCTTGGTTTTAAATGCATGCTGATTTAATTTTCAATAACCGAGTTGGGAGTTATGTCCCAAATACCAAAACTGATCTTGTCAAAATGGTTGATGTCTCAATACAACTCTGCTGAAACTTGATTCATATTTTCTCCTTGATGGCATTTGAAGCCACGCTAATATGAAATACTTAGCATTTTGAGTTGATTGTTGTACTAATCTATAAGCACAAATGACCAAGCGATGACATACGAAATACTCAGTTGCTCCCGAAATTCAATTAGGTTGAAATATTGTTTTAGCAACCAATCTTTAAACCATTTTTTTGAAAATCATCAAACTACAAAATATATTTTATAATTTGCATACTTATAAAATATGCTAGCAACACAATAACAAGTTTGTTAACATCATAACAAAGATTATTTGGGTTCCCAAAACTCAACATGTAATAATGGAAATTACACAATAAACCCTTGATTTCATCCTCCAAATGTTTATTCTCAACACTGACATCATTACTCAAAATTAAATTTAAATCATTATTAAAATAATTGTATAAATTTTTATTTGATATTTTTACTTACATGATCCAACTCATGTATTTTTTTCATTGTTATTTAATTGAGATGCTCGCAATTAAATTCCTACTATTTTATATTACTTTATTATTTTTTCAATGGGTAATTATGAGGCATTTATTTTTAATTTTTTTGTCATGTAACAAAGGCCATCATTTGCCACTAAAAGGTCCACTTACGATCCCAATCAGATGAAAATGACGACTTTGTACGTTTAAGAGTAAGTGACAATCCAACCAACCTTGTATAATTAATAGATATTTTACCTTGTATGATTTAAAAATAGATAGTGTATATATTTATAGTTTAAAAATATGCAGTTTTCCACCTGTGGTTTTTCAAAATAGACATTTTACCAACTATGTGATTTGCAAAACATAGTATATTGCTAACTTTATGGAGGGGTGTTTGCACCTATTTAACCACATGTGGTAAAATACACATTTCCAAATACACATGATGTAAACTATTTATTTTCAAACAACATATATGTAAACTATGCATTTAGAAAATCAAAGTAGATTCGTTGCCAAAATAACTAACGGGTGAGTAGTAGATTCATATCATTTTTAAAAATCATATTTTTACCATTGTTCGTTTACAAAATTGGTGTCAGTCCATCTTCAATCCAAAACTTCATTTTAGCGCAACTTTTGCATCAGAATAGTGCATTTTTTGTATCAAACACAAAACTCATCCCCAACTTATCTGCACTAAACTTTATTTCAGAAGGAATATTTTTACAATATTCCTTTTAATTTTATTTATTTATAATAATTATTTTATTAATAATTATCATTTATAACTTTATTAATATAATTATGTATTAATCTATGTTTAGAAAATTTGTTTAGATAGTTAAATTTAAATTTTATAATTATATCATTATAATATAATCAGTAATTTTAATTTGGGAATTTAAATAATAATTATTTTAATTATTTATAAAATTATCAAAATTTAGTTAGGTTTTTTTAAATAAACTTTAAATAAAATTTCAATAATAATAATAATATAATAAATAATTAAACATTTTATAAATAAGAAGAAAACAAAAAACAAATTTATAAAAAAAAATCGTCAGTTTTTTGACAAAAAATGATATAACATTGGAGTCTGGAAAGGGACGTCATTTTGGCGTGGCTTTACGCCAAAATGGAGTCCCACTGTAGAGATGCTCTCATTATAACTCCAAACACACTCGGTTCAACTAAAAAATTCGTGCAACATAATATTTAAAATATTGGAAATTTAAAATATAAATTTTTTTTAGAGAGGATTGTATATTGACGTTATTTTCATGTCCCATTATCGCACTTTCGTAGACAAATGTGTGGTTAAGTATAAATATTTTTAAGATTTCAATGTCTGATATTGAAATTTGACACTCTTTCTGGTTGAAGATGATGATGTTTACATGGCCGATGCTATTGGGATCATTAAAACTTTCTTCCTTACTCTTTGGAGTGGAAACGAATTTGGTTCATTTTATTGTGAATTATTATATTTTATGTTGTAAATTAGAGGAAACTACAAAAATGTGTATATAGAACAGGTTATTTGTAATAATAGTCCCAAGTTTTTAGCACTAATCGAGTATAACCCGAAGATATTATGGACAAAAATAGTCTCACGTCAATTCTTTATCAAATATAATCTCAAAGAAATTATTTATTTAACAAAAATGGTTCATGAAGCCTTAAGAAAATTTGGATATTTTTTGTTTAAAAAAAATTGGTGGATTATTTTTGATAAAAATACTTATGTTAACCAAATTTTTTAAGAGACATATTTGATTAATTCTAAAAAAATTTTGGATTATTGTTATAAATATACATATTCTATAGATATTTTATAATTGACCCATTAAATAAATTTTCGAAGAACATATAAAAATACTCAAAGACATATCACGTGCTTGTCCTTTTAGCTTTTAGAGAAATGGTTGAAACTTTTGTAAAAGTCATGGACCCATATGATTTGAACATTTTCATCTTATTATTCGAAAAGACATCCTAAAACTTTTCAAGAACATTAAATAACATATATCATATATTAAAATAACATAAAATAATATATATTATATATTAAAAGATTATTTATTGTCTTTTCGAAATACTTATTTTTTGTTTACCTAACAAAAATACCCTGTCCTTTTAGCTTAAAAAAAACTATTTGTGAAGAAATAGTTATATATATATATATATATATATAGATATATAATTGTTTTTATTTTAAACAGTAAATTCTAGTGTAGCGATTTTAGACCGTAAGTGCACGGTGTCAAGTTTTAGTATAGTGATATAAAAGAAAGGATGTCGAATCCACAGGGACTAACATATAAGTACCAAATAAAATTAGCAAAATTATATTTAGCCTACGAAATAAATGATTAATAAACTAATAAAAACTTAAAAACTTAAAATTAAAACAACTCATTTGAAGTTGCGAAGGAATTCCGCTCAAGAAATTTATCAAGATGTTTGTTCAATTGTGTTATCGTCAATGATTTGGTCGTAAAAACAATTACTAATCAATCAATTCTTAAGGTGACAGATTTCCTAATATAATCAATATATTTTCTCAAGCTATATTGAAACTAATATTAAATTGAAGCAAGTAACTCTCGTTCACTTAAACCAATTTAATATTGAATAAATCTCGATGAAAACCGTTAACTTTAAATCTTTCAATTCAAAGTGATCACGTATGTGATTTAATCTCTCGATCTAAATCTTTAACATACAACACGAATTATTATAGCGTATTATAACTTTATCTCTCGATCTCAATTACAATTCACAAATTCAATCAAAGTTAGCTAGGCTTTGATAGCATTAAGATTATAATTCATGAACAAAAGAATTAATTCACTCAAGCACATTCAAATCAATGATTCAAACACAATATTCCATAACCTTGATAAAATAAACTTAATTATATTCAAATCAAACTAATAAGATGTATAATCGTTTCTCAACCTCATAAACATCAAATAAATCTGAAAATCAAAATAACTAGAGTTTAGAAATACGATAACGTAGGAGCAAATCCGTGCGTTGAACGATACTTCTTCTCTTGCTTCCTTCCTTGCACTTCAAAGGATTTCTCTAAACTTGTCTTGGTCTTGGAGATGAAAGGCGGCTAAAAAAATATGATATTGGGTCTGATTATGCTCAAATAATTCTCTTTGAATTTGTCTTTTATAAAATTAGAGAATTCTCATAAATCATACTTCATGATCAAGGTATGTCTTTATAAATTTTCGACCTAATTCATCATCATCCTGATTTCCCAACACAACTCAATATGCATAATTCCCAACACAACTCAATATCCATATGTATATTCTATATAATGCACTAATCATATTCTCAATTCATTATGCAATTTACTCTCAATTAAATTGCATGCAACACTCAAATGAAAATAGAAACCTCAAAATATTTATACAGTCCATACGAGCAGCCAATAAATCAATGTGTATCTACTTGCATAAATTTGTCATTCTCAAACAATACAGGTACCTCGCTCCTAGAAGCTTCCTTATTCAATAGCTCGGCTCATTTCCAATAACAATGTCGTACTCGTGGGGACTGTTTCATCAGAAACAGTCCCCACACGGGGTGACCAATAACATAATCACATTATCATTGAATACATTATGAGTAATTTACAGAACAAAAAACTGCAATTTAAGATCATACTCCCTCGATATACCATAACCATATGTGATCTTTCTCGCTATTCTTGTTCTCACAATAACCAAAATCAGTTAAATCATCACTACAACAATTTGTTGTACTCATATGCATTAATCACCAGTTCTATAGATAACTAAATCATTTCAATAATGATCTATTGAATTCAGCTACATCTCAGTCATTAATTCATGGGTTATATTTAGTCATATCACATAGCTCCTCAGCGGCGGCACTATAATCCCTTGCACGTTCAACAACAGTCGTATCATAAACATAACACGCTCAACAGCAGTCGTATCATAAACATAACACGCTCAACAGCGGCATCACAATAATTCATAGCATATACCAATCCAACACAACAATACATATGCTCGTACGTCACACGTACCTTAAGATCGACAAGGTGATTTAGGCATACTCGACAATTGGAGGCTCGTACCTTTTGTTGAGGCAAGTCCATCTGCTGAGAAAGAAGTAGCACAACAATATCTATATTGAATATCAATTCAATATTAATATCTTAACAATTACTTTTACCCTCCTATCACATCATCATAAATATTCTTGTCACGCCTCCTATTATAATCAGTCACGACTCATCGTATACCATATACTACTCAATTCATTACATTTCATTCTTAATTAATTTGAACAATCAATTAATAGATCAAGTAGTAAATACGGTTCCAAGGTCCAGCACATATAACCTTATATCATCGATAAAATTGGTAACAAAATACCTCATCTCGAAATTCTCCAAAATTCAACAAGTTTCAACAATTTTTAGATCCGAAATCAATCGCTCCAAGAGCTGCGATCGTTTGCGGGCTCCAGAAATTTTTATGCCAAATTTCCCGACGAGCGATCTATCGCGCGCACTGTTCTTCGCCATCATTTTTTTTCTTCGAGCGATCGGTCGCTTCACGCATAGCGATCGATCGACAGGCCCTGTTTCAGCCAAAAACGAGATTTTTGGGTACCAACTCAATCCAACACCCTTAATACCTCATTTTTCCTACAATACTTCAACAATAACACATATAAAACACCAATAAACTTCATTTTATTAATTTAGGGCAAACCCCAAATCATACCAAAACTTTCTGCCAATTCTTGCCCCCAAAATCAAACCTAAAGTGAAAGTAATCAAGAAGGAAGCAAATGATCTTACCATCACCAACTTAAGTAAAAACTTGCTCTTGAATCCAAGCATTCCCACAATTGAAGGAGAGGAGAAGGGTTAAGGAGGAGCGAGAAGTAGGGATTTTGTATGTGTTTGGGGTGTAGTATGTGTAGGGGATGACAGTTTTATTATTATGATTTTGCAAATTAAACCCCTACCTCAATCCACATTCTAAATTCACCCCAATTATATTTATGACCCCGCCCAGCCAAGAAAAACAAATAAAGAAGAAGATCTGGCTTCTTCAGAAGAACATGAAGAGGAGACTAAGAAGGTTGATGACCTCTCCAGTCAAATAGGAGAAGCGTAACAAAACTCTGCACCATCAGATGGAGGATCTAAAAGATGAGTTGCAGCAGATGAGCAACAAGATGGACGGACGCATATATTCAGTACGGAGGAGCACATTGTTTGCTCCTGAGGTTCTCGACGATCCTTTACCATCTAATTTCTGAACCCTAAAAGTGGGAAATTATGATTGCGGCGAAGATCCCGATAAATATTTATCACGATTTAAGAATGCTTCACTCTTTCATCAACTTACAGATGGGGTGAAGTGTAGGGTTTTTCTGACTACCCCAGCAGGAGCAGCTCAACCCTGATTCAATCAATTGCCACCCGGGATCATAGATACATTGCCAAAGTTCAGCTCGTTGTTCTTACATCAATTCGCGAGCAGAATAAGTACAAAAGAACAACCCTCAGCCTGTTCGAACTTAAACAATTGGAGAAAGAATCGCTATGGGTTTTCTTGAAAAGGTTCAATCAAGCTTGCCTCGATGTTCCTCATGTCACATCAAAGATACTCGTCAGTGCCTTTACTCAAGGGATGCGAGAGGGAGATCTGTTCAGATCGTTGGCCAAAAAACCTCCATCTGATTATGATGAGTTGCTATGAAGGGCTTCTAAGTATATCAACTAGGAAGAAGCCCAGAAAATGAAGCAATAGAAAGACATAAAGTCTGGAGACGAGCCGAACAAAAAAGATAAACATCGTGAACAACCAAAAAGGAATTTTGAACAATATCTCCTGATGAGACCTCCAAGAGAGGTTGCCATGAATCAACGGGGACGAAGAGGGTCGAGGAGGACATTTTTGAGGAGGATATTTTCGAGGCCGGGGAGTGAACAGATAGTGGAAGGCAAGAGCCCAATGATGGACCAATCTTCAATAATCCTCCCCCTCGAAATAATGCAAAGCCGGTGAGAGTGGTTTCCCAGACCTGTACCATGGGCAGTCAGAGGAGAAAGGAAGGAGGAAAATGATGTTCAGACAGTAGGCAAGCTGGCTCCCGTTAACGTACCAAATCGAGGAACTATACATATGATTTATGGAGGAATGTCAGGAAGAGATTCTAACCGAGCAATGAAGAGTTATGCTCAGAAGTTGCAGGTCATTTCAATCATTCCAGAGAGTGCCCCAACAGGACTGTCAATTGCATTTGGACGCGAAGATCTACAAGGGGTGCAATTTTCCCACGATGATGTGTTGGTTATTTCTGCCACAATAGCCAACTATAACGTGCAAAAGAATTTTTATTGACATTGGAAACTCGGCTGACGTGCTCTTCATAAACATGTTGGCCCAAATGGAGTTGGGAAGCATGCCTATGAAAAGGGTAAATATTTCTTTGCATGGATTTGCAGGAGAAGTTGTAAGTCCGGTAGGGAAAGTGTCATTGCCTGTCACGTTGGAAGAGGAATCTAGGATGAAGATAAAGATGATTAAATTTTTGGTGGTGGAAGCCCCTTCTTCATATAACATAATTTTTGGCCGACTAGCCCTAATTGCATTTCAAGCAGTGGCATCCACCTATCATTTGACGATGAAAGTTCTTGTGGGTGAGGAGGTCAGACAAGTTCGAGGAAATCAAAGTTCCTCGAGGAAGTGTTGTGTTCAGGAGCTGGAGCATGAAAAGTTGAAAAAGAAGGAGGACGAGAACCTAAGAGCACGTGGTAAAAGAAGGAGAGAGGAGGATGAGATGGCCGAGGAGAGAATAACCCCAGTTGAGGAGTTTCTTACTATTGAATTAGGTCACCAGACCAAAACAACAACTGGGTTCCAAGTTGGAAACAAAATTGAAGGAAATAGTGATTGAATGTTTGAACAAGAATGTGGACATGTTCGCATGGAGTACCACTGACTTGACATGAGTACAACCGACTTGACAGGAGTACAACTGAAGGTTTTCGAGCATCACCTCAATGTGGAGCTGATGCTCGAGCCATTAAATAGAAGAGAAGGCATTTTGGACCTGAGAAAAATGTCATTATTGCTCAATAGGTAGGTGAACTGTTGAAAGCTGGCCACATCAGGGAAATTAGTTTTCCAACATGGATCTCGAATGTGGTTCTTGTGCCAAAATCAGGAGATAAATGGTGGATGTATGTAGATTTCCGAGATGTAAACAAGGCATGTCCCAAATATTGCTATCATATTCCAAGGATTGATCAACTAGTAGACTCTACCACCGTACATGAACTATTATGTCTGATGGATGCGTACCAAGGATATCATCAGATCTCTTTGGCCCGAGAAGATCAACCTAAAGGCAGCTTCGTCATGGCATGAGCAACTTTTGTTATGTAGTTATACCCTTCGGACTGAAGAATGCAGGAGCCACTTATCAAAGATTGATGGATAAGATATTCAAGGATCAGATTAGGAGGAATGTGGAAGTGGATGTAGACGTTGTCCTCATCAAAAGTATGAGATCATTAGATTTGGTCTGTGATATGGAGGAAGTCCTTGGCATCTTGCATAAATATGGCATGAAAATAAATCCTGCTAAATGCACATTTGGAATGCACAGTGAAAAATTTCTAGGATACATGGTTACTGAGAGGTGTTTTGAAGCCAACCCCGAGAAGATAAGGGTGATTCAGGAGATGAATACTTTTCGTCCCTGAACGAAGTGCAGAGATTAGCATGACGGATAGCTGCTCTGAGTGGGTTCATACCCCGATCAGCTGATCGGAGCCTACAATTCTTCAAAGCACTAAGGCAAGGAGCTCGATTCAATGGAATAATCAATGCCAAAAGGCTTTTGAGGATTTGAAGAAGTATCTAGCTGAGCTGCCATTGATGAACAAACCTGAGCATTATGAGACTCTCCTCGTCTATTTATCTGTGGCTGAGGAGGTCATTAGCTCAGTCTTAGTCAAAGAAAAAGAGGGGCAACAACTACCCGTGTATTATGTGAGCTAGGGGTGCTTATCGGAGCCGGGTCAATCCGGACCCGGCCTGGAACCGGGCTAACCGGTTCCAACCCGTTGCGGAACCAGTAAAAAATTGGTCAGGAGTGGTACCGTGCCTTGAAACCGGTAGCACCACCGGTTCTGGTGCTAACAGATAGGTTTCGATTCCATAGCCGGAACCGGTAATTTTTGAAAAAAAACAAATAAATAAAGCATGCATGGTAACGTCTATTCATGAGATCGGTATGTTTGGTCCATGTTCAAACCTAAAATTGCCAAAGTGATTATGCTCGGGATGTTCGAGCTTGTTCGGAATTTATTAAATTATTCATGGGATCGGAATGTTTGGTTCATGTTTAAACCTAAAATTGCCTAACTGTTTATGCTCGGGATGTTCGTGCTTGTTCGTAATTTTATTAGATTATTTATGGAATCGGGATGTTTGGTCCATGTGTAAACAAAAACTGGCTAAGTGTTTATGCTCGGCATGCTCGAGTTTGTTCTGAAGTTTTTTAGTTTATTCATGGGATCGGGATATTTGATCAATGTTTAAACCTAAAATTGCCTAAGTGGTTGTGTTCGGGATTCTCGACCTTGTTAAGAATTTTATTAGATTATTCATGGAAATGGGATGTTTGGTCCATGTTTAAACCTAAAATTGCCTAAGTGTTTGTGCTCGGGATGTTCGAGCATGATCAAAATTTTATTAGTTTATTCATGGGATCAGGATGTTTGGTCCATGTTTAAACCTAAAATTGCATAATTGTTTATGCTCGGGATGTTCGAGCTTGACCGTAATTTTATTGTTCTATTCATGGATCGGGATGTTTGGTCCTAATTTAAACCAAAATTTGCCTAAGTGATTATGTTCGGGATGTTCGAGATTTGTTCGAAATTTTATTAGTTTATTCATGGGATCTGAATATTTGGTCCATGTTTAAACCTAATTTTGCCTAAGTGTTTTTGCTCGGGTAGTTCGAGATTTGTTCGGAATTTTATTAGTTTATTCATGGGATCGGGAAGTTTGATCCACTCTTAAACCTAAAATTGCTAAGTTTTTATGCTCGGAATGTACGAGCTTATTCGGAATTTTATTAGTTTATTCATGGGATCGGGATGTTAGGTATATGTTTAAACCTAAAATTATCTAAGTGGTTATGCTCAGGTTGTTCGAGCTTGTTTGGAATTTTATTAGATTATTCATGGGATCGGGATGTTTTGTCCATGTTTAAACCTAAAATTGCCTAAGTGTTTATGATGGGGATGTTCGAGCTTGTTCAGAATTTATTAATTTATTTATGGGATCGAGATGTTTGGTCCATGTTTAAACCTAAAATTGCCTAAGTGATTATGCTCGGCATGTTCAAGCTTGTTCGTAATTTTATTAGTTTATTCATGGGATCTTGATTTTTGTCAGTTTAACCTTTAATTGCCTAAGTGATTATGCTCGGGATGTTCGAGCATGTTCGAAATTTTATTAGATTACTCACGGGATCGTGATGTTTGGTCCATGTTTAAACCTAATATTGGCTAAGCGTTTATGCTCGAGATGTTCGAGCTTGTTTGGAATTTATCAGTGCATTTATGGCATCAGGATGTTTAGTCCATGTTTAAACCTAAAATTGCCTAAGTGTTTATGTTCAGGATGTACGAGCTTGTTCATATTTTATTAGTTTTTTTATGGGATCGGGATGTTTGGTCCATGTTTAAACAAAAATTTCCTAAGTGATAAGCTCGGATGTTCGAGCTTTGTTCAGAATTTTATTAGTTTATTCATGGGATCAAGACGTTTGGTCTATGTTTAAACATATAATTGCCTAAGTGTTTATGCCTGGGATGTTCGAGCTTACATGGAATTTTATTAGTCTATTCATGTGATCGGGGATGTTTAATCCATGTTTAAACCTAAAATTAACTAAGTGGTTATGCTCGGGATGTTCGAGCTTGTTCGGAATTTTATTAGATTATTCATGGGATCAAGATGTTTGGTCCATGTTAAAACCTAAAATTGTCTAAGTGTTTATGCTCGGGATCTTCGAGATTGTTCGGAATTTTATTAGTTTATTTATGGGATCGGATGCTTGGTCCATGTTTAAACCTAAAATTGCCTAAGTGTTTATGCTCAGCATGTTCGAGCTTGTTCATAATTATATTAGTTTATTCAAGGGATTGGGATGTTTGGTCCAGTTTAAAACATAAATTGCCTAACTGATTATGCTCGGTATGTTCGAGCTTGTTCGGAATTATTTTAGATTATTCATGGGATCGTGATGTTTGGTCCATGTTTAAACCTAAAATTGGAAAAATGTTTATGCTCGGGATGTGCGAGCTTGTTCGGAATTTATCAGTGTTTACGACAACATGATGTTTGGTCCATGTTTAAACCTCAAATTGCCTAAGTGTTTATGTTCGAGATGCTTGAGCTTGTTCGGAATTTCATTAATTTATTCATGGGATCGGGATGTTTGGACCATGTTTAAACCTAAAATTGCCTCAGTGTTTATGCCCAGGATGTTCGAGCTTGCTTGGAATTTTATTAGTCTATTCATTTGATAGGGATGTTTGGTCCAAGTTTAAACATAAACTTGCCTAAGTGATTATGCTCGGGATGTTCGAGCTTTGTTCGGAATTTTATTAGTTTATTCATGGGATCGGGATGTTTGGTCAATGTTTAAACCAAAAATTCTCTAAGTGGTTATGCTTGGGATGTTCGAGCTTGTTTGGAATTTTATTAGTCTAATCAAGGGATAGGGATGTTTGGTCATGTTTAAACCTAAAATTGCCTAAGATTTTATTCTCGGGATGTTCGAGCTTGTTCGGAAATTTATTAGTTTATTCGTGGGATCGGGATGTTTGGTCCATATTTAAACATAAAATAGCCTAAGTATTTATGCTCGGGATGTTCGTGATGTTCATAATTTTATTAGTTTATTTATGTGATCGGGATGTTTGGTCCATGTTTAAACATTAAATTGCTTAAGTGTTTATGCTCGGCATGTTCGAGCTTGTTCAAAAGTTTATTAGTTATTCATAGGATCGGGATGTTTGGTCAATGTTTAAACTTAAAATTGCATAAGTGGTTATGTTCGGGATGTTCGAGCTTGTTCGGATTTTAGTAGATTATTCATGTGAACGGGATGTTTGGTCCGTGTTTAAAGCTAAAATTGCCTAAATGTTTATGATCGGGATGTTCAAGCTTGTTCAAAATTTTATTATTTATTCATGGGATCAGGATGTTTGGTCCACGTTTAAACCTAAAATTGCCTAGGTGTTTATGATCGGCATGTTCGAGCTTGTTCGTAATTTTATTAGTTTATTCATGGGATCGGTATGTTTGCTCCAGTTTAAACCTTAAATTGCCTAAGTGATGTTCGAGCTTTTTCGGAATTTTATTAGAATATTGATGGGATTGTGATGTTTGGTCCATGTTTAAACCTAAATTTGTCTTAAGCGTTTATGCTCGGGGTGTTCGAGCTTGTTCCGAATTTATTAGTGTATGGGATCGGGATGTTTGGTCAATGTTTAAACCTAAAATTGCCTAAGTGTTTATGTTCGTGATGTTCGAGCTTGTTCGAAATTTTATTAGTTTATTCATGAGATCAGGATGTTTGGTCAATGTTTAACATAAAATTGCATAAGTGATTATGCTCGGGATGTTCGATCTTTGTACGGAATTTTATTAGTTTTTTCATGGGATCGGGGGTGTTTGGTCAATGTTTAAACCTAAATTGCGTAAGTGTTTATGCTCAGGATGTTCGAGCTTGTTTGGAATTTTATTAGTCTATTCATGGGATCGGGATGTTTGGTATAAAATTGCCTAAGTGTTTATGCTCGGGGTGTTCGAGATTTGTTCAGAATTTTATTAGTTTATTCATGGGATCGAGATGTTTGGTCCATGTCTAAACCTAAAATTGCCTAAGTGTTTATGCTCGGGATGTTCGAGCTTGTTCGGAATTTTATTAGTCTATTTATGGGATCTGTATGTTTGGCCCATGTTCAAACCTAAAATTGCCTAAGTGATTATGCTCGGAATGTTCGAGCTTGTTCAGAATTTTATTAGTTTATTCATGGGATCGCGATGTTTGGTCCATGTTTAAACCTAAAACTGTCTAAGTGTTTATTCTCGGGATGTTCGAGTTTGTTCGGACTTTTATTAATTTATTCATGGGATCGGGATGTATAGTCCATGTTTAAACCTAAAATTGCCTAAGTGTTTATTCTTGGGATGTTTGAGCTTGTTCGGAATTTTATTTTGTTTATTCATGGGATCAGGATGTTTGGTCCATATTTTAACCTGAAATTGTCTAAGTGTTTATGATCGGGATGTTCGAGCTTGTCTGGATTTTATTTGTTTATTCATGAGATCGGGATGTTTGGTCCAAGTTTAAACATAAAATTGCCCAAGTCATTATGCTTGGGATGTTCGAGCTTTGTTCTGAATTTTATTAGATTATCCCCTAGACTTGGATCAGAAGATCATTTTAAGCTTATAATGACAGGCCTTTGGTGTCGGTTTCAAAGAAAATGTAGGAAAATCAAATAAGAGAATATAATTTGTAAATTTCATCTTAGTACATTTTCAATCCCCTCTTTTTCTTTTCTTAATACTTTGATGACCATGGGCTTTATTAGATTTACGGAACATTGTCAATGTAGGACCTTCACATGGTTCATCATCACGTAACTATGTTTTCTTACTATGCCTTTCTTTTTTCCTTATTCAATAGGCATTGACTTTTTTCTTGTAATAACCCTGAACATAGTTCGTGAATGACATAATAGCCCAGAACATAGTTTGCTCATGAAATTCATTATACTCCCTTAAGGTAATGATAAAAAAATTTAGGCTCAATTAAAAGTAGATATAATGAGTTTTCGTCAACAAAAAGTTGAATAATGATTAATTTCTGTTCTTATTCAATTAAGCTCAGAAGTGAACACTAGCGGTAAATATAGACAGAGTAGGCTTGAAAGACTCAAACATTCCAAAGATCGTCTAAATCATGTCAAAGTCAAGTTCATAATTATAAAAGTTTGCCTCAAAGTGCCCTCAAATAGGTTCTAGAGTGCTCTAAGATGCTCAAGACAAATCATAGTTAAAAAAAAATTCACTTTCCAACATATACTTCACTCATTCATGACTCAAAAGTGCCCAAAATGTTCCTCAATTTTGACGTATTACTGAACCAAGGATATTCACAAACAAGTCAAAAAAATTCAAGACTCTAGTTGAGATGGGGATTACTTTCACCATGTAATACAGTTGCAATTCTAATTCATTAATATCTTAAAGCTAAACTCATTTTCCAACAAAAGTTAGATGTGCTCAAGAACAACTTAGTCCCATGAACCCCATGATAGATAGAAGCATGCAAGAACAACTCAATCAATAGAAACAACAGAAACACTCCCCCAAACTTAGTGTGTGCATTGCCCTCAATATACAGTAATCAATAAGTGCAATAGCAAAACACATACCTCGACGACGATCGTCAGTGATCGTCGTCCTCTTTGTCATGCTCCGGTGGGAGGACTGGGTAGTATGGCTCATCCGGCTGGTATGGCTGGTATGATCGATCGCCAAACACACTGCCCTAAAATAATTTTTTTCCTTCAAATCAACACTTCCTCTCCCGAGATTAGTTCTTCTCCACCCACTCTGCAAAATCGACACAGAGTCAATCCTAGGAACAAAAAATTTGCAAATAAAACAAAAATTAACTATAAATTTAAAACGAAGAAAAAAGGAGAATATGGTGTTCTTAATTTATAGTCTCAAGTTGGACTTTTTACCAAACCCACCTCATGAGTCAAAATGGACAGTAGTAGGCGGACTGAAATCATTACCATGATAGTGTTTTAGCCGTTGTCCATTGACTGTGAAAGTGCCCTTTGTTGGATCACTGATCTCGATCGCTTCGGATGGGAATACTTTGGTGACAATGAATGGTCCCTGCCGAGACTTCAACTTGCCTGGAAATAGTCTCCATCTGGAGTTAAAAAGTAAAACAAAATCTTCTTCTTTGAAATCACATTGACTGAGCTTAGCATCATGCCACTTTTTGGCCTTGTCTTTATAGATCTTTGCGTTCTCATAAGCTTGGTTTCTAAACACGTCCATTTTGTTCAAGTGTAGAAGACGTTTATCACCTACAACTGTTAAATCAAAATTCAGATTCTTTATGCCCAATATGCCTTGTGTTCAAGTTCAACGGGAAGATGACATGCTTTTCCAAAAACTAACATATATGGTGTTGTGCCAATATGTGTTTTAAATGCAGTCTTATATGCCCATAAAGTGCCATCTAACCTCATTGACCAATCTTTTCTAGACACATTGACCGATTTTTCCAAAATTCATTTCACTTCTCTATTAGATACTTCTACTTGTCAGCTAGTTTGTGCGTGGTAAGGTGTTGCAACCTTGTGGGTGACACCATATTTGCTCAAAAGTTTTTCGAAGAGTTAAATGCAAAAGTGTGACCCACTGTCACTAATGATTGCTCGAGGGGTGCCAAATCGAGTAAAAATGTTCTTTTTCAAAAATTGCACCACCATTCTAGAATCATTAGTGCGTGAAGCTTCAGCCTCAACCCACTTTGAAACGTAGTCCACAGCGACAAGTATATAATAGTTGGAACATGAATTTGGAAACGGTCCCATAAAGTCTATACCATAAATATCAAATAAATCACATTCAAGAATATTGTTTAAAGGCATCTCATGTCTCCTAGAAATGCTACCCTTTCTTTGACATTTATCGCAAGCGGACACGTACCTGTATACATCTTTAAATAAGGTAGGCCAATAAAAACCTGATTCAAGTACCTTGGTATTAGTTTTAGTTGGACCCATGTGTCCCCTACCTCTCGGTCATGGTAGTGTCTCATGATGGACGACATCTCCTCCTCCGGCACCCATCTCCTAATCATATTATCTGCACAAACCTTGAACAAAAATGGCTCCTCCCACATGAGTGCTTCACATCAGATAAAAAAATTTCTTTTGATAAAACATCATTTGTGGGAGGACGGTGCTAACCAAATAATTTGCAAAATCAGCGTACCAAGATAGTGCAAGAACTTGAAAAAGATGTTCAGCAGGAAATTTTTCGTTTATTTCATCCTTTTCAATTTCATGCCCTTCAATCTCACTATCAATCCTTGATAGTTGATCAGCTACTACATTCTATACTCCTTTTTTGTCTATAAGTTCTAAGTCAAACTCTTGTAACAAGAGAATCCATCGAATTAAGTGTGGCTTAGCATCTTTCTTAGCAAGGAGATATTTTAATGTAGAGTGATCAGTGTAGCCAATTACTTTGGACAGACAAAGATAGGAATGTAATTCATCAAAGGCAAATACTACTAATAGAAGTTCATTTTCAGTGGTGGCATAATTTTGTTGTGGCTCATTCAAGTTCTACTAGCATAGTAAATGGTGTGAAATACCTTGTTCTTCCATTGTCCCAGTATCGCTCCCACTGCAGTGTCACTAGCATCCCATATCAGTTCAAATGGAAGATCTCAATCCGGTGCTACCAACACAGGTGTTGTTATTAACCTCTCCTTTCAACGTCTTGAACGCCTGCACACAATCAGGAGTGAAATCATATGGTGCATCCTTAGTTAATAAATGAGATAGAGGTTTTGAAATCTTTGAAAAATCTTTAATGAATCTCCTATAAAAACCCGCATGGCCTAGAAAGCTTCGAACCCCCCTTCACTGATACTTGTGGAGGTAGTTCTTGTATCACTTGATCTTTGCTCGATCCACTTCCATACCCTTTTGGAATATTTTGTGTCCCAAGGCTATTCCTTCTTGTGCCATGAAGTGACATTTTTCCCAATTCAGTACCAAGTTCGTCTCTTCACACCTTGTTAGTACCAAGTCAAGGTTTTGTAAACAATAATCCAAAAGAGTCCCCAAAGACAGAAAATCATCCATAAAGACCTCTAAAATTTTGTCAACCATGTCATGAATGATAGACATCATACATCTTTGAAAAGTTTCAGGCGCATTACACAATCCAAATGGCATTCTCCTAAATGGCGCATTACACAATCCAAATCGCATTCTCCTAAATGGAAATGTGATATCCCTGAAATTAATCATGTGTTTTATGGCCATTAATTATGATTTTGAGGATAATTTGGTATTATTATTATTTATTGAGGATGGGAGATTTATAGTTATGCGGTGGCATAACCTGATAATACATTTCAGGGTGCATGTGATGCATTGTGGGGATTGGTGTAAATTTGGCATGATATATTGGGCTTTGTTCTAGTGATTTAGAAAAATATGTTAATACTTTTTATGGTGCATTTTATGGAGTAAAGGCTTTAAAATATCAAGTTGGGATATTTTAATACATCATGCTAAATTCATGGGTATCATTTTAATTAATCCCCCTTCTAATAAATCCTACACCCCACCCCTTTATTCACTCATTCCCCACCACTCTTCATTTTCATCACTCAAACCCTTCCCCAAACCCATTCTATTGAGAAAAGAGGAGGAGAAAAGAGGGGAGTTTCAAGAACTTGAAATCTTTGCATTTTGATAGGGATTTGATGCTAAAAAGTAAGGAAACCCTCCTTATTAAGTTTTGGCTTTGTATTGTTGAGTTTTGAATTGGAAAAATTGGGGAAAATATGGGTTTGTTTTGAATGTGATGATACTTTATTGGGTTTTGGATTTTTATTACTATTAGTGTATGTTATAGTGTAATCTAGGTGTATTTGATGAATTGGATTGAAGGAACTGGAAGTTTTATGGGTTGAGTGTGTTGGAGAAGATGGAATGTGCAAAAATGGTGAAAATCGCGTGTACAGGACAATGCGATCGATCGCTGCGAAATAGCGATCGATCGCCCGAGGCAGTGATTTTTGGCGACTGATTGCCCAGTCGGAGATCACTAATCGATCGCTGAGTCTCACGATCGATCGCTCGAGACTTAGCGATCGATCGCTAGTTGACAGAGTTTGGGAGTGTTGCAGGGGGGGTCTCGTGATCGATCGGTGCACATTGGCGATCGATCGCGAGACACCAAATATTGAAATTTTGGTTATTTGATAGAATTTTTGGTAATGGATTATGATTTGTCTTCTAATATTGAGTTGTGCAATTTTATAGAGCTTTCCCAGGTGACAACATAATGCAGGGGATAAAGTCCTGCAACATCCCATATTTTAGAAAGGTACGTAGAGAGACGTACGCCAAACGGTAACATGTATTTTATATACATATTGGATTATGCATTGTGGTTGCATATATATATTGGATGCTTAGTGCATATCATGGTGAGTCGTTGTTATATTCGAGTGATGATTTTAATGCTTTGTCGTTGTCATTCGAAGCGATGATCGAATACTGATAAGTGTGATTTTTACACTTAATTTGATATAAGATTAGGGGCTTTTTTGTAGTGATTCTTGGAAAATATTACTCTTTTTTGTTTATATTTATATATTTCAGGAATCAATGGACAAATTCATAAAAGTGGAGGAAATAGGTTTAAAATGATGAAAAAAGACCAAACTGAGCAAACCTGGAAAAGAATGGGCAAAATCGTAATTTGCTGAAAATAGAGGAGGCGACCGATCGCCTCCAATGAGGTGACCGATCACCTCGAGGCAGAATGTTATAGCAATCGATCGCCAATTACTGCCGATCGATCGCCAGGACTCGAAAAATTCAGGATTTTGTTTCCATCTTGGTTATTTGGTGTCCAAACTTGGTGAAACTCTTCCTACCATAATTATGGATTATCATGGACGTTTTTGGGACTTTTTAGCTCATAATTGACCTACAACAAGCAGCCTCCATCACTCATCATCCTCTCCAACCATCCATACACCATAACCATTGAAGAGAAGACGCATCGGAAGAGACGGGACGACGGAGCAACGCAAGGAGTCAACGCCTCTCGTTATTTCCGTATTTCTAACTCTAGTACTATATTTTCATTAGATTTTAATGTTTATAATGTTGCAAAACATGTTTATGCATTGTTATTTGATGGAGATTGTTGGCCAGGTTTGTTATCAAGACTTAGGGGATCATTTGTATGAACCCATGATTTTAATTGAATGTTTTTTATTGATTCTTATTATCTAAGTGCATAGATCATTGTTCTTCATGCCTTTAAGGGTTTGACCATCCTTGAATGATAGTAAATTACAATTGAGATCGAGAGATAAAATTGTGATTCGATATAGTGATTTATGCCGTGGATTTCAGACCGAGATCGAGAGATGAAGTCAAATACACGTGTGATAGCTATAGATATCTAGTAATCGAAAGCTAGAAGTTTTCACGGATCTTAATACAATATTGTCTTGTTAAATAAGTACACGAGAGTGACTTACTACAATTTGATATTAGGTTTAATATAACTCGAGAGAGTAAATTAGATAAATTTAGAAAACTCGTCACCTTAGATTGTTTGAATTTGATTCTTAACTAATAGGTGAATTGTGGGGGATTACATAGGTGAACCGAAAGTCTTGATAATTGTTTCTTGTGATTATATTCTTATTCGTTCTTGTGTTTTTGGGTTGATCTTGAGTTCATTAGTCAATTTAGTTAATTAATCACAACCAGTTATCGTAGACTAAATATAGTTAAACTAGTGGCGTTTGGTACTGATTTCCTAGTCCTCGTGGGTTCGACACTCATACTTATATTATCATTATACTAAAACTTAACACCGTGCACTTGCGGTACATAATCGCTACACTCAAAAATACTGTTTAAAATAATAGCGATCAAGTTTTTGGCGCCGTTGCTGGGGACTAGTTTTAATAATATCAAATGAGATTAGTTGACTGTAGTTTAGTCATTTATTTGTTTTTATTTTTGATTTTTTTTTCTTTCTCTACTCTTCTACTGTTTGTGTTCTTTTGGTTGATTTTTGCAGGTTGTTATCTCTTGGTGCATGCTAAGGAGTAGAAAACCTACACTTGAGCCTCTTGATCTCGAGATTGAACTCACTTGTCAAAGGAGGCTAAGGCAAGCAAGAGCACATATGGCTAATACCGAGGAGATTCCGGTACCACTAGTTGCAAGATCACTCATGGACTATGCCCACCCTGCATTCCATGGATCACTGTCGAGTATGACGAGACCAACCATACAGGCTAACAATTTTGAGATCAAGCCTGCTATCATACAGATGATCCAACATTCGGTCCAGTTTGGGGGAGCCGCTACAGATGATCCAAATGATCACATCTTCAACTTCTTGGAGATTTGTGATACATTCAAGCATAATGGCATTACTGACGATGCCATCAGGTTACGTTTGTTTCCCTTTTCTTTACGTGATAAAGCTAAATCTTGGTTACAATCGTTGCCTGCAGGGTCGATTACCACGTGGGATGGGATGGCACAATTATTCTTGTCAAAGTTCTTTCCACCATCCAAGACGGCTAAGATGCGGAATGATATCACAACATTTGCCCAATATGATCCACAGACACTGTATGAGGCTTGGGAGCACTTCAAAGATCTACTGCGGAGATGCCCACATCATGGCCTCCCTATATGGCTGCAGGTACAAACGTTTTATAACGGTTTATTATCTGATAACTGTTCTATGATTGATGCAGCGTCAGGAGGAACTGTGATGAGGAAGACGCCCGAGGAAGCTTATACACTGTTGGAGGAGATGGCTGCTAATAGCTGTCAATGGCAGTCCGATAGGAACGTGCCAAAGAAGCAAGTCGGATTGCATCAAGTGAGTGAAGTCACTGCCATAGCTGCCCAGTTGGAAGCGCTTAACAAGAAGATCGATAGTTTGAGCATGCATGCAATGCAAGTTCAAACTATTACATGCGAGCTTTGCCAAGGAGGACATCCGAGCACTGAATGCCAGGTCGGTAACCCATTCATTACTACTAATGAAGCTGTTAATTTTGTAGGGAACCAACCACCACCGACCTACCCCTACCAAAACACGTACAATACAGGGCCGAGGAACTTTCCCCAACCACCACCGGGGTATGCAGCAAAGCCAAGCATGGAGGAGCTGCTAACTAAGTTCATATCATCGGCTGAAACAAGGATGAACAATCATGAGGCATCGATAAAGAACTTGGAAGTCCAAGTGGGACAGTTAGCAAAGATCATAGCCGAACGAGCACAAGGATCACTATCTAGTGACACTGAGACGAAACATAGGGAGCAAGTCCATGCTATCATGTTGAGGAGTGGAAAGGAGGTCGCTGAGAAGAAGGATGCACACATTGAGCTGAAAGGCGAGGCGAACATCAAGCAAGAAGAGGTCCAAACACGTGACAAAGGTAAGTCTACTAAGACCTCTACACCCATCACACCTGCTAAGGTAGATATCCCACCCCCATTCCCCGCTGCGTATAAGAGAGCAAGATTGATGCTAAATTTGCTAAATTTTTAGAATTGATTAAGAATCTTCATATTGAGATGCCTTTCATTGATGCTATTCGGCACATGCCGAATTATGCTAAGTTTTTAAATGAGATTCTGTCAAAAAAGCGGAAACTGGGAGAGCATGAGATGATAAATTTAACTGAGAAGTGTTTTGCTGTCATTCAAAATGATTCACCTCCAAAGTTAAAGGATCCAGGGAGTTTCACTATACCTTGCAAAATAAATTCTAAATCTTTTAATAAATCTTTATGTGATTTGGGGTCAAGTGTCAATTTCATGCCTTTGTTTGTGTATAGGAAGCTGGGCTTAGGAGAGCTAAAAGCAATCAATGTCTCATTGCAGATGGCAGACAAGTCCATCAACTACCCTCATGGGATTGTGGAGGATGTACCGGTCAAAGTTGACAAATTCACCATTCATGTGGATTTCATGGTGCTTGACATAAAGGAGGAGGCGGACATGCCATTGATATTAGGAAGACCATTCCTAGCTACTGGAAGGGCATTGATTGATGTCCAAGAAGGGAGGTTGATCCTCCGAGTAGGGGGGATCAAGTTACTTATGATATGTTTAAAGCTGTGAACACTACACTCACTGAGCACCGATGTTTTAGTGTCAATATAATTGATACACTATACGTTGATGCGATGCAGGTTAAGAGTGAGAAGAAGGTCGATGTTACATTGAATGACCAACAAAGAAGAGGTAAATTTTGTGTCGGGGACTCGGTATTAATGAATAGGAAAAAGATGAGATTTTTTCCATGGGAGTCTGATGCACTAGGCTGGACCGTTCAAAGTTGTCAATGTTCTACCATTCGACACCTTCAAACTGAGAGATGACCATGGGGGACTATTCACTATGAAAGAGAAGTGGTTACGACATTACCACATGGAGGATGGAAAATCATCCCCTACTGGCCATTGCGGCACTTGAGCGTAAATGGTAAAAAGTCCAGCTTGGGACTATAAATCAAGAACTATTTCTTAATCCTTTGCTTTGTTTTTAGTTATTTTGGTTTGTTTTGTTTTGCTTTTGTCTTTGATTTTGGCGAGACTCCATACATGTTGTGATCTGTCCAACACTATGCCCCACGAGCTGACGATGAATTGGACAACGATCACTGACGATCGTTGTCAACGGTAACTGCTTTGTCTTACTTTCCATGCTTATTACATTGAGGACAATGCATGAATTAAGCTTGGGGAAGTGCATTACTGTGTCATGCTTCTTATTTGAAAATTGATCGTTTATTGAGCACCAACAAAAATTTTCTTGAAAATGAGTTCAATTAGTAAGATAAGAATAAATCATAGTAGTGGTCTCTATTCCATTATGATATTAGTCTCACTTTGCATGTCAACTTAAGTTTTGATGATTGTAAAACTTGTTTGTGAATATCTTGTTTTGAGTAGCATGTCAAAGATGAGGAATATTTTGAGCACATTTGAGTCATAATCTTGTGAAGTGCATTTGTAGTAGTGAAATTTTTTGTGAAATTAATGAATTATTTTGAGCATCTTAGAATACCTTAGAAACTATTTGATGATGACACTTTGAGGCGAAATTTTATAGTTATGAACTTGACTTGGAAATGATTTAGGCGATCATTGGACCGTTTGAGCCTTTCAAGCTTACCATGTTTACATCAATCTCTAGTATCCTAATTTGAGCCTAAATGAAAAAGAATGGAGTATGTATAACATACTATTAGCCCCCATTCGACATTTTTTGGCAACTCATTATACCTACCTTTATGAGCCTAAATTGAAAGAAATTATCCTTACCCAAAGGGAGTTCTCATTAGATGCAAATGAATTGCTACATTTGGATGAGCTTTATTATTGAAAAAAAGATGATGAATGAGAAAAGAAAAGAATAGAAAAAGCCTTGAGAAAAAAATTTATCCAACTAAGACCCAAAGTGGCCAAGGCTAAAAGAGAAAAAGAATAGAAGCTCAAGTTGTGATAACAATATGAACATTACATGCTTATACTCTCTTCTTTGTGCTATCCTATCCTTTCTTTGATGCCAAACACCTAGGCCTAACGCTACAAGCTTAAAAAGACCTATTGATCCACGTCTAGGGAGTGACTACATTAGTGGAGAAGTTATTTGAAAATAGGTCTATGGAATGCTCAAGGATAATCTTAACTTTCATTACCTAGCATGATTTGATCTATTCGGTGACATGTTGTTTGATCTAAGGGAAAACACAACTGGTTGAACATTTTTTATTGACTTTTGTTTGTCTGTAAGTGATATGTCTGAGGTACATGATTGACTATGAATTGGTTTATTTGAATCTTCAATATTGAACTTGACTGTGTGATCTTATTTCTTGCTCGAGACGATCAAGTTTAAGTTTGGGGGAGTTGATAAGTGTGATTTTTACACTTAATTTGATATAAGATGTTAGTTCCGGATTTTAAAGATGACAAAACAAATCAGAACGGATCGAGGGAAATCAGACTGACAAGATCGATCGCTCAAAGCAGATCAAGCTAATATGGTATATCGCAAATCAGATCGGATCGATGGAAATCAGCCTGACCAGATCAAAGCTTCAGATCGATCTCAACTATTATCAGATCAGAGCAAACAAGGCTGAATAAGATTTGCTCTTCAGTCCGAATCATTAACGGATATTTATTGAAGCATTTAATGTTGTAATTAATGCTGAAAAATACCAAGGACTGAAGATTACCATAAAAGGTAAGAAGACAAAGAAGAGCTTACCTGACAGTCGCCGAAAGCATGAACCAGAATCGCAAGTACCCAAAAGAATAAGACTGCAGCTTACTCAGAGTTTGAGCAGAGTCAAGAGTTGCACATAAAGGGAAATAATGTCGTTGGTACATGTAACTATAAAAGGATGCAACAGAAGAGCTCAAGAGAGAGTCTGATAAATCGAAAAACGCAAAAGAAAGCTAAACAGCACAAGCTTACAAGCTCAGACATTCTCGAGCTGAAAATCTTCATAAGCACAAGCATATTGTAATATTTGATCATCTTAGGATCATTGTGTGCATAGACTAAATCAGTCTATCTTTTGTATTCTGTACTAAGATAAAGAAGTGAGAATCAATTGTAACTGTCAGACAGAGTGTGTCTGAACAGATTGAGAGACTAGGAGTTTCAGTCTGGTAGTGAGGTAAATCCAGCTGAATCGGGTTTGTACAACAGGATTGTATAAATCAAAGTCTTCTAGTGGAATCCTTCCTTAATTGGAAGAAGGGGAGACGTAGAAGGATTACACCACCTTCGAACTTCCAGAAACATATTCTGCATTTTATCATTCTGAACTTGTTTTACTATTCAAGCCATCGAGCCGTTCTTACTAGCTAAGAACAGACCGTTCCGCACTAAATCATTCAGTGGTCTGTTCTGCAGAAAAGTTGATTAAGAAACAGATTTCTTCACTAATCCGAAAGAAATCACAAAGGATTATTTTTAATAGGAGTGTTCATTAACCCCCACTCTAAACACTCCGGACCGATCCTAACATAAGATTAGGGGCGTTTTGTAGTGATTCTTGGAAAATATTACTCTTTTTGGTTTCTAGTTATATATTTCAGGAATCCAGGGCCAAATGCATAAAAGTGGATAAAATAGGCTTAAAATGATGAAAAATGACCAAACTGAGCAAACCTGGAAAAGGAGGGGCAAAATCGTAATTTGCTGAAAATAGAGGAGGCGACCGATCGCCTCGAGGCAGAATGTTATGGCGATCATTCGCCAATTACTGCCGATCGATCGCCAGGACTCGAAAAATTCGGGATTTTGTTTCCATCTTGGTTATTTGGTGTCCAAACTTTGTGAAACTCTTCCTACCATAAATATGGATTATCATGGACTTTTTGGGACTTTTTGGCTCATAATTGACCCTCTCCAACCATCCATACACCATAACCATTGAAGAGAAGACGCATCGGAAGAGACTGGACGACGGAGCAACGCAAGGAGTAAACGCCTCTCGTTATTTCCGTATTTCTAACTTTAGTCCTATATTTTCATTAGATTTTAATGTTTAGAATGTTGCAAAACATGTTTATGCATTTTTATTTGATGAAGATTGTTGGCTAGGTTTGTTATCAAGACTTAGGAGATCCTTTGTATGAACTCGTGATTTTAATTGAATGTTTTTTATTGATTCTTATTATCTAAGTGCATAGATCATTGTTCTTCATGCTTTTAAGGGTTTGACCGTCCTTGAATGATAGTAAATTACAATTGAGATCGAGAGATAAAATTTTGATTCGATATAGTGATTTATGCCGTGGATTTCAGACCGAGATCGAGAGATGAAGTCAAATACACGTGTGATAGCTATAGATATCTAGTAATCGAAAGCTAGAAGTTTTCACGGATCTCAATACAATATTGTCTTGTTAAATAAGTACACGAGAGTGACTTACTACAATTTGATATTATGTTTAATATAACTCGAGAGAGTATATTAGATAAATTTGGAAAACTCGTCACCTTAGATTGTTTGAATTCGATTCTTAACTAATAGGTGAATTGTGGGGGATTACATAGTTGAACCGAAAGTCTTGATAATTGTTTCTTTTGATTGTATTCTTATTCGTTCTTGTGTTTTTGGGTTGATCTTGAGTTCATTAGTCAATTTAGTTAATTAATCACAACCAGTTATCGTAGACTAAATATAGTTAAACTAGTGGAGTTTGGTACTTATTTCCTAGTCCTCGTGGGTTCGACACTCATACTTATATTATCATTATACTAAAACTTAACACCGTGCACTTGCGGTACATAATCGCTACACTCAAAAATACTGTTTAAAATAATAGCGATCAAATACTTGCCGTTGTCATATCGTAGCGGTGATAGAATATTTGCCGCTAATATGTCGCAGCGATGGTAAATGACGCTGTCATTTTAAAGCAATGGATATTAATGTCGCTGATATGTCGAAGCGAGGGGTATTAGTGCCGCGGTCATGACAAAGCGAGGTGCATTAAAATACACTGTTTTAACAAGACTGTGATTGGTTATTGGTATTGTTGGAACGGATATATGTCATGACATTTATTAACTGTATTATAATCTGATGATTATGAATATAAGTTGTGGTACAGGGACAACCAAAGGGACTGTTTTAAATGCATTGAATACAGGAAGTGCTTTGTATTACGCTTTATGTATTATATATTATAATCATATTGTTGTGAATATGGTTTATTATATGCTCATGGTTTGGGGTTGTTCATGTAGGAGCTTTTGGCATGGAGGGCTAAGGTCAGGGTTGATGCGGTGAGCTGTGTGAGGAGTGCTACTGGTATAGCAGGACATGAATTCTTTTGTATAGTTTCTACACTGGGTAGAGTAAATCTATAGCCTTTACATTCATTTTGTGGGAATGTAACTAATTCCTTTTGGAAGTTTTATTTTGCACTGTAATCCTTAAGCTCAATGCATCAACATGAACCCTTATACTCTGATGAATGTATGTTTAGCTCTCTTTATGTCACTTAATCCACACTGAAGGAAACAAGGCCTACAACAAATGTACCATAAAGACAAGTGAAGGTAGTCTTCTCTTGGTCCTCAGGTGCAATAGTTATTTGATTATACCCAGAATATCCATCCAGAAACAGTAGAAATCATATACTGTCGGACGCTCTATCATTTGGTCAATGAATGTGGGGGAAATGGTCTTTAAGGGTGGCTTCATTTAATTTCCTATAATCAATGCAGACGCGCCAACATGTGACTGTTCTAGTAAGAATTAATTCATTGTTTCATTTGTAACTACATTCATACCTCCTTTCTTGGGCACACATTGCACAGGACTAATCTATGCACTATCAGAAATGGGATAGATAATACTTGCATCCAGAAGTTTGATGACCTCAGCTTTTACCACTTCTTGCATCTTTGGATTCAACCGGCGTTGTGGTTGCACCAAGGGCTTGTAAGTATCCTCCATCAAGATCTTATGCATGCACGTCGATGGGCTTATCCCTTTTTATGTCCGCCACTTTCCATCCAAATGCTTGCTTATGCTCCTTCAAAATCCTAAGTAGTTTGTCCTCGTATATACCTGTCAAAGATGAAGAAACAATTACAAGTAATGAATCATTAAGATCTAAATAAACATACTTGATATGAGGAGGGAGGGTTTTGAGTTCAAGAGTTGGTGGTTCTTCAATAGAAGGCTTTTGTGGTTTATGTCCCTTTTCCCCAACTCTCTTAAATTGCTCTTCACACGCCTATTGTGAGGAAGAATTACATTTAAATGAGGGATAATCTCTTTCAACTCGACATTCTCATCCAGCCCTTCCATGTCATCTACCAAGCATGCTTCCAATTCGTCCTTGCGTGTTCCCTTAAACACATTCGCAGACAACACATCAATCATATCAACACTAAAACACATATGATCATCATGTGGGTGTTTAATAGCTTTAAAAATGTTGAAAGTGACTTGATCCTCCCCTATACGGAGGATCAACTTCCCTTGCTGGACGTCTATCAATACCTTTCCAGTAGCGAGGAATGGTCTCCCCAAGATCAGTGGTGTGTCCGCATCTTCTTCCATGTTGAACACGAGAAATGCGCCAGGAAGATGAATTTATCAACCTTTACTAGAACATCCTCAATGATTCATAGTGGGTATGTAATGGACCTATCTGCCAATTGTAATGAAACAGCGATCGGTTTTGGCTCTCCAAGCCCTAACTTCCTGAAAATTGACAAAGGCATAAGATTAATACTTGCACCTAAATCACATAAAGATTTTGTAAATGAAATAGACCCAATAGTGCAAGGTATAGAAAAACTCCCTGGATCTTTTAACTTAGGAGGCAGTTTGTTTTGGACAACTGCATAACACTCCTCAGTTAACTTAATCGTCTCGTGCTCACCCAATTTCCTCTTATTTGATAGAATATCCTTCAAAAACTTAGCATAACTAGGCATTTGAAGTAAGGCATTAGCAAATGGAATATTTATTTGTAGTTTCTTAAAAATTTCTAAAAACTTAGCAAAACTAGCATCTACCTTAGCTGTAAGGGCCCCCGTGCCCTTAACCCATTTTTAGTGTATTAATCCATGCCATTAGTGCATACAATCATATTATCATGGGAAGAAAACAATATGCAAGCATAGCATCATATACCAACTATAAAATTTCTTGCATTAGAACTCCATAATATTCAACTTCCCCAACAAAAATCATTTACAAAGTATGCACCCTCATAATACACTAACATACTCTCATTTCATTTAGCAATTCCGTATTTAATTGCATGCAGACAGTAAATGAAAAAAGGAAAGCCATATCCATTTATACATTCCATATACACATAAGAACGTGCTCACATGAGAGCACCCAGTGAATAAACGTGTATGTAATGTATAAGATACTCTACCAAATATCGTCACTGGTGCTTCGATCCTGGAAGCACCTCCCATCCATATCTCGATCTCCACTCCGGATCTACCGTTATGCTTATTCAACCGGCTCTGGTACCTCGATCCTGGAAGTACCTCAAATCAACAGCCCGAGCCCCCACATGGGGTGAGCATATCAATACCACCAATCCAATAATCATAATATTACAGTTCATAATTGACAGAAAGTAAATGTCATGAATTTAAATGATACTCCCTGAATGGTATCATCCTCATCCGAGATCCCCAGTATTGTCCATGTTCTCAAAATAATCAAACTCATCAAATTCCCAAAGCCAGTTAATCACCACATAGATTAACTAATGTCATTTCTGTCATGCTAGTTCCATAATCAAATATGGTCAAATCATTAAATAAAGGACCGTAGATCTCACATATATCTAACCAATGATTCCATGTTTCTATTTCATTGCTCGCTCCACAATAGCAGCATTTTAACCCCACGCTTGCTCAACAGCAGCGACGTCATAATCGATTGTCACTCAATGGCGACAACATCTCAATCATTGATCGCTCAAAAGCGGCACCATATGATTTCCAATACATATATAGTCATTTATAGCAATTACCGTAAACCATGCATTTCAATATCCGTTTATTGCTAATACCATATACCACACATTTCCACATACATTTATTGCAACATTGTGTACCATGCACTCAACAATTGCAATTATAATAAAGGGCTATGCTCGTACGTCATACGTACCTTATAATTCCGTAGTTCGAGTCCAACCTTGCCTGAGTCCCACGACCCGATGAGTTATGTGCTAACACATAAATAACTCACAATTAAACACAAGCATGCAACCACGTGCCCAAGCACGTTCATAACCCCAAACTTATCGTCAATCCATGACGATTTACCATTTTAAAAGACCCCGGGTTAAGCATGCATAATACCCGAAATATTCCATTTTATAAGTTTAAATGATAGCCAAAAACTCAACCGAGAATTCCATTTTATTAAACTTTGGCTCCAACCAATCCATTTAAAAGTATAGCATTCCCATTGGAATATAGACATTGTCCCGGAAATGGGCCACTTAAACCTCGATTCCAAAATCCCGACATTTTCCAAAATTTTCAAAAAAAACATCATCCTTTGAGCGGCGATCGATCGCCAATTTTATTGCGATCGATCGCCCCTGACTAGTGACCAACCAGTGCTTCATCGCGATTGATCGCGAGTCTCCGCGATCGATCGCCAACCCACATGTGATCGATCGCCGAGACCTTGCGATCGATCGTCAGCATTGTTTATCATCACCAAAAATCCAGCTGCTCGTCGCGATCGATCGGCCCTCCCCGGCGATCGATCGCGACCTGCGATTTTCCAAAAAACTCGAGCTTCCATGGTGTTTTTCACACCCAAACTCAAAACCAACACCCCATACACCATCAACACCTCAAATACACCATTTAAAACCAATAAAAACTCTAAAAACTCAACTTTGGATTTTTAACCAAAAATCCCTAAATCCAAAACCAACTAAAACCTTAACCAAATTCTACAATACTACTACCAAATCGAAGACAATGATGAGGGGAAGATTAATACCTGATTATCTTCAAGAAATCCTGCTCCCGAGCCAAGCTACCAACAATTTCTCTTCCAAGGGATAAAAGAGGGGAAATGGGGGAGGGTTAGGCGCGCAGAGAGAGAGGGGAGAGAGAGTGAATCCGTGCAATGACGGAATACCGAGTCTACTTGGTATATATAGTACCAAAACTCCAAAATACCAATCCCCTCACAAATACATCATGACTCATTAAAAATCATATGTTTTCAATAATTACCTCACAATCTCTATTAACATTACCAGCCCCAGTACAAAGTACTCTGGACCCCAGATCTCACCAAAAACCAAATTCCAAGGTTATCACCACGATGAGAATACCATCTCATCCCTTGGATCCAACGACTCCAAATACCTGATTTAAAATCCCCGAGAGTCCCGCAATTAATTCATAATTGCCACAAATAAAATCCATTAAGGATTATTACCACACCGGGATTAACACCATTAATTCCCGGGCATCACATTAGCCTTTTTAATGCAGCAGGAAATGGGAGAGGGATTTGGTACCTTCTTGGGTGGTGTGATAGGTATAGTGGTAGTAGTGACGTACCCTTGTCGCGTGTCTGACTGTCGTCCTCGCCGTCCAACTCAACTTTGTGCTCATCGCTTTTATTTTAAACAATTATTTTCAGTGTAGCGATTATATACCGCAAGTGTACGATGTCAAGTTTTATTATATATTATGAAAAGTATGAGTTTCGAACCCACGATGATTAGAAAGTAAGTACCACGTTCAATTAGATTAAATATATTCAGCCTACGATTATAGAGTGATTATTAAACTAAATTGACTTAAACACAAGAATCAACATAAACAGCAGTGACAGATTATGAATAAATATGATAAACAATTATCAAGACGTCGGTTCACCCATGTAATCCCCCAAAAGTTGTCTATTAATTAAGATTCAAAATTATACGTTCTAGGGTGACGAGTTTTCATAATTCATTTGTTATACTATGGTCAAGTTATAACAAGTGTAGTATTAATCTACAATAAACCACTCACATGTCCTTATTGAACGATTAATACCGAACAACGCTTTGTGTAAACTTCTAGCCTTCGATTTTTGTAAATCTATTGTTATCACACGTGTGCTAGATTTTACTTGGTCCGTCTCAACCAAAAACCCACGGCCTAATTTACTATGTCGTATCGTAATACCAAATTCATGCAAAAGGTAGCTAATCTTTTGAAAGCATTAAAAACGTAAATTATGCGCACAGATCATAGAAATCTAGCCAACAACCATTTCAAATAATAATGCCAAAATATGTCTTTCAACAATATCGACATCAAAAGCTGAAATTCAAAAGTGACTAAGTTCAGAAATACGAATAAACAAGGGCGTCACTCCGTGCGTCATTCTGTAATTCCATCTCTTGCGTTGATCTTGCTTCTTCAATGATTTGTGGTATTTTTGGTGTGGATGGAGGGTGAGAGGACTGCTCCTAGGTCTGATAAAAGAGGTGCAAAAGTCCCCCTTTTCGTGCATTAGGCCATGTATAAATAAGAGAGGAGGTGTATGGAAGAGTCTATCTTGAACAAAACTCAAAAAATATTTGTTTTTTCCAGAAAACTCCTATTTGCGGTCGATCGCCAATAGTGCCTGATCAATCGCCGAATCATACTGACGTTGATAACCAAAGTTTTCATATCCGCGATCGATCGCGACTTTTTTACCATCAATCGTGGATTTCTTCTGGACGATGGCGATTGATCGCGGCTGAGTGTCGATCGATCGCCAATATGAACTGGTTGGTTCCTCGAGTAGCAGCTCCGCGATCGTTCGCCGTGATGATGCCGATCGATCGCCGAACTCGAAATCTTCAATCTTCGAGATCCCGGTCCTTCTTTCAACGTCTTTGCTTGGTTTGGTCATTTTTCAATATTTTTATCTCGTTTCCTCCACTTTTATGCTATTGGACTTAGATTCCTGAAATACAAAAATATATACCAAAATATGTAAATCGTCCAGGAATCAAAACGATAATCAATACAAAATCATAGCAAAATAAGTGTAAAATTGACACTTATCAATAGTCCCAGTGGGGAACATGTTTTTGGGGGGCAGGGCGAAGGTTGTTGGGAGCAGAGGAAGGTGTTGGGAAAACGATTTCTAAGTTTTGGTGATTACAAACACCTACTGGATATTAAAGATCAACCGGATGCTAAAGACCTACCGGATATTAAAGTCTCACCGGGTAAAGCCATCAACTGGAAGAAGACATCAACCGGATGAAGTCATCAACCGGATAAAGTCATCAACCGGATGAAGTCATCAACTGGATGAAGACATCAACCGGATGAAGTCATCAACTGGATAAAGTCATCAACCGGATGAAGACATCAACTGGATAGATACCAACCGGACAAGCTATCAACTGATAAAGACACTAACCGGATGAAGTCATCAACCGGATAAAGTCATCAACCGGATGAAGTCATCAACCGGATGAAGTCATCAACTGGATGAAGACATCAACCGGATGAAGTTATCAACTGGATAAAGTCATCAACCGGATGAAGACATCAACTGGATAGATACCAACCGGACAAGCTATCAACTGATAAAGACACTAACCGGATGAAGTCATCAACTGGTATGAAGTCATCAACCGGATAAAGACATCAACTGGAAGAAGACATCAACTGGATAAAGTTATCAACTGGTAAAGACATCAACCGGATGAAGACATCAACCGGGTGAAGATATAAACTGGATAAATATCAACTGCAAAGTCTCTCACTGAACAAGGACATCAACTGGTCTTAAGAGGATGAACGACCAGTTGAACAAAGAAACCAGCAGAAGTCTAAGCAACAAGACAAAGTAAGTACAACATTCTCTGACAAAGGTACAACAGAGCGGCGCACCCTGCTATATCTCCGCCACCATTACCGTCAGAGTGAAAAGAGCCGTTGTTTTCCAAAATAGGAAAGAAGACAACAGGTATTTGGAAAGCTAATCCATTCCATATACAAAAAGGCTACCGTTGGACAACAAAACCTATAAATACGTCCAAACAGAGAATGAAGAAGAGCTGAGCAACTTTCAAACTAAGAGAAATACTTCAAAGCAAGAAAGCTATACGACTGATATTTCAAACGTTCAGCAAAGAGCAGACAAACCGCAAAACTGAATCTGTGACAGATTATTTTCAATTGAAGTCTGCTGCTTAGAAACTCTCAAAGCTAGAAAGTTTTATTCTGTAGAGAGTGTTGTAAAATCACTTGTATCCTAAAGATAAGAAGAGTGTGATTGCTAGGAGTTTAGGCCAAGTGTGTTAGTGCCTAAGGAGGTTGTATACTGTAAAGTGTAAACCAAGTCTTCTAGTGAATCCTTTCTGCAAAGGAAGAAGGGGAGACGTAGAAGCGTTGTGCTTCGAACTTCCAGAAACAATTCTCGTGTTATTCGTTTACTGCTTTATTACTTCAGTTTTATTCCTCACAAGTTTTGTAGACGTCTTCCGCACTATAATAAGTGTCTACTGACTTGCCTGTTATTGAGAAGCAACTGTAACACTTAACAGTTTACAGTTAACCAGAAAAGAAATCGAAATTATATCTAGTGTTTATTCAACCCCCCCCCTTCTAAACACTACCCCGATCCTAACAAGTGGTATCAGAGCTTAGGTCTTCTCAATCTTGAGAAATTACCATTCACCAAAACTGATGGCCTCATTCAGCAAAATTCCAATGTTCAAGAAAGACGAATATGATGACTGGAGGATCCGCATGCAAGCACATCTAAGTGCTCAAGATGATGATATGTGGTATGTGATCACCGAAGGACCGTTGAAAATCATGAAAGTCAATACAGCTGCTTCTATCACAAGTGGTGATCCACAAATGGTAGAAAAGGAAAGATCTCAATGGTCAAATGAAGACAAGAAAAAAGCAAATCTAGACAATGTTGCTAAAGATATTTTGTTCAAAACCTTGGACAAAAATATGTTTAACAAAATCAAAATGTGCCCAACAGCCAAAGAAATCTGGGAGAAGATTGCTCAACTCTGTGAAGGAAATGATCAAACCAAAGAGAACAAGCTTACTGTGGCTTTGCAGAAGTTTGAGCATATCAAAATGATAAATGGAGAAACTCTCAATGAGTACGATGAAAGAGTGACTGGAATAGTAAATGAACTAAGCAGTCTGGGTAAGGAGTTACCCAACAGAGAAGTCACTCTCAAAGTGATGAGAGGTCTACCAAGAGAATGGGATGTCAAGACCATTGCTATGAGAGAATCGAAGGATATCAACAAGATAGATCTACATGATTTGTTTGCTGATTTAAAAGCCTATGAATTCGAATTAGGCATTCGGGTTGAAGATGAACCAAGTTCAAGTCAACCAACAAAAGCTCTCACTGCATCTGAGTCTCTGCCTACTCCTACTGAAATGACTCCAGAGAAGATGTGTAACGATGCGATGGCAATGTTCGTAAAGAAATTTGGAAAATTCATGAAGAAGAACCAGAGACCTTATCAATCATATCCTCGAAGGCAAAGCTCCAAAGGAAATTCAGAAGAAGAAGAGCGAGTATGCTTCAACTGTCTCAAACCAGGGCACTTCATCGCAGACTGTCCTAAACCCAAAAAGGATGATCACAAAAGAGGATCCAAGGATTACAGAAAATCCAAGGAAACCAGAAGAACATCCAAACGGGACAGAGATCAAAAGGTTTTAGTGGCAGAAGATAGTAAGAGCAAATGGGCTGATTCTGAATCAGAATCAGAGGAGTCAAATAGCTCATCCAGCGAGAGTGAAGACGAAGAAGTCCACTGCTTAATGGCGAATGATGAAAATGAGGTACATGAAACCAACCTATCTGAATTTACACATCATGAACTCACCAATGCATTGCAGGACATGATAAATGAGTATCAGACGCTATACGAATCTTTTGAAAGCTATAAGACTGAGCACTCAATTCCAACTAAAATGCTTGAAAACAAACTTGATTGTGAACAATCAAGGGAGTTGAATTGCTTAAGGGAAGCAGCCAGTCGCCTAGTGAAAGAAAGAGATGAAGCCAAGTGTGAGTACCAGAAACTCAGCAAACTGGTTAGCACTTGGAATGCGTCGACTACCAGAAAGGATGAAATGCTTGAGTCTATAAGGCTTGCTGGTGATTTAACTGGCATAGGCTTTAATAGCAATGACAGCAGATCATCTGGTAATGAGCCTCAACTGTGTCTAACAAAAGGCAAGGTTCAATCAATGAACTTTGTAAGATCTAGCACAGTATATGACCCATATGAACTGGTCAAAGAACCTGTTAAAGCAACACTCATCAAAGAACAGGTACAGCACAGAGGTATCGGTTATGTAGAACCACTCAAAGAAGCTAAACCAAGGCAAAAGTTCAGAAATGAACTTAAAACCACTGGTCGAGCAGCTAGAGAGGTTAAACCCAACTGGTACTACAACTGTAAACCTGTTCAGAAGAGGTATATGCTAAATAATAGGAACTACAAACCAAAAGCGCATGCATACACATATTATCACACTCCAAAGCTAAAATCATCACCTACATGTATAAATGCACACACATTTCAGAACACACACCGACCTAAGTCATTCAGGGTCATACAAGTGTGGGTTCCGAAAGGACTAATCCTACCAGGACCCAAGTAGGATTGGGTACCAATCAGTCTATCGCGTTAATTGCAGGAAACTAGAATGCATCCAGTTCGGAGCTCAGAATGGTTCCTAGACAGCGGGTGCTCTAGACATATGACAGGGAATGCAAGCTTATTGTCTGAACTAGTGGACTCCACTGGACCTAGAATAACGTTTGGAGATAACGCGAAAGGTAGAACCGTAGGTAAGGGTAAGATTATCTACGGTAACCTCATCATTAAAGATATTCTCTTAGTTGAAAATCTATGCTATAATTTGATTAGCATAAGTCAATTATGTGACAATGGTCATTCCGTAGAATTCAATCAGCATTCATGCATAATTAAATCTACTGATGGCAATGTATTACTTATAGGAAGAAGGCAGGATAACACATATAAAATTGATTGGAATCTTAATCAGCCTACTTCCTTTACTTGCTTAGCTGCCCAGAATTCTTCCAAAAATTGGCTTTGGCACAAACGGTTGAGTCACTTAAATTTTAAAACTATTGCTAGTCTGCGTAAACTTGATCTAGTTGTTGGACTGCCTCAAATTGAGTTCTCAAAGGACAAGATCTGTGCAGCATGCCAACTCGGTAAGCAAATCAGATCCTCCTTTAAGAACAAAGGGAGTAAATCTTCTTCTCGGTGCCTAGAGTTGCTGCATATGGATCTGTTTGGTCATATACCAGTAACAAGTCTAGGGGGAATGAAGTACACCCTAGTGTTAATAGACGATTACACTCGTTTCACGTGGGTCTTGTTCCTAAGTGGTAAAGATCAGGCTACTCCAAAGCTGATCAAATTACTGAAAAGACTCCAAAATGAGAAATCGTGTGGGATAGATAAAATTCGCAGTGATAAAGGTACTGAGTTCACCAATCAATCACTCGAATCATATCTAGATGACCTTGGCATTAAACACGAATACTCTGCAGCTAGAACTCCTCAACAAAATGGAGTTGCTGAGCGTAGGAACCGCACTTTGAAAGAAGCTGCGCGAACTATGCTCGCGGAATCAGAAATATCGCAGAAATTTTGGGCAGAAGCTGTCAACACAGCATGTTATACGCAGAACAGATCGATGATTAATAAGCGAGCAAATAAAACCCCTTATGAGATCTGGAATGGCAGTAAGCCAAATATTTCTTATTTCCATGTGTTTGGTTGCAAATATTTTATTCACAACAATGGAAAGACTCATCTCACCGCCTTTGATGCCAAATCTGATGCTGGAATATTTCTTGGCTATTCTACAGTTAGTAAGGCATTCAGAGTATTTAATAATAGAACTCTTAATGTAGAAGAATCAGTGCATGTAAAATTTGATGAACCTACTGACTGTACACTATCCGATATACAAATAAACAACTTGAGTAATCGACTGGAAAGCACTTATATTGACGAAAATGTTGATGATGAGATTGATTACAGAAGCAGGGCTGACTGCTCCTTAGAACCAGAAATCCCTGAAGCTCAAGCAGAGGAGTCTGCTGGCCAACAAGCACTGCAGCCAGCCATCAATGAAACAGTGGCATCCACCTCTACTGCAGTTGAAGGAACCAATGAGAAAGATGGGTCAATCAGAATCTCTGATTTACCTACCCACATCCAGTCAACTGAAGAACTCAACCCACTAGGACCTTCGCTCCGGTGGAAGAAGGATCATCCACCCGAGCAGGTCATCGGTAACCCTCTTGCTCCTCTACGCACCAGAGGACAAATGATTAACGAATTTCTTCATGCTGCATTCATATCTCATATAGAACCCAAGAAGATTGATGAAGCTATATTAGACCCAAGTTGGGTAGAAGCAATGCAGGAAGAACTAAACCAGTTTGAGCGAAACAGAGTATGGTATCTAGTACCACGACCACAGCATCACACTGTAATTGGCACCAAATGGGTATTTAGAAATAAATTAGACGAAAATGGAACAGTAATTAGAAATAAAGCAAGATTAGTTGCACAGGGCTACAGACAGGAAGAAGGCATTGATTTCGATGAAACCTTTGCCCCTGTAGCACGATTAGAAGCAATTCGCATATTTCTTGCATTTGCTGCATTTAAAGACTTTAAAGTCTATCAGATGGATGTTAAGAGTGCATTTCTTAACGGCAAACTCCAGGAAGAAGTTTATGTTGAACAACCTCCTGGATTTGAAAACCATCAGCAGCCATCTCATGTTTTCCGTCTGAATAAAGCTCTGTATGGTCTAAAGCAAGCTCCCCGTGCCTGGTATGAAACTTTATCAAAATATTTGACAGAGCACAACTTTGTTATTGGCACGGTGGACAAGACCCTTTTTAAATTTACAAAGGAAGATCATACGTTGCTAGTTCAAATATATGTTGATGATATTATCTTCGGGAGTACTAACCCAAAACTGTGCGAAAGATTTTCTAAAATCATGCAGGAACAATTCGAGATGAGCATGATGGGAGAGTTATCATTTTTCTTAGGATTGCAAGTCAAGCAATCTAGTGAAGGAATTCTGATAAATCAGTCCAAGTACACCAAAGAGCTACTGAAGAAATATGGAATGAGTACCAGCTCAGCTGCTGCTACACCAATGAGCTCATCCGCCAAACTCGACTTGGATAATTCAGGAATACCAGTCGAAGTTACAATGTATCGAGGCATGATCGGATCTTTACTATACTTGACAGCCAGCAGACCCGATATTATGTTTGCAGTATGTATGTGCGCCCGGTTTCAAGCAAATCCCAAGCAGTCGCACTTCACTGCTGTCAAGAGGATCCTAAAATACTTAAAAGGAACCGAGAATGTTGGTCTATGGTATCCAAGAGACTCAACCTTTAATCTCATTGGATACTCAGATGCTGACTATGCTGGATGTAAAATTGACAGGAAAAGCACCAGTGGATATTGTCAATTTCTTGGTGATCGGTTAATATCATGGGGATGCAAGAAACAGACATCCATCGCAACCTCCACTGCAGAGGCAGAGTACCTTGCTGCTGGAAGCTGCTGTGCCCAACTGCTCTGGATTCAGCAACAACTCAGAGACTATGGAATTGAGTCCACAGAGGCTCCTATTTTCTGTGACAATACGTCTGCCATTGCCATTACATACAATCCAGTTCTTCATACTCGTACTAAACATATTGACATTCGTCATCATTTCATCAGAGATCATGTTATGAAGAAGGAAATACGGCTGGAGTACATTTCCACAGAACAACAGGCAGCAGACATCTTCACAAAACCCCTACCGGACGCTAAGTTTTCTTACTTTCGAAATATTCTTGGTTTAATTGAAATTACTTCTTGATTATTTTGATTGGGTAATGGATTCAGGGGGAATTTGTTAGTTTAGTTGCATTCATTTAGGGGGAATTTCTGTTTTAATTGTATCATGGTTATTTAAGCTAAGCTGGTAATACAAATGGTCAACTGCAGTGGGGGTATTCGTACCAGTAGGACTCTGCATCCAGTAGATGTTTTCCTACCAGTCGAACCCCACATACCAGTTGATGTTACCAAATATGCTTTGACAAAAATAACCCTCGATACTAATTAACCTAATGAACGTCGGAATTCAAAATTACTTTTGTGTAAAAAATTTCACTCCCGCCTAAATCCTGTCCTTTTATTTTTGGTTAAAATCTTTCTAATCGTTAGATGATTGCCACGTATACATGTGTCCGCTCATCTACAGTACGACGTTACATATACTTCCTTTTTCACCGCCTTTAGTTTTTCTCTTCTCTTCATCTTCTCCAAACATCTTACTGCTACAATCGTTTCTTTCAGAAAATTTCCTTTAACAGATTGCTGCTGCTTCTTCACCTAAATCATTCAAAATGACGAAGACTGTTCAACCGAGTTTTATCACAAATGCTGTTCACGTCGACTTTAACTCCATATACACTTCATCTGATGAGGAAACAAAGGATTTAATTCAAAAGCTGGATTCCTCAGGGCTATTAGTGATCCTAAGCCAGGCTCCCTCATTTTACCAGGAAGAACTACAAGAATTCTTTGCCACAGCAACTGTTGTGGATGACACCGTTGTGGCATCCATCTCTGGGCAGTCAGTCACCATCACTCAACCAGAGTTTGCCACTCATCTATGCCTACCCTCCACTGGACTCTCTGACTTTTCGACTATTCCGGCAGACCTGAGAGAAGAGATGCGGCTTACAGTGTCGGACTCTGACCATCGTATTCAACGACCTCCCTTCAGGAAGGTATTAATGAAGAGCCACTATCGACAACTGGCAGACATCATCTCAAAGGGGATCCTCTGTAAGGCAGGATCATTTGATATAATTACCCCTGAGAAGTTTGACGTCATGAGCGCCATATGCAAAGGGTTGGAGATCAACTGGTCAGCTGTACTATTTCAAATACTGACTAGTCTCGTCGTATCTGGCAAAGGTCAATCCGGTTTTGCTCTCCCTCTAAGCAGTCTATTTGAGAGCAAACACATCAAGACAGGAGCTCTCTCTCATCTTCATCCAGGGAGACTCATCACTCACAAATACCTTCAGCTTCATCGCCAACGAAGTGGCAGAGAAGGTGGAGCCACAAAGCGCCGTTTGACTCAAGTCATTAGTGACTCGGAACAGACTGTCTCTGAATCCGCTGAGTCTCCTCCTCCTCCTCCTCCTCCTAAGAAGCCAAGGACCAGAAAAATTGCTCCTCTAGTTGCCCGTCAGAGAGACACTGCCACATCTGACACTATCTCCTCTGCCGGACCTACAGGTGTTCTTTCTGACAGAGAACCCAGCCCTGTCATCCCTTCAACTGGGGAACCCACTGCTGTATTAGCCATGGTGTCTGCTCCATTAATAGACACCCCTTCAGCTCAGGTGAGCTCTCAGCAGGCCCCAGGCTCCATCAGCTTCAGGACACCCAAGTCTACGTGTCCTTACTGTCATCCCAAGGCCACTCCAGCTAACAAAGGAAAATCTCTTATTGCTCCAGTGTCCACTCCTGTTGCATTCGAGATTCAAATGGTCATGGATGCAGTTAACGCCCAACTGGAACCCCAACTGGAGATTTTTGATCGTTGGGTAAAGGCTCGAGTACAGGTTCGCTTTGATGATATCGACCCAATTCTGGCTCAGGCAAAGCAAGATGAAAACAAAATCCTGACCTATCTTCAAATCCCCGAACCTGAGAAAAGTTTGAAGCTGCGTGATGTCTTTAGGATTATGAACTATGTGGGCGGACTCCAAGATCTTGTTACATCCCGCGTTCAAATGTTTGATGGCCATTCAAGAACAGCGAATCATGATCGAGCAGTTCTAAACGCTCTAGGCCTCAAGCTGGAAATGGCTGAGCTTGCTCTTCATGATCTTCGCATATCCACTGGGATTCATTCATGCTCCTCTTCTGAAATTATTGCAAGCCCTGATCAGCCAGATCTACAAATGGCTATTGCAAATTTAGAGGTTGTCCCTCCTACTGTGGAGCTTACTTCTACTGCTTTGGAGACCTCTCCTACTGGAGCAGACGCCACACCAACAACTTTGGAGGCAGCATCCTCTGCTCCCAGCTCTCCACATGATCAACAGCCCCACCAAATGATTGTTGATCACACCAATGTCGATTCAGTTATTCAGAATGTGGTTCAGCTGGTCACCATCTCCTCTGCAAATAATGAACCAAGTGAATCCTCTCATTCCAATGATCATACTCAAGCGTCTGCTGCTGGGATTGATCAAGACAATGCTGAACTGGATGCTCAGCATGTGGAAGAAACTGGAACTATGGATATAGCTATCTCCGCTTCAACTGCGGCCCCTCATATTGACGCTACTACTTTGCCATCCACTGCAGTCGTCATTGCTCCTCCCAATGCGTTTGCCCCTGCTGCTGATATCCCGATGCTTGCCGGCGATCCGTCCATGGATCAGGAACTATCCGAAGGTTTCTTTGTCTTCACAAACCCTCTGGACGAGCCACCAAACATCGCTGCCCAGCTAGCTCATCTCTTCACCGCTATTACAGCACTGACCCATGACGTTCATAAGCTTAAGCAGGAAGAGAGGGCTGCAACACTTGTTTTAGGAACTCTTCAGCAGCAAACGGACTCTAAATTTCAGCAAGTCTACGCTGACCTAAGTAGTTTAACTACTACTGTCACTAGACTTCAAACCTTTGCTGAGAATGCGGTTGCAGAAGCAGTTTCTCATATTGGCCAGGCGCGTCTTCAGATCAATCAGAACAATGAATCTCTTCATACTGCCACCTCAATGGCTCTTGGAGAAAAGATTGACGACGCCAAAAAGATTTTGACTGATCAATTGGCCACCATGCAAGCAGCGTTTGCATCTCAAATTCAAGATATCTGCAACAGTCTACCTGCTGCTCCTAAAATTATCCGCAGGCTGCCTGAACCCAGTCGAACTGCTCCCTCTTCTCAGAGAGCGTCAAGTTCAGCTGATCATTCATCCCCTGCAACTGGAGCACTCCCTCAATCCAGACCCACTGCTCAACAAAGATCTCGAAGTCCGCGCCACCCGCCTACCGAAAAACGCGACTATACCAAACATTGGTTAGGGCGCAAATAGTATCACTTTCTGACTCACTCTTACTTATTCTTATTTACTTACTGTGTTAAATTGACTGTCTCTCTGTATTCACTATTTAACATAAATGCATTCACATTTATTGCTACCTTGTTTTTCCTATAAATAGAGGTTCTTGTTTGATCACATAACACACATTCACTCATCATGCTTACTTTTAAGTTATTTCTCATTCCCTGGTTTTCTGTTAGATCCTTTCCTGCTTCATGGGTTTATTACTTATCTAAATCAACCCCTCATGGGTTGATTACTTATCTAACCCAGCTCTGATAAGCTTCAGCGCTTTGATCCTGTTCTGGTGCTCCTCATCAGTCGGGAACTACTAACAGCAGATGCCTGGGTGCTGATGACAAAAAGGGGGAAGATAGAGATAGAGTATTCTCAACAGAGATAGAATATTTTTATTAGGTGATTCCATAAAAACTAAAGGAGCTGCCTGATGAATATTCATATGACTCTTCCTCTTCCCGACATTCTCTCTGAAACAAGGTGGATCGAGCTCTTCCTCTCCGCAACTAAGTGAATCGAAGCCCTCCGGTCCACTTTGTTTAATTAAAGAGATATTTGTCATGTATCATCTATTTTATGTAAAACTAGACTTGTCTTAGACTCTATTCAAAGTGTAAGAATTCATCTTATATAAAGATGAATCTCTCTCAATTGTCCAGTTTGATTACAACTTGTAATCTGCTTATATTTAATGAAAATTTCTTTTTCATGATGTCTTCAAGCATTTTCAGGACTTTTCTCTTATTTACTCTAGTAGGAAATCGATTACTGCTTAGTTTTGTCATCACCAAAAAGGGGGAAATTGTTGGGAAAACGATTTCTAAGTTTTGGTGATTACAAACACCTACTGGATATTAAAGATCAACCGGATGCTAAAGACCTACCGGATATTAAAGTCTCACCGGGTAAAGCCATCAACTGGAAGAAGACATCAACCGGATGAAGTCATCAACCGGATAAAGTCATCAACCGGATGAAGTCATCAACTGGATGAAGACATCAACCGGATGAAGTCATCAACTGGATAAAGTCATCAACTGGATGAAGACATCAACTGGATAGATACCAACCGGACAAGCTATCAACTGATAAAGACACTAACCGGATAAAGTCATCAACCGGATGAAGTCATCAACCGGATGAAGTCATCAACTGGATGAAGACATCAACCGGATGAAGTCATCAACTGGATAAAGTCATCAACCGGATGAAGACATCAACTGGATAGATACCAACCGGACAAGCTATCAACTGATAAAGACACTAACCGGATGAAGTCATCAACTGGTATGAAGTCATCAACCGGATAAAGACATCAACTGGAAGAAGACATCAACTGGATAAAGTTATCAACTGGTAAAGACATCAACCGGATGAAGACATCAACCGGGTGAAGATATAAACTGGATAAATATCAACTGCAAAGTCTCTCACTGAACAAGGACATCAACTGGTCTTAAGAGGATGAACGACCAGTTGAACAAAGAAACCAGCAGAAGTCTAAGCAACAAGACAAAGTAAGTACAACATTCTCTGACAAAGGTACAACAGAGCGGCGCACCCTGCTATATCTCCGCCACCATTACCGTCAGAGTGAAAAGAGCCGTTGTTTTCCAAAATAGGAAAGAAGACAACAGGTATTTGGAAAGCTAATCCATTCCATATACAAAAAGGCTACCGTTGGACAACAAAACCTATAAATACGTCCAAACAGAGAATGAAGAAGAGCTGAGCAACTTTCAAACTAAGAGAAATACTTCAAAGCAAGAAAGCTATACGACTGATATTTCAAACGTTCAGCAAAGAGCAGACAAACCGCAAAACTGAATCTGTGACAGATTATTTTCAATTGAAGTCTGCTGCTTAGAAACTCTCAAAGCTAGAAAGTTTTATTCTGTAGAGAGTGTTGTAAAATCACTTGTATCCTAAAGATAAGAAGAGTGTGATTGCTAGGAGTTTAGGCCAAGTGTGTTAGTGCCTAAGGAGGTTGTATACTGTAAAGTGTAAACCAAGTCTTCTAGTGAATCCTTCCTGCAAAGGAAGAAGGGGAGACGTAGAAGCGTTGTGCTTCGAACTTCCAGAAACAATTCTCGTGTTATTCGTTTACTGCTTTATTACTTCAGTTTTATTCCTCACAAGTTTTGTAGACGTCTTCCGCACTATAATAAGTGTCTACTGACTTGCCTGTTATTGAGAAGCAACTGTAACACTTAACAGTTTACAGTTAACCAGAAAAGAAATCGAAATTATATCTAGTGTTTATTCAACCCCCCCTTCTAAACACTACCCCGATCCTAACAGAAGGTGTTGGTTGGAATGAAGCTCGGGGTTCGAGAGGAGGAGTTATGGGCACCGTCTTTTTGGCATGAGGGGTTTTAGAGGAAGAACAATGACCCTCCGGCACCGCCCTCTTACGAGGACGAGTAACCAAGGATTCACCCTTGGGTTGATCAGTGATGTCTATGATAGGGGAAGTGGGGGGACCACTAGCAGGGGCTCCACAACCGAAGGTGTTGGATCCTTTGATCCCGATGCTTGCCCTGAAGCTTGGTTCTTTGATGTCTGACCCTTCAAGTTGGCCAGCATCCTGGATCTGTTCATTTTCTCCTCTGCATAAAAAGGGACAACAAGGTTAGTCCAGACAATAATCACTATTTACGAGAAAGGGAAGATGGTATAGTCATTCACCGAGGGGCATGCGTAACGATGCACCCTTCGGGCTCAGCAAGAACATGTACAATAGTCTGTCATCAATAAGCTCCGCCAGATTGTAATACTGGTCGCCTAGTTTTCGACGAACGGATAGATACGGTTCTTTATCGAGGAGACCCTTAATAGATTTAGCCCTCAGGTCGCTCCACACCATGAGGCAGTCCCAAGGCTGAGATGGGCGAACAAAAAAGTAAAGTTTCTTCCACTCCTTTATTGAATATGGGTAGATCTTGAGAAAACCGACCTCTGTTCTAGAAAGAATAAAAAAGACACACTTCCTTCTTATTTAGTTGGAAGAAACAGTTAAATAATTCAGGAGTGGGGGTAAATCCTAGAAAAGAAAGAACGATAAAAAATCAGCCAACAACCTATAACTATTGGGAAACAGTTGGCTGAGCGAAACAACAAAATATTTTGCAACAGCAAGAAAGAAAACATGGATAGGAAAGCGCAAGACCCTCAAAGTTGGTCTAAATAAAAAGGAAAATAATCCTCGGGGGCTAAATGGGGGCACGATCCTGAAGAGTGAGCAATAATGGAGGTATTTTCATGAATCTCCCATTTGGCTCAGATGTGGGAGAAGTGTTGACTAATACAAATCCTAGACTCGAAGATTTCGTACCAAGGAACCTTGGTCGTAACCAAGCCCTGAAGAAAAGATGAGGTAGGCAGAGGAGGAAGGTTGGAAACAGAAGACATACTTGATGATTGAATACTTTGAAATTCTGAAGAAAAGATGTTCGCTCGTCTGATGTTAGCTATGAAACATAATGAAGCAAGTGAATAAAATGAAGGGGTGATGACATATTTATAGGGGGCATCAGTTGAATCGTCATTTGATCAACGCCGTCCAAAATAAATCGAATGAACGGTTATAGATGAGCCTCGGGAAACCAAAAGTCATGCGGCGTTCTGAAAACATTGGGCGGGAAAAAACCCCCGAGCAGCAGAATGTGGATTTTACCTCGAGATGATAAATCGAGACTTCAATACTCTCATCTCGATTTATTTCAGGAAGGTGATGTGATGTCATAGGATAAACCAACTTCTTAGGTATAATCCCAAGCGAGCGCCGAACAAGAAGAATCATGCTCGGCATACTGGTCAAAATGTAGCAAGAAACCCGAGCGTAACTGACAAATCATCCTTTGCGGGTAAACTTCGTGCGTTAATGGATGTGGATTTCTCGGACACATCTTGAACCAATAACGCCACGATCATAGAGATGGTGGTCCGGATTTTACGCAAATTAATCGTTAGAATCACTACTATAAATACGTCTTGTTGGCCTCAGTTTAGTGGGCTGAACTTTCAAGTTAAGAAAAGACTCCGAAAAAGCATATTATATTGGTATGCTCGGTCTTTTACTCTTATGCTTTATTGAAAGTTCTTCTTGAGTCCAAATCCTGTAAATCCAAACAAATTCATAGTACAGATTTATACTAGATTAGGTCCAAGTTTTTCCTTCAATTCAGAGGTTTTCCACGTAAAAATTGGGGTGTCTTTAATTTATTTTCTGCAACACACTTATTCTACCGAACACAGAAAATAACGGATCACATCAATAATAATATAATTATATATATGTATATTATATATGTTATTTATTGGATAATTACATAACATATATGGCTATACTTATACATGGTTCATTACCATATTATAAAAAGTCATTAACATATTTAATTATTTTACCATATTAACATATATGGCTATGCTTATACATGGTTCGTGGGAGATAATCAAGATTTTAGTTCATTTCTTTTCGCAAAAAAAAAAAAATTGTGAAAAAATCGTTTTCTTAGGAAATGATTTCTTCACAAATAAAAAAAAAATTGTGAAGACCATATATAATTATATATATATATATAATAAAATTAAAAATTGGAAAATTAGAATATGGTAAAAAAATTTAGATATGATAATAATTTTGACCATAATATAATAAGTCTGATTGGCGATAGAATTAGGAAGACCATAATTACTGGAAACAAGTACACTTTCAAACTCAATACAAAAAAAAATTAAAAATAATTTTTTTTGTAAATAAACCGTTTTAAACGGTTTCTTTACAAATTAAATTTGTACTGAAATCGTTTTCTAAGAAAACGGTTTCAGTACAAATTTTTGGTATTGAAATCGTTTTTGAGAAAACGTTTACGGTAGATTTGTAAACATTTTTGTTTGATGGTATTTGATAAATTTAATATTTTGATTATTAGCCCAATTTATCATATATGGAAATATATAATCTGATTTTTTCATTTTTAAAAATAGAAGAAAAAAGCTCGAATTACGGAACCGTAGTACAAACAAACTTGAAACCCGACCAGGTTACCATCGAAACCACGAGATGCATGAGAGTGAGAGGCTGTACCTTTCTCCACTGTAAATGCAATTAGTTGCCCTACTTCTCTAGGACAGCTTTAATCAAGGATGTAAACTCGCTGACCTTTGCGTTGACTTCATAGACTTAATATAATTAAATTTAATTAATTAACTTAATACTATTTAATACACTGCATGTTTTTAATAGGACAGTTGGCTCAATAACGAATATATATTACTTTTACTTAATTTTGTATAAATATTTATTGTAATTTTTTTTTGAAACATATAAATATTTATTGTATTCATTGTTATTATATATTTCCTTGTCCTCGTGATCATTATTCTTATTCTAATTATTAATGTTTTTAATATTCAATAAAACTTCAAATTCATCACTATTGGAAACTAGTGTTTCTCCATTTTTGGTTAAGTTTTATTCTTATCTCTTCAAATATGGAAAAATATAATTTATTTCGAACATTAATAAAAAAAATGCAAACAAGAAAAATTAAATAAAATCAATAATATGTATCGCACACAAGGTCAAACTCCTATCTTATGGTGTAATAATTGCTCATGTTAGGAGAGTGGTCGAATCATGGCGCTTGAGCAGTTATACGCTTAAAATATTTGAGTTGCACTGTTACCACATACTATAGTTTTTTTGGAAAAACAGCAAGCGATCCTACAATTGGTATCAGAGATAATGTCACTTGTTCGATGCTCATGAGTTGCAAGAAAGTTCAATTATTGGAATACTGGTTGTTGTGGTGCAGTAATTGTCTTTATTATGAACTGTTAGATGGTTTAAAAGATTTGAGTTGTATCGATGCCACCAACTATAATTTTTTATAAAACGGCAAGTGTTGGATTCTACATTCTAGTTAATCAAATTTGTTCGAAGTTATTTCATCTTTTGATTAATCAATCATTTTCTATGGTGCTAATTAAGGCTCAAAGGCTACATCCTTCTTGCGAGCTTTTAAAATTTTATTTTGTATCAAGAGATATTAAGTAAGGAATTTTTAATTTGGGTAGATTGCATAAAACCCCCTGTGTTTTGGTAAATATGCACGAAACCTCCATGTTTTAACAAAATAAGCAAAAAAAACCCATCTATTTACTTAAACTGGGCATGAAATCCCACTATATTATTAAAAAAAAAGTGAAAAGGCCCATCTTTTTTGAAACATTGAACGAAACAACATATGTTAAACAAAATAGGTAAAAAAAAACCCATCTATTTTCTTAAATCATGCACAAAACTCCTCGATTTTACAAATAAATAGTTTTTATTTAATCTTGTTAAATTATATGCAAGTTTTATGAAAATAAGTTTAAACGTCTATATATAGGTTTATATATAACTTATATTGTTGTTGTTATATATATATATGTTTATTATTGTGTAAATATATTTTATGATTTTTTTTAAACACAATATATTTTATGATTTTTTTTAATGCAATATATATATATATATGTTTATTATTGTGTAAATATATTTTATGATTTTTTTAAAATATGCACATTTTTTTATATATGCAATATATATATATATATATATATGTTTATTATTGTGTAAATATATTTTATGATTTTTTTAAAATATGCACATTTTTTATATATGTAATTGTTGTTTACACAATATATTCAAAACTTGAAAAGAAATAAAAAAAAAAGGAATTTGAATTGGTCAACAAGAATGCATACATTAAAGAAAAAGTTTAGAATATGATTCATAATCTATTTTAAAATCACATCTTAAAAATTATTCACTTTAACATTTTGAATATTGTTCGTTTTAAAACTAAATAAGAAATCATTATACAAAAGAATAAGATATGTAGATGCGGAAAAATTGGAGTGCATATTGAACAATCGAGGGGTTTTGTATGGGATTTACAAAAACAGTGGATATTTTTTTGAATAATTTGCTTAGCACGGGTTACGTGTAAGGTTTAAAAAAATAGAGGAATTTTTTGTTTTTTTTATAACATATTGAGGTTTCATGCATAATTTAAGAAATAGAGGGGTTCTTTTATTAATTTTCTTAACACGTGAGAGTTTCATGTATATTTACGATAACAATTTATGGTTTAATACAATTTACCTTTTTAGTTTTATAAAATTATAAATTTATCGTTGATATTGGTGCCCACTTGTGCGATAACATGTTCAGCCACCCTGTTAAGCATGCTATAAATTAAATAAATGATTTTTTATAGAATTAAATAAATGATTTGATGTATCAAAGATCTGTTTTTATTTTTTAAAAATTTTTTGTACGTGAAAAAAAAAAAATCTTGTACATTTTATCCACCAAAATATACATACATATCTTTTCATAAGTAAATATAACCATATATCTAAATAAATTTATATGTCCACATATGAACACCAAATCACAATGAGGTATAAAAAAAACTAAATGAGAGTTATCTTCAAGTGTGTATAAGTTACGACCATATTCAAATTTACCTTGGGGACGAATAAATGAGAATGCCATTCTCCTCCAGGATTAGTCGGGCTAAAGTCCGAATAACTGGATTTCCTAGGATTTTGATTCTGTAAGTTATCAAAATTGATTATAGATGGTCCTTTTGTATAGGATCAAAAGCCAAGACTGTCTAACTTACATGGCAATTTTCTGCAATTTTCCATAACAATAATTGTTGGATACAACAATTGTTATTGCTATGTGATCGATCGAAACGTGGTGTTTATGATGTTGTATTGTTTAAAATATTTGAGTTACACCGTTACCATCGGCTATAACTTTTTGGTAAAGCCGCAAGCGATTGATCACGTGTTTGATTCTCATGAGTTGCAAGGAATGCAATTATTGTGAGGGGGATTGTTGGGTTACAATTGTCATTGTTATGTCATCGATCGAAACGTGGTGTTTATGAGGCTGTAAGATTTAAAGATTTGAGTTGCACCGTTACCATCAGCTATAACTTTTGGTAAAGCGACAAGCGCTTGATCCTACCATAGTTAAATATTAATTCTCTACATTTCTCACAAACATATAGTTGTTTCTGTTTCTAATCGGAAATAATTTTCGATTCCAAATAACTATTTGTTTATTTTATTTTTTTAAAGAAAGTAGTTCAACAAAAAGAATATTAAATCAATATATGTATATATATGTGTGTGTGTCAACGGTACCCTAATACCCTAAAGTTGGAATGAATGAGAAATCAGAAATTGGTTGATAATTAACCCATATCATATACATAATTATGATTTCACATTAATTAATTAACGTTTCGAAGTACTGGGGCACCACGAGAACCCCACAAAAATTCTTATTGAATAATCTTAAGCCCTTAATTATGTTTTTTTATTCGAGTTAATAAATCCATTATATTGCTTTTTAAAGACAAATAAAAACTATAATATAATGTATTATTTCCAAAAAAAAAAGTAATAATTACATCAAAATTATCGAAAAAGCGACACTATGATCAGGGATGTAACATCTATTGGGGCAAAGTTGAGCATTTGACTAGCAATCCACCAAGTGGTTCATGTATTTCTTTAAATCTTGTATATATTTAAGAAACAATTTTCTGAAAATAAAATATATTAAATATGCTAATAAAAAAATGGTGGTATTAAAAGACTTAGATTACAAAGAATATTTAAAATATTTGAATCATTTTGAATTTTGATTTGAAACAGCAAATGCATAATCACTTGACATGCATATATCTGTCACAACCCCATATGGCGTAGTGGTATAAACTGTTGGGTTTTCGTATCCCGGCGCCAGATCCAAACGCAGCAGAAAATAAACAGTGACAGATCTGACCCGGGGACGTTCGATCGCGCCTGATTCATGTATTAGCATGCAAATATCAAAATATAATGCACGAAAAGGAATTACCGTTCACCGACGTGAATCTGATAGCGGTGACCCTCGAGTCCAACCAACCTGACCAGATCTACAAGCTCAGCACCAGTGCTAGTTTGGTATGAACTTTCAGAGAGCGTGAATTGATTGAGAGTGATTAGGTCGTACTAACCCTCTGATACAAATGTCATATTTATAGTTGTAATACGCTAATTTTGGTCAGGGTTAATATAAAGCCCATTGAGCCAACGTTTGACTTGTAGGGTATTTATGCTAACATAAACATCTCCCAATAACGAAGATGTGTGAGTTCAAATCCACGTTAAAACATACTGCCAGCAGCGTGCTAAAAAAATAAAATAAAACAAGATCATGCACTTTGAAATAAGGGTATACATTAAATCGACTCAGCTCAATACTAACTCAATCAAGCCTTTTTCGATGAGGTATTGTACCTCTGTACAGCAATGACCAACCTCAAGAAATTGACAACCAAACTACTCACAAAAAGTCCCCAAATTGCATACCCAAAACCAAGATCACTTCTCTATAAAAACCCTGGTTACATTTCCAATTCGTTCACCATAAAAATACCATAAAAGGCACCCCAATTTAACCCTATTTTCAAGCCAAATGAGAATCCAAAAGTGCATAGTTTTTTGTATATTAGCTATATTGTCAAGTTTAAGTGCCATATCTTGGGCATCAACGAATAGTTATACAGAGGAAATTTTAACTCAATGTGGGTACACCAGATATCCAAACTTGTGTGTACAAACATTGGCAGGATTAGGATCCAAGAATCAAAATATTGATTTCTTGTATGCCCTTGTCAACAAAACTATCTCCGAGACGGGGTTACCTCGTTCCAATTTTGTTAAATTTAGCTCACATTTCATCTCCCTCGAAGCTCAACGAGCCCGGATGGCGATCGGTATGTATGCACATACCACGATTTTTCACATTATTTGATTATATATTAAGAAAAAACGATTTGTTTTTTGTATTTTGCTTAGCTGACTGTCAAGAACTGATGGAAATGGCGCTAAAACGACTTAATCAGGCGAAGGAGGCGATTCAAAAATCCCCGAAGAAGTACAAAGAAGACATCCAAACATGGCTTAGTGCAGCTCTAACTTTCCTACAGACTTGCAAGGATACAGCTGAGGATCATGTGCTGTCAAATGTCGTTTTATCCGAAATTTACAAGAAAATGGACTATCTTTCTGAATTGTGCAGCAATCCGTTGGCCCTGGCGAACAGAATAACTCGAAATCCGAAAGATGAACTTCCCACAAGATCAAGACGACTGCTTGTGGATGAAAAATTCCCGAGTTGGGTATCGAAAAACGACAGGAGACTGCTCGAAAGCACGGAGATTAAAGCCAATGTTGTTGTTTCGAAAGATGGAAGCGGGGACTTCGATACGATCTCTGATGCAATCCAGGCTGCAAAAGGAGGCCGATTCGTGATATATGTGAAATCGGGTGACTACAATGAGAAAAGCAACACTAATAAAGATGGGATCACTTTGATTGGCGATGGAAAATATTCTACGATCATATCCTCAAGTAGCAGTGTGGGCAAGGGATCTTCTCTTCGGGGATCTTCAACTTTTTGTGAGTTTTTTCCTTGTTCTGTCATTTTTTTATAGAATTTGGTGACTTGTCTTTCTGGATTATACTTTTTCTTAGGGGGTGTATTCAATCTAGACTTTTATTGACTTTTAATGACTTTTTTAAATGATTGACTTTTATGGAATTGATAGATTTCTATTGACTTTTATAGAATTTCATGGAGTTATAAAAAGATTTGTATAGAGTCTCGTAGACTTTTTCAATAGATTTCTATGGACTTTATCGACTTTTAATGACTTTTTTAAATGATTGACTTTTATGAAATTGATAGATTTCTAATAACTTTTATAGAATTACACGGAATTATCAAAAGAATTTTATAGACTCTATAGATTTTATAACTTATAATTGATTTCTTTGAACTAACAATTGAACATAAATAACTTATTCAACATATAATTTTTTTTTACTATTAATGTAAACACATTTTAATTATTTAACAGTAAAAAATGTGAAAAACACATATTCAATTCTTTTGCATGGCAAATATTGAACAACTTTTTTTGCATCTTCAAGATGACGACTTTGAAGATTCAGTTCATGTTGCTATATAATTGTAATCCATAATTTTGTGTAATAAAACAAAAGTTTTCTATTAAATAACATTTTATAAACTTAAAATTTTTTTTATGATAGTTGACTACTATAAAAATTCTTAAAACATATTTTTAAATTAAACATGATAATTTATATCGTTATAAATATCTTTTATTTTAGAAAAATATTTATTATAATTGTTTATAGATACAGGCCCATACAATCGTTTTAAAAATCTATCATTTAATATAAAATTGAGCACATTAACTTGCTATTTTATCAAAATACTTGTGTAAATATTAGTATTATATTGGATAAAAAAATAAGATGTGAAAAAAACAATAATTGAAGAAAGAGCCGTACATTAGGAATTAAAGAAAGGGTACATGTAGAAAACAGTGGAGGAAAAGCCAATGGGGAGGTGGTCGTGTCGGAAATGAAAATAGCAAAGAGTAAAGAGAGATGATGATAATTAGGAATTAAAAGTCATTCCAAATCTTTACTATGAGTGGTGGAGAATTTTTAACTTTTTTGGGATGTACATGGGGCATCAAAGTTTGTACCTACAGATTTCAACAGAAGTCATTAAAAGTCTATGAGATTTTGGATACCTTTAGACTTTTATGGAGTTGTAAAAATCCAAGTTCGAATACCACCTGACTTTTTAAAACTCTACAAAAGTCTGTCTTGAATACCATTAGACTTTTGTAGAGTATATAAAAGTCTGGATTGAATACCTCTAGACTTTTAAACTCCATAAACGTCATTAAAAATCAATAAAAGTCTATAACCAATACACCCCCGTAGTTTTCCTGTCTGGATTTTCTAAATCAGGAGGTAAACTAAGCAAAATGTTTATGTCGTATTCGAACTTCAATGAGTGATTGTGAAATTTTAAATGCATTGGCCCAATAGACATTTGTGGTCATATAATATGTTCAAACCAAATTAATTCGAAAATTCGATTCAGTTAATTCGAAGAGCATTTTGATTTGTTAAAAAAATCGATTAACTTGATTCAATTTTGGTTTCATATTAAAAATATAAATAACCGATTTTTTTAATTTTTTTAAATATAATTTAAAAACTTGTTCTAAATTTTTTTTATAAATCAATTACTCTAACCTTTTATTTAACTTGATTTTATTTATTTTAAAAGTTTGAAGTCAAATTATCTTATTTTATATTTTTTAAAAAAATATCGGTTAATTCGGTTCTCGATCGAATTAACCGATTTTAATTTGGTTCGGTTATTTCAGTTTTTAATAAATAATTTAGTCGGTTCGATATGGTAAAAAAAAAAACCAATTAATTCGGTTTTGGTCCATTTGATTCGGTCGGTTCGGTTTTAACCGAATACACATCCCTGTTTGTTTTTTTATTATTTTGCTTAAATAGCAATTTTATTTAATTGTAAACTTATGAAGAATTATTGTGATAAACAAGTTTAGATAATGGGAAAATTACAAAATTGGCATATCTTATCTTATGCCGGTAGATTGCCAAAATTTAGTTTTAGTTCAATTAATTTGAATTTTTGTCTTTTTTTCCCCAAAACGTGATCAATATGAGGTCTTGAGTTAACGTATGTGGACTTTGTTTCTAATCTTTGTAAATAGTGTTCAGTGTCTTAATGATTGTTGATTGTTAGTGTTGGCTTATGTTCTTAATGTGATGATTCTTGTAATTGTCATTGTACTTGTACTTGTACTTGTTAAAAATTCCTACTTTTGAAAACAAACTCGGGTTTGAATCTTGTAAATAGCTTTTGAAAAATTATCCTCCCCGTTATGAAAAAAATACCAATTTAATTGATAATGAGGAATTTTTAATTTTCCGTGATGTCAATTTACACCCTTCATTTTCCAGCAATCACCGGCGACGGATTCATTGCACGGGATATCGGGTTTAAGAACGCGGCGGGGGCCTCCGCCGAGCAGGCAATAGCGCTGACCATATCATCAGACCACTCAGTATTATACAGATGCAGCCTCGTAGGTAATCAAGACACACTGTACGCACACTCCCTCCGACAGTTCTATCGAGAATGCGACATATACGGCACGGTGGACTTCATATTCGGCAATGCAGCCGCCGTATTCCAGAGCTGCTCCTTATACCTCCGACGACCGCGTAGCAGCACTGCGTATGACGTGATCCTGGCGAATGGGAGGAGCGACCCGGGACAGAACTCAGGTTTTTCACTCCAGAACTGCAAAATCACTGGCGGGTCAGATTTTTCCAGCTCATACAAAGCATACCTGGGTCGGCCCTGGAAACAGTATTCCAGGGCGGTTGTGATGCAGTCGAGTATCGATGGAGTTATTCAGTCCCGTGGTTGGGTTGAGTGGCCGGGTGCCGGCGGTTCAGTGTACAAATCATTGTATTTTGCTGAGTATGATAACAACGGAGCTGGCGCCGGGACTTCCGGCAGGGTGAAGTGGCCTGGTTTCAATGTAATCGGGACGCCGGAGGCTTCGAAGTTTACTGTTGCTAATTTCATCGGTGGGAATTCATGGCTGCCTTCCACGGGTGTCTCTTTCGTTTCCGGGCTCTAATAAATTTTAATAATTAATTAAGTAATTACTATTTTTAAAAATTAATATATATATATATATATATATATATATATATATATATATATATATATATATTTAAAAGTATTGATGGAAACTTGATTGTGATGGAGGTTGAAAGGTATAGTTTATTAAAATTTGAAGATGTCTATAAAAAATAAAAAATTTGAAGTTGTCAATTTAACTAAACGATGTTCACTTTATTTATGTGTTTAAGTAGTTCATTAGTTATTTGATTTGACTGAAATTACATAAGTTTTTGTTTCATAATTAAGTTGATGGACATCAATGTTTTTTGTGTAATTAAAGGTTCTGAATTGAAGTTTCATAGAAGTAAAAAAATGTGTTTCACTTTAAAGAATTGGTTCTCATTGTTTACATTCCGAGCCTGCTGAACTGAGTCCAGATAAGGATTGATAAAATCAATCTCTATATATAGCTGAGGATTGACAGAACCTATCTACATCATGATAACAAAGAGGCTCGTTGTAAAACTATCTTTAAGCTACCAAATATTTATTAATTTGCTCACATTCCCTTCAAAATGTCAAATTTCTTTAACATGAACACATGAGTTTTGAAATAAATTAAATAATGACATATTATTGTTCAATCAAAGAAGTGAAATGCATATTCAATATTAATTCTTTAAAAAAAATTAAAAAAGTACAGTGGGGCGGGTTTGGCCAATCTCAGGACCCGTCCCGCTCTGCTTCCAAACCCGGTTGAAACGGATCGGGGCGGGTTCAATGCAAGTCCGGATCTGGACCCCTCCCATTGACATCCCTAGTTGGAATTAAACGGATCTATCCGTTGCATATATAGAGAACAGTCAAGTAATCTTCAAGAGTAAGTTCAGCAAAGTGGTCGTTAACAAGATATCAAAAAAGTTGTCACCAGCAAGATCTCATTAAGAGAAGCTTACAAGAAAGGTTAGAAAGCAAGTTGTAGATAGCCAACAAGTCAAATATAAATGTTGGAGAAGAAACTATAAATCGTACAAGTACTTCTCTACGAATATATTGTATCTAACAAACAAATCATTGTGAAGGCTATTTATATGCTTGAAGAGTGAAGAACAACATGATGGACGATCACACTCTCCTCACAACTCCTCAAGAATACTTCTTAAAGTGGTCGATCCGAAGGGGAACTGCAAAGATACATCAGTTTAGTTGAGAGCATACCCACAAACGCACACCATCGTTTACAGAATATCTAATCATGTATATGATCAAATGTATGTGACAAAGCCTCAATCTTATAATGAGAGATTATAAATTAGTTATTTGTGTAACTATCAGGCATATAGTCTGTACAATTTGAGAGTTAGATAAATTAGATGTGTTGAAAAATAGAAATGATGCTAGGAGTTTCAGCGAGACAAGAAAAGCTTGCTAAAGTGAGTTTTTACAAATTACTTGTATAAATCAAATTCTTCTAGTGGATCCATTGAAATAAGGGGGACATGAAAAAATTATATCATCTTTGAAATTTCAGAAACAAATATTTGTGCATTTATCTTTATGTGCGTGATTTATTTCTACTATAATTTTACTTTGCTGAATCAGTTTCATAGCAGATTAGTTCGATGCTTTTTGTTTGGTTTGTAAATCAAACTCGATTTAATATTTCGGTGCAACTATTTTAAGAACCAGAGCTATTACAGCTCAATTAGCTATAATCAGACAAGTGAATTAATCAATTACTCAATCGATTTCAGCAACTGGATTTAGAGCAGCGGATCCTAACCCCTAGTATCGTTGTTGACATGCTTTCTTTTTCGAATGAAAAGCACTATAATGAGTTAAATTAAGGGACCATTTTTGTACGATATAATGTTAAGCCACAAAAAACAAATTAAGAAGGCCCCTACAAATTTTAGAATCAAATAGTATTTATTTGATAGTGTCCTCCACTACGACTTTAGACTAAGTAGAAGAGTCTGGACTATTAGCCAATTGCAAGAATGATTCAGATCCACATATAGGAATCTTGTCACAAAATTCTTTGAACTAATAGTTAGGATTTGAGATAATATGTTTCAAATTAAATTTGTGGATTTGAAATTCTAAATCTATTTTATTGTTCGATATTTATATGAAAGTTGATGAATTATAAATTTCAATAGAAATGAAGAAATCAATAGGATTCTTAATTAAAAATACAAAATATCGTTTCTTTTAAAGTGATATTTCCATCGGTTGAGACATACGATAACAATGAATGCGTAAGATAACGTCGATTATTCAAAACAAAAGATAATATGTTACCATTCTATATATGGCATATTTAAATTGGTACTTTGGAATTATAACGTAGAATCGAGTATTTGTCAATTTATCAAAAGTTACAGCTAGTGATAATTATATAACTCAAATATTTTAATCTTTACAGCAGCCCAAACGACTTCCACTTTGAAAATCGCCCATTAAATAGGAAATTTTGATGTTATCTCCAATGAACCTAGGAGAGACTAGCCATGGTTCCACCATGTTTTCCTCAATATCTTAGCTACTTGCCTTTAATTTAAAATGACTTCTTATCTTTCTTATTTTTTCCCTTTTAGGTTGTGGACAAATTATTAAATATAAGCAATAATGAGTAAATTACCGACTTATTAAGCTTCAAATGATTAAAGATCACTCACTAGTAAATTGGTAGTGATGGTTTTCTCAAAAAAAAAAAAAATTCATTTAATTTTGAAATTAAAATTGTTGGGTTTTGGAAAACCGAATAATCTTAGTTTTGATGTTAACAAAACTTGTTATTGTGTTGCTAACATATTTCATCAAGTGTGCAGTTCATAAATGGTATCTTACAGCTTGATGATCTGCTAGAAATGGCCTTGAGTTTGGTTGCTGAAATGAGAATTCAGCATCCAGTAGACCCCGCGCACTTTTGACTAAATTGATCATATCTCATAGCTCGGATATCAAAACGACCTGATTCTAAAGGGGTTGGATAGCCAACTCAATTCTCTACAAGTCGTATTTCATGTCAGCAGACTAGATTCGAAGGTTTACATGACGAAAACATGTATGCAAGAGCTTGCTGGTACAAAGCTGAAACAACAGCAGACAGATTGTAGCAGCTGTGGTATATCGGCCATAACTCTTAGCTCGCTTATCGGAACGGAACGATTCAGTATGTGTTGGAAAGCTAAGACAACGATCTACAAGTCATCTTTGGACGTAAAAGACTGAATCGGACGTTAAGATGGCCAAAAAGCTTCTGCAAGTCACGCCATGTGCTGCTGCGTCCAGCAAACAGACAGCAGGGGCATTGCCTCGTATTTTGAGCATAACTCTCTCATACAAACTTGAAATCGAGCGATTTGTGATTCCGTGGAAAGCTAAGAGAAAGGGCTACAACTTTCATGAAGATCACTTTGCCCAGAAATCAACGAATCAAGAGATATAACCAAGAGAACAGAACAGCTGATGTTGGACCAGCAGACTACCAGCTGATGTTGGACCAGCAGACTACCAGCAGACATTGGCCAGGTGATGCTGTACCAGCAGACTACTAGCAGACCTTGGCCAGCTGATGTTGGACCAGCAGACCTCTCAGCTGGTATCAGCAGACCTCAGGTCAGCTGATGCTGAACCAGCAGACCTCAGGACAGCTGATGCTGAACCAGCTGACCATACCAGTTGACCAGACCAGCTGACCCTACCAGCTGACCAGACCAGCAGACTTCCAAAAATAGCCCAGAAGCAGAATATGACCGTTGCAATGTTTGAAAGCTTACCAAAATTGTCCGAACGGTTATATTCTTGTATCTAACGTATATATCATTACTTGGGGCTATATATACATGATTTGGAAGCTCAATAACAGCTGATTGAAGATCAATCCAAGCATTTCAAAGCAAACCCACTTGGGATTCAATTGAGGAACTTCAAAGACAAAAGCTGCTAAATGAAGAGCACTCCTCAAACCTTTGGCACCTCTTACCTTGCTGTATCAGATTCATTATGGAATCATTTGTGCCTTTGTATTCACTCTATTCATTGTATTTGTGGGCTAAAATAGAAGAGTGAATACCATTGTAACGGTTGATGATTTATCACAACCGATGAGAGGTCTTTGTATGTGAGACATTAAAGAACATACATAGCTGAGTTGCTAGGAGTTCTAGTTGGATGGGGTATTCCCAACTGGATCGGGTTTGTACAACGGGTTTGTATAAATCAAAGTCTTCTAGTGGAATCCTTCCATGAGGTGGAAGAAGGGGAGACGTAGAAGGATTACACCACCTTCGAACTTCCATAAACAAATGCTTGTTTATTTACTTTAATTGCATATCTTTAAAATGCATTTCAAATGTTTAATCGGTTATAGAGCAGGTTATGTCGAGTGTCTTCCGCTCGGTTTTGTAACTGAACTCGATATAAACTCTCGGTGCATCATTTCAAGAACACGAGCTATTGAAGCTCAAGTTGGTTGAACTCGGGTGTGGAATGACAATATTTTCTCATGAACATGAAATATTTTCATAGCATATTTTTTCAAAACATGGTGTATGAAAATTTTTAGCATAAAAATCAATTTCATTGCATTCATTTTGCACGAAAATAATTTTAAAATCTATTTTAAATGTTTTAATTTTTGTTCAATATGTTCTAAACTCATTTTAAGTTTAAAATTGTTATTTTGAAAATTTTTTTCTAACAATTTTCGAAGCATTCAGTTTTTTCTGGCAGCTTGCAGCGACTTTGGGAAATTTGGCATAACTTCTTGCTCGGATGTCCAAATGACAAACCATTTTTTGCGTTGCAAACTAGTTTCATAGAGGATCGTAACGGTATAGGTCTTGCAGCCTAATTCTTCACGATGAGATACAGTTTATTCTGCAAAGTTGGACTAAGTGTGCTGCCATCGCAGAAAGATGAAATGGACATTGTTGAGTTTTGAAGAAATTCAAATTTGTTGCCAAGTATGCTTCATCCATCATCAAAAGAGGTTATTTTTGTTCAAAAATTAATGTGCATTGCATTTTTTTAAAAATTTGTTTTAGCCTATCACATTTGCCCCTCACTTGCTCAAATTTTCAAACCTTTTAAAAACTAAGGGGGAGAGTTTAATATCAATCCTTGAGGGGGAGTAAATTTTATTTGTCTTCCTTTTTGATTCACACAAAAAGGGAGAGAAATATGTTGTTTAAAAATATATATATGATTTTTTCTTATTATGCAACATTGTGCTTTAATGTTCATATTTTTATTCAAGTTTTGTGATCATCAAAAAGGGGGAGATTGTTGGGTTTTGGAAAACCGAATAATCTTAGTTTTGATGTTAACAAAACTTGTTATTGTGTTGCTAACATATTCATCAAGTGTGCAGTTCATAAATGGTATCTTACAGCTTGATGATCTGCTAAGAAATGGCCTTGAGTTTGGTTGCTGAAATGAGAATTCAGCATCCAGTAGACCCCGAGCGCTTCTGACTAAATTGATCATATCTCATAGCTCGGATATCAAAATGACCTGATTCTAAAGGGGTTGGATAGCCAACTCAATTATCTACAAGTCGTATTGCATGTCAGCAGACTAGATTCGAAGGTTTACATGACGAAAACATGTATGCAAGAGCTTGCTGGTACAAAGCTGAAACAACAGCAGACAGATTGTAGCAGCTGTGGTATATCGGCCATAACTCTTAGCTCGCTTACCGGAACGGAACGATTCAGTATGAGTTGAAAATCTAAGACAAATATCTACAAGTCATCGTTGGAAGTAAAAGACTGAATCGGACGTTAAGATGGCCAAAAAGCTTCTGCAAGTCACGCCATGTGCTGCTTCGACGAGCAAACAGACAGCAGGAGCATTGCCTCGTATTTCGAGCATAACTCTCTCATACAAACTTGAAATCGAGCGATTCTTGATTCCCTGGAAAGCTAAGAGAAAGGGCTACAACTTTCATGAAGATCACTTTGCCCAAAAATCAACGAATCAAGAGATATAACCAAGAGAACAGAACAGCTGATGTTGGACCAGCAGACTACCAGCAGACCTTGGCCAGCTGATGTTGGACCAGCAGACTACCAGCAGACCTTGGCCAGCTGATGTTGGACCAGCAGACCACCAGCAGACCTTGGCCAGCTTATGCTGTACCAGCAGACCTTGGCCAGTTGATGTTGGACCAGCAGACCTCTCAGCTGGTACCAGCAGACCTCAGGTCAGCTGATGTTGAACCAGCAGACCTCAGGCCAGCTGATGCTGAACCAGACCTCAGACCAGCTGACCATACCAGCTGACCATACCAGTTGACCAGACCCGCTAACCTACCAGCTGACCAGACCAGCAGACTTCCAAAAATAGCCCAGAAGCAGAATATGACCGTTGCAATGTTTGAAAGCTTACCAAAATTGTCCCAACGGTTATATTCTTGTATCTAACGTATATATCATTACTTGGGGCTATATACATGATTTGGAAGCTCAATAACAGCTGATTGAAGATCAATCCAAGCATTTCAAAGCAAACCCACTTGGGATTCAATTGAGGAACTTCAAAGACAAAAGCTGCTAAATGAAGAGCACTCCTCAAACCTTTGGCACCTCTTACCTTGCTGTATCAGATTCATTATGGAATCATTTGTGTCTTTGTATTCACTCTATTCATTGTATTTGTGGGCTAAAATAGAAGAGTGAATACCATTGTAACGGTTGATGATTTATCACAACCGATGAGAGGTCTTTGTATGTGAGACATTAAAGAACATACATAGTTGAGTTGCTAGGAGTTCTAGTTGGATGGGGTATTCCCAACTGGATCGGGTTTGTACAACGGGTTTGTATAAATCAAAGTCTTCTAGTGGAATCCTTCCATGGGGTGGAAGAATGGGAGACGTAGAAGGATTACACCACCTTCGAACTTCAATAAACAAATGCTTGTTTATTTACTTTAATTGCATATCTTTAAAATGCATTTCAAATGTTTAATCGGTTATAGAGCGGGTTATGTCGAGTGTCTTCCGCTCGATTTTGTAACCGAACTCGATATAATCTCTCGGTGCATTATTTCAAGAACACGAGCTATTGAAACTCAAGTTGGTTGAACTCGGGTGTGGAATGACAACCCACCCCCGAAATCGATCCTAACAAAAAATATTCAATAATGTGTGTTTTTTGAACCTTTTCAAAGACTCTAAATTTATACGTATTTGCTCTGTATATTTATGTGTAGATCTCCAACTCACTAATACTCCTACCATGATCAGCACATAATCAGTAGTTGATCGACGCTTTCCAAGATCACTAGCATAATCTGAATTGACGTATCCAACTAGACGATTGATCATTGTCTCGTCTTTCAGAGTCTGTATCAGACAGACTGTGCCCTTCATGTTGTCATCCTTGATATTCATTCCTGGAATATTCCCAACCTCTCCAAGATATTTCATCTTGAGCTCAACTAAGCATTCGGCTTGTCAATCTCTATCTTGCTTTTAGATGTGATTCTTTTAGATGTGATTAACATATCCTCAACATATAAGAGCAAATAGATAAAATGTATCATCTTGAAGTTTCTTTATAAAGCAACTCAATGACTACTTGAATCCATGTAGTGACTTATTGAGCACTCAAGCCCATACATTGAATCCAAAAAAAAAATCCATGTAGATCTTTCGTTCAAAATTCCATGAAGGAATGATGTTTTGACATCAAGCTAGGCCAGCCCGAGGTTAAACTATGCAACCAAAACTAGTGAGGGTCGAATAAACGAACGTTTGACAACATGTGAAAAGACCTTGTCGTACTCTATTCCTTCCTCGTGAGTGTAGGCTTTTGCTATCAACCTAGCTTTTTATCTGATAATGTCTTTGTCTGATGCACCTTTCTATTTTGCAAATACTCATTTAAAGCCAAACATTTTTTGAAGTGGAACCACCTTTCCAAGTTTTGATGAAACGATTGCATTTTCTTCATCCATCGCCGTCTTCCACATAGCATTTTCCATACTACAAACAACTTCTTTGTAGTTGCATGCATTACCAATTTGAAAAGCGAACACTACCATATCAGTAAATCGAGTAGGTTTTTGAATACATTTATTTGGTCTATTTGAAGCACCAGATACTGATGTTGAGTCTGGAATCTCTATTTCAATTGAGTATTCCTTCTGCTCGTCGAAGTCTTCTGGCATTGTAGGAATCTCGAACTCCAATTTCAAATGAGAACTCTAATCTTGGTTTCAGCAAAATAGATTCGTCAAAGATAAAGTCTCGACTTAGGATAATCTTCTTTGACTCAGTGTCATAACTCTCATCCACTAAAGCCCAAGAAAGCGGTTGTATGGCTCTAGATTCTAATGATGTGCAAAGGTTCAATTCAATTCTATGGGTCCGATAGTAAAGATAGATTCAGGTCTGTTCTGCGGTTCCGAGATGCAAACAGTTGTAGGTTGGTTTCTACGGTTTCAATGGTGCAGACATATTCAGGATGGTTCCGTGATTTCGACAATGCAGACAGATTCAGGCGGTTTTGCGGTTCTGACGATGTAGACATATTCAGGTCGGTTATGCGCTTCGACAGTGCAGAGAGCTTCGCGTTGGTTCTGAGGTCCAATAGTACAGACAAATTCAAGTCAGTTCTGCGATTCTGACAGTGCAGACGATCCAAGCCAGTTCTGCTATTTTGACAATGTAGACACATTTAGGTTAGTTCCGCGGTTCAGATATTGTAGACAGATTTCAGGTCGGTTGTGTGGTCTAACATTACAAACATGTTCAATATGGTTCTACGATTCCGACAGTACAGACAGATTTAGCCCGGTTGCGCGGTTCCAACAATGCAGACAGATTCAAGTCAGTTATGTGATTATGACGGTCCAGACAGCTTCGGGTCAGTTCTGTGGTTCCAACAGTGCAAACAAGTTTGAACCTGCAGTTTGACATTGCATTGACAGATTCAGCTCGGATCTCTGGTTCTTCATCATGTACTTGTCCTCCTGCTTCTTCCACAAAATTGCTCTGAAAGTTTCCTTAATGACAAAGTATTTCTATTTCTTAGATAAGCATATAATCGTGTTGCAGGTTTGCCGGTTGACACCGTTCCGATCATCACGTGACATGTTTTTTATACTATTTGTACTTCACAATGCCACATGCCAAAGTTGTTGGTGCTGTCAAATTTCTCAACCTTGAACTTTGCATTTGATACCATGGCTCATCTCATCAAACCACATTTGGATGCTTGTTGATTTATCTCTACGACATTGTTGGTAGTTTTTTAGGAGAAACAGATGCTATCATTGTGTCCACAAGGGTTGAAATAGTCAAAAAACGAGACTGGATCGGCAAAAAACGGAGGGAAAACTATCAAAATTGGACTGGTTCAGTTTAGACCGGTTCTGGCGAACTGGTTCGAGTGGACCTGGAGGTTCGGTTGGACCTATTCGGATTGGTGAACAGTACCGGGTGAACGGTGCCTTCTCTTCAACCTGATTCTTAAACTTTTTCAAATAATTTCAGAAATGCCACCACACTTTGACTGGAGTTTCTAGTTGACTCGGATATCAAAAAAGTGCAACAACAGGTATTCCGGACTCCCGACGAGACAAATCTAGTGGTATGATCAGAAATCAATTGAGAGCACTTCAATTTTTGGGTATTTTCACGAACACATTGCTCTCGTACCATTTTTGTGCCCGTGATACCCAAAATATAGTGTAAACATCATACACACCCAATGAACACCAAGATTTACGTGTTTGACAATCGTCTATATCACGAGAGACAAACACAGATTTCCAGATGAGAATTAGATTAGCTATCAGATCATCTCACATCTAACGGATACAGAAACAGAAAGCTAAATAGGTGAGTGATGATTTTCAAAGGTGAGTTAGAGGGATTTGTGTAAGTGCTCAAATTATTCGATTGAGATTATCATCTTGAGTTTATCTTCCGCCAATATTTGTGTGCTATCGTCTACCGTCCAAGCCATCATTTGAATAACGCATTGTGGGAATGAGCTATTGACCAACATTATAATGTATCCATCGTCGTCTATGAATATGATTAACTGAAATCGTTAATGAAATCATTGCGTATGCTTACAAAATTTATCAAATCCTTCCCATAAACCAATATGAGAATGGGGTATTGCAATCACCCGTTATTATTTAGAATGTGAAACTCTCATTGCGCTTAGTAAAACGATCTCCAATGTCGAAGATTTAAAGGTGGCTCGTACATATTTAATATGTGAGATCTAGGATCGTGTCCCAGGAGATGTCTACCAATTACACAAATCTTCCCGTATATAGTATATAACTCTCGGTACTATCACTGATAGGATTTATTCTTGGTTATCCTATGGGGTGGTGCCCTATAGGGTAGTCTCATCCATTAGATGAGTATATTCCCATCAACATTGGATGGAAATATACCCATCCAATGGATGGATCTACCCCATAGGGCACTACTCCATGGGATAGCAAAGACCAATTTTACTGATACACACCATCTCTGACATAATTTTGTCATGTCCTCAAACCAATGTTTCCATGCAAGCAACTATGCAGTTTTTATAATAATGAATTCCGGTTATATCACATCATTACGATGGTTATTTTGATGTAGTCTTGATCTAAAATGTGGTGCTCTTTAGGACAACAACAACCCATCCCTATACTAGAAAGGAGTATTGTGGACAACGTTATGTTATATACAAATGAAAACCCTCCAAAAAATATATATCACCCAATTACTCATGGGTATTCATATATTATTTATGATGATAAATCATAAATTATTTGAAATAATAAAATACATCTCACATTATTAATTTTTATATCACAATATATCTACCGGAGTGACACACTAGAAGCGAACCAATTATCCCTCGGTTCAGTCGTAATGTCTCTCACTCATCCTTTCTTTCTTTCTTTCATTTCCAATATTCTAGTCCTCCTGTAACTTATATTAAAAATTAATATATTGAATTTAACATTAATCATTCAACTCTCTAAATTTCTATAGCACAATTTAGATAAAAATTCTTTTAGATATTGGTTGTGTTGATTTTACACTTGATTCAATTCAGAACCCAATCATGTGTTTTTAGATAAACGATTTTAATGTACATATAAATTTGTACTTTAGAAACCAATCATCTGAGATATTTTTTCCCATACTTTCTAATAAAAATAATATAATTTTATTGTTTTTTATGGATCAAAACATTTTTCTAAATTTTATATTTAAATACTGTTTTTTAGTTTCAAATTTGCCTCAACAAAATTTTTATTTGAGTTAATTTGAAAGGCCCTCTAGGGATAACAGTGTTGATCTTCCCCAAGAGCTAACATCGACGGGAATGTTTGGTACCTCAATGTCGGCTCTTCACCACTCGGGGTTGTAGTATGTTCCAAGGGTTCCGTAGCCATAGCGTCTACCGACTTCCTCATATCCCAATCCTTTTGTTTTGAGATTAGGACAAACTTGGGATTTGCGATCCTAGATAAGTTCGATCCAAGATCATGAGATCATTTTCTATCATATAGATAGGAAGAAAAATAAGTCGATGAAGTCAAGATATATAAACCAAGCACAATGTTTAATCCAATCTATCTCAATCCCACAACATTTGAGCTGGTTTAATTTTTCCCAAAATATATATTCAAGTACCTTATAACATATTTGCAGCTTTATAAACCTTCCCATATACTTACTAAATCCAATTAGAAAGTCATTCAGATCTAAGTTCATGTCAAATATAGATGGAGGAGATTTTAAACGATGGGCTAGAAAAGAAAAATATAAATTTAATCTAGGGGTGCTTAACGGGGCAACCCGGTCCGATCCGAACCAGAACCGGCCGGTTCCGATTCCCCTAATTTTGGAACCGTTCCTATCCGGAACCGGATCCGGTTCCGGGTTGGACGAACCGGTTTTATTGATTTTTTTTTAAAAAAAAATCAAGGGAAATTGTTGCTTGGAGGATTCGAACACGCAATCATCGTCTTCTACTCTAAAACTCTAACCAATTGAGCTATTTGGCCTTTTTATTTGTAAACTAACCTCAAATATATTTATCTAAATTTTTTATAAAAAAAATTTAAATTAACGGATCCGGTTCCGGTTCAACTCAGAATCGGATTCGTTTAATCCTAAACCGGTAAGATACCGGTTCCGAAATGGTAGAACCGATCTGGATCGGTTTGAAACCGGTTAGCCTGGTTCCGGTTCCGAATCGGGCTAACCGGTCTAATTTCGGGCTGGGTCCGGATTGACCCTGCCCGTTAAGCACCCTAATTTAATCAAAATACAAGTAAAATCAATTGACCTAAAAAAGTTTGAATTTCAAAGTAACTTCTTTTTCTCTCCCAAAACTGTATTTGGGGATTTCAAGTCGAGTCAGCTCATATCTGCTTATCCAAATACATTATCAACTAACTAGTGGTGTAAAAGATATTGTCGAATATCACGAAAATTTTAAATGCCGAATTTGAGTTGGATTTAATTCGAAGATCGAAAATTTTAATATTTTTTGCTCGAATTCGGTTTGAATCAAGACTCGAGTTCAAGTTTGGTTCGAAATATTTGAATATTTTTTTGGGCTATTCGAAATATTACTAAAAAATAAAGGTTTGAAAAAGGTTCAAAATTTATAAAATTATATTATTATTATTATACTAATAAATATTGAACTTGATAACTAACTATCATATAAAATAATTTGGACTCAAATTTGGCTCGGGAAAATTATTAGAATATGATCTAAGTTCAAATTCAATAGAATAAAATATTTTTCGAACATCCTCTTCTCATTTATGCCACCCATCTAGAGATGTCAAACGGAGCGGACGGCACGAGGCACGGCACGGGCACGGCACGACGCGGAGCGGCACGGCACGGCACGTTTTGCTACAGTGCCGTGCCGTGCCAAGCACGGCCCGGAGTATGGGCCGTGCCGGGCCAAGCCATGCCAGCCCGTGGGCTGGCACGGCACGGCGCGACACTGTTCCTTTTTTTTTTTTTTAACCAGGCGATCGATCGCCACAAAAAAGGCGATCGATCGCCTAGAGGCAGTAAGCAAAATGCAGGGGTGGCGATCGATCGCCACAAAAATGGCGATCGATCGCCAATGTCCAACGGTAAAAAATATAGCCGTTCAACGGCTTTTTAAAAAAAAAAATTATTTTTTTGGTTGTTATATATATGTGTGTTGAGGAAACATTTTATCCTCTTAATCTGTAAGCTCTATATACTTGAGATGCTATACTCTCAATTTGTTCACAAAAAGAAAGAAATTCGTCTTACGTTTGCCAAGACAAGCACAAGCAACAAAGCCAACACTCCTCCTAGCAAATATTTGGTAACTTTTATATTTGTTGCATTAGATAATTCATAATTGTAGTCTATATACATAATGGCCGATTCATCTTATAATGTGAATTCTGATGATGAAATCGATCAATTCCAAGAAAATGAAGAAAGCACACCCAATATTCAATCATCAAGTAGAAGAACATCAAAAAAAAGAACTAGCAATGTCTGGCAACTATTCGATGTAGAAATTGTTGAGGGAAAGGGATCAAGGGCAGTTTGTAAAAAATGTAAAAAAGATTATGCATATGCTTCTTCAGGTGGTACAGGTCATTTACTAAGACACATGGCTAAACATGAAAAAGAACCAACTGATGGTAACCAAACTATTCTTTCACAATTCGGTACTGGTAGTAGTAGTTCAAGTTTAGGTATTTTCACTTATAATGTTGAAAGAGATAGGAGAGAACTAGCTAAATACATCGTATGGGCGGAGAAACCTTTTTCAATGGGGGCGGACGCCAAATTCACTAATTATATTCATTTAGGTTTGCAACCTCAACATAAACGATTTTCAAGGAATACTATTAAATCGGATGCATTCACAATTTTTAATGAATATAAAGCAAATTTAATTACGTATTTAGGTAATCTTTCATCGAAAGTAGGACTAACAAGTGATATTTGGACAACTTATCTTGGCAATGCATCATATCTCTGTGTTACAGGACATTGGATTGACGATAACTGGGTGTTACATAAAAAAAATTTAGGTTTCACAAAAATTGATTGGCCTCATACGGGTGGAGTTATTTTCAATGCCATTATGCAAGTTACTAATGAATATAATATTAGTAATAAAATCTTCTCTATTTCATTTGATAACGCAACTAATAATACTGCTGCAATTACTATATTAAAAACTTATTTGAAACCAATTTTAAATGGTGATCTTTTTCATATTCGTTGTGCATGTCATATTTTAAATTTGTGTGTGCAAGATGGATTGAAACCACTTGAGCTTCATTTAGAAAAAATAAAGACTACTCTTAAATTTCTTAATGGTTCAGTTTCTAGAAAACAAGACTTCTAAAGTTTATGTATTTCTCATGGTATGAATTATAAAGATTTTCCTTATGATGTTCCTAATAGGTGGAATTCTACATATTTAATGTTGCAAGCATGTTTACCTTATAGAAATGTGATCACTTTATTTTTTAATGAAAGGATGGCCAAACATTTTCATATTGAAGAAACTGATTGGGAAATTGCTTCTAATATTTGTAATTTTTAGAACCGTTTTACGATGCTACCAATTTATTTTCGGGCTGTTATTATCCAACTTCTTCAATATTTTTGAATAAAATTTATGAAATTAGTGAATGTTTTGCATTACATAGATCTGATCCGTTTTTTACAGGTATTGTCGAACCAATGGAGTATAAATTTAAAAAATACTGGAAAACTATTCCTATGTTGAATTGCTTGGCATCAATTCTGGATCCTAGATTAAAATTATATAGTGTAGAAATTATAATAGAATCTTATTACACCAACATGGCTTATGAGAATATTAATATTAATCAAGAGAAAGAGCGCATTAATAAATGTTTGTTTGCTTTGTTTTCTTTATATGATTCGTTACATAATTCTAGAGCAACTCCAGTAAGAGAAAGTGGTAGTAGTGGTAGGTTCTGTGTGGACAATGTTAAGATGAAGACAAGACACTACTTCCGCTTCTTCTAGTTCTAATACATCTTCATTTACTGAGCTTCAGTTATATCTAAACCAAGTCATAAATTTCAGTGAACAAGAATTAGAAACTTTTGATGTTTTGGCATGGTGGAAAGACAATGCTAGACTTTGGCCAGTACTTCCCATAATGGCACGTGATCTACTAACTCCTCCGATATCCACAGTTCCATCGGAGTCTTGTTTTAGTGCAGGTGGAAGAGTCATTGATGAAAAAAGAAGTAGAATGAAACCAAACACTGTGGAGATGTGTATTCTTTTAAAGGATTGGTTGGATGCTGATAGCCGCTTACAAGGTTTGGGATGACATGATGTTTCTTCGGATGAAAATGAAGAAAATTAGCATCTTTTTAAACTCTTTTGTAATTTATTATTTTCTTTTGTTCAATGTAATTTGTAGTTTTTCAATTCGTAGTCAATCAATTTTGATTTTATAAGTATATTGTGACAATCTATATTTAAATATAATATTATTATATTTAAATAAATAAAATTAAACAAATAAAAAATAAAAAAAATGAAAAAAAAAAAAATAAATTGATTTGGGCCGTGCCAGCACGGCACGGCCCATAAGCCACGGGCCTATGGGCCGTGCCGAGCCACCCAAATAAGGAGACGGGCCGTGCTAGGCACGGCCCATCTTTCTTAAAGGGCTGTGCCAGCCCGGCACGGATTTACGGGCCGTGCCGGCCCGGCACGGCCCGTTTGACATCTATACACCCATCCAATGATATTAATTATTTAATATCGAGACTAGCTTAAAGCATTTTTATATTCTCCAGTATTTTGGCGCCCTGAACACTTTCAAAGACAAATCTTCTTCACCTAATTCACCTATCCTTCGCTGGGGGAAGACGCGGCCATTAATGGAACAACAGAGAAAGCAGAAGTTGCTGGAGCAGGATCATCAGCAAGAACTGGAAGACATTCCACATGGGCCTCTTCCTGTAGAGCAACTTCAGGTCGCATCTCATGACCTTTTCCTAAATCTGTTGTTTTCCTCCTTTCTTTTCTGGATTTTTGGATAAGTTATATATCCAAATTTAATGGGTTTTTTTCATTCATGACAATGCCATCGTAGATTTTAAAGTCACGGCCTTTTTGCTTCGATGTCATTCTGTGCTGTTATTTTCAATCTGCGGTTATCTTTTTCATTTGGGTTACTTTCTTTCTTGATGAAGGGCTTTCTTGATTTAGTTTGATTTTTCGGTATTGTTATGCATTTCAATCGAGGGGTCCGTTCAGTTTATCACTTCTAGGTTATATCTGCAAGTGAAACCGCCGTGTTCGGTTATTGAATCAGTCCTCTGAATTTGTTGTTGCTTACGGGTTTTGAAAATCGAGTTATTTAGGGTTGTTTAGCTATAGCCGATGGCTCAAGGAGGAATATGCATAAGAATTCCCTTATTTGTTCATTTTTAATCTGGTACCACCGTACCAGTTTCCTACGTCGTGTTTGGATCAAAGTATTTGATTTTTTGAGATGAATACTCTTAGGTCATGTGATGGCTTAATTCATCGATCATGTTACTGTGAATAATTGATGATTTGAATTGTAGTTATAATTGAAAAACGGCTAAAATATCAGCGATTCAGCTAAAGCATTTGAAATCCATGGATTTTAAAATCTTGGAACCAGTTGAGTCGATTTAGACGAAGGATTTCATTGTTTTAATTGCTGATTTTTGGATCTAAATTTTACTTTTCTTGTCCTTCTACAAGGCTTCCGGTGTTGCTGCCCTAGATATCAAAAAGCTCAAAGATGCGGGCTTATGCACCGTAGAATCAGTTGCATTTGCTCCAAGGAAGGAGCTTCTGCAAATCAAAGGAATTAGTGATGCTAAAGCTGATAAGATCATTGAAGCAGGCATGTTTTCCTCATTCAAGACGTACTCTTGTGCTATTGTATTGCCCAGTTCTTTATTTTGTGGCTTATTTTATGCGTTCAACAACAGCTTCAAAATTGGTTCCTATGGGTTTTACAAGTGCCCACCAACTACACGCACAGAGGCAAGAAATTATTCAAATAAGCACTGGATCAAAAGAACTTGACAAGATCTTAGAAGGTGGGTTTCCATTTACTGATAATTATTAAATTCCATCTTTTGCTGCAAAAAACTTTAATGATATTTGTTTTATGACAGGAGGGATTGAAACGGGATCCATTACAGAATTATATGGGGAGTTCCGCTCTGGAAAGACTCAGCTCTGCCACACACTGTGTGTCACTTGCCAAGTAAGATAATCTTTATTTGACTCACCATATCAAAATGAAGTTCTGATCGTGCCACTAAAGAAATTTGGCGCAACTTGTCAATATGTTTATAATGAAATGTCATTTGAAGTCTATAAATGAAGTTTGCTTGTGTTGGTTGGATGAATAATGCTATCGAAATTTGTTCACCAATCAATCACGGCAATGTCACAACAAGTCATCATATTGGCTCCGCAAAAGCCTATTTCTTTTCCCTTCAACTCATGGGACTTAGTGACATACAACCCGAATAATATTTCAGCTGCCGTTGGATCAAGGTGGTGGCGAGGGCAAAGCAATGTACATTGATGCTGAGGGGACATTCAGGCCGCAGAGATTAGTACAGATAGCAGACAGGTCACTACATCTTTTCGAGATTAAACATAGCTAATATGTTCATACTTCAATGGTTGCCCAAATTAGCTATAATTGATGAAATTTGTAGGTTTGGTTTAAATGCTAATGATGTTTTGGAAAATGTGGCCTATGCTCGAGCTTACAACACCGACCATCAATCTAGGCTTTTGCTTGAAGCTGCGTCCATGATGGTGGAAACTAGGTATTATGTGTCTTTGTGCTATAACTAACCAGAGTGAAAAAATGATATATTTTTTTGGGGATATGATGTCGAAAACTGAGCAAGGATTGCCTCAAAATACTGCAAACTTTCCGTTCCATATCTAACTGCTGCAACATTTTGACAACAGGTTTGCTCTCATGATTGTGGATAGTGCTACTGCACTTTATAGGACGGATTTCTCTGGAAGGGGCGAATTATCAGCCAGGCAAATGCATCTTGCCAAGTTCTTGAGGAGCCTTCAGAAATTAGCAGACGAGGTAAATTTCCTAGAATCAATATTTCTTGTTCGAATATGTAAAACACCATTAAAGAACAGTACAACATTGCTATGATTTGGACCCTCATTTTTCATGTTTATAGTTTGGTGTTGCTGTTGTCATCACGAATCAAGTTGTCGCCCAAGTGGACGGTTCTGCTGTATTTGCTGGGCCTCAGATCAAACCCATTGGCGGTAACATCATGGCTCATGCCACTACAACGAGGTTCGTGTATTCTTTCGGTGAATCTTGTGTTCATTTTGGGTAGTTGTTTAAATATCAGACTTTGTGCTTACAGACTAGCTTTACGGAAAGGACGAGCAGAGGAGCGTATTTGCAAAGTCGTGAGTTCTCCATGTCTGCCCGAAGCCGAAGCAAGATTTCAGATATCTCCGGAGGGTGTAACTGATGTAAAAGATTGATCACTATAATATCCTATCATTTTTCTGTAAAATTTTCCTGTTTTTTGAGATTTACCATCTGTGATCATGAAGGTCTCTTTCTTATGATGTAATGGATCCTTTTGGTATTAAAGAGCTCAAATGATAAAGTTCTCTTCAAGTATCATAGCAATGCTACCTTTATTATGTTAAGTTTCTAAGTTTGTCCAGAAAATAATTAAGTTTTAGGCAAACGTTGTTTTCTCTCATTTTTGAGTTTCATGATTCTTTAGAATTTTGAGAACATATGTATTATCAATCAATTGTTTTATTAAAAAACTTAAATTTAGTTGTTATCTGAATTTATTAAAATTGAAGTCATAATTTATTTTCTGTCGTCACAAAATTATAGTCAATCTATAGGCCAAGACCCCTCAATGACCGAAATACAAAGTGGTTACATTCAAATATCATTGATATATTACTAAATGATTCAGTAGAAATATTTAAGTATGATATCCTATCTGATCAAATATGCAAGGACTTTTGATATAGCTAGAAAGCATATACACTAATTTGAAACCTACATTTGCCAAGGCGGATGTAATTTAGTTTCTTTCCCTATAGACACGAATAAGATAAATTGGAAACTTTAGGAGAATCGATCAAATTTTAGTTAAAATGGATTTAATTCCCAAGCCGAGTGGTCAGATTTGATGATCTCTAACAAAAGATTCGCCTTGAATGGACATATATAGAATATTCTTTTTCTTATTACCTAGTTTTTTTCTTGGTTATATTAAATGCTCGTCTTATATCTCTCTATGTGTTAATGAAAAAAGTTTATAAATTTGATCGTTGGAGAAGATTCTCTTCTTTGGCCAAAGCCAAAACACAGATAACTGAATTAATTGAGCTAAAATATTGAGAAATAACGGATAACACCAAGCAGCAGGCAAGAGAAAAAAAAAGGAATATTAATGAATTCGATTAATTTACTGGGGAGCAAATTGACATATGTTTATAAGTAAAAGGGTCTAATTGAGAGAGAACCGTTTGGTTAGATTTTCATCAAAACTGTCGCTAAAAAAACTAGCCCTCTAGAAGAAGCAACACATCTATAATCCTTCGATTAGTAGGATTTCTCGACATTTCTGATCGGAATCTGAGTCGGACAACTGCCGCTGAAGGTCGAGATTCAGACGAGCACTTTTTATTATTTTCTATTCATTTGAATCGAATTCGATTTGAAGAGTGAAAGGAAGAATGGTGACAACCACGGCGGCGGCGGGATCAGGGAAAAGCCATTTGCCAAAGTCAGGCGCGATTACCAAGGGCTACAACTTCGCTTCCACCTGGGAACAGGTTTTTAACTTATATTCTTTTCTCTTATTCGACTGCTGCGATCAATTTCGTAGGCTTGATCGCTCTTTTATAAGCTGTTCTTTTGATACTGGAATTGATAGTTAGTAGTTCCGGTTACACTGATGTTATTTTTTCCAATAAAAAAATGGATCTTGAATTGCTAATTGGAATAATAATTAAATGGGTTCCGTTTTGCCTTCTGGAATCAATGACAGCCAATTACTCAAGTATAGTTTCATTTCATAAGTTTATTGATAACGGAGGACTTGCATCAATGACCTTCATCCCTCAGAACGGTCAATTTTGAGATGCTCAGCTCTTAAAACAGTTTATAAGGCCATTGAGAGTTGCTCTGAGGAAGTGTTTCAAAACATATTTAGGAAAGCTAATATGATGTCAAAATAAGCTGAGCCACAGGTTATTAGCTGATTACAAAAAGGTGGGTACTTTTAATTTTTTTTAAGATCTTACTTTAATATTCTAAAAATATCCCACCAAATTTTATTATATCCCAAATGTATCCTGCCAAATTTCATAACACAGATCCCACAAAAATGTCCAAAAATATTATGAAATAAAAAAGATTTATAATACCAAAACATATCAATGTTTCTTATTTCTATATCTTATTCTATCCAAATTTCGTATTAACCTCTTTTTAAAATAAGACTTTACAACTTATAAGCTTCTAAAACAGCTTATTAGATAGAAGAGCTTATAAGTTGTTTAAAATAAATTTACCAAACACCCTCTTTTTAATCCTTCTTATTTTTTTCTTTTTGAAAACTTGCCAGTTTTATTAAGTGCTAGTTATTTTGGTACTTTTGGGGGTGCATATTTACGTGGTTGCTAAGTTTGTTGATAATTTTATTTGGCAGAATGCTCCATTAACAGAGCAACAGCAGGCAGCAATTATTGCACTCTCCCATGCAGTTGCTGAACGTCCTTTCCCCCACAATTTGGTTGTTCTTCTTCAGTTTTAAATTTGAATCATGATATTCTTTTTCTTCCTATATTAATTCAAGTTTTGACATTATTTTAAATTTACTTTTTGGACACAAGGCACAAGAGCAAGTTACCAGGCAGCAAAATGGCCTGTCCATTTCAACAAAGCACAACACTGCCGAAGATTCAGGGGTCATTGAGACTGTCCTAGTGAATACGAATGAGGTGCATTCACTCACTCTGGTTGTTGGTGGTATTTGCCAGATAACTATTTTGCATTTGTTAAATTGCTTGATGGGCATGCATTAATACGATCTATGTGGTATAGAAGAAATTATCTAACAAGTATTATGATTTATGACAGGACTTGTATGGTGGTGTTCTCTTTCACTTGTTAATAGTTGTGATATCTTCATACCGGTGATGATAGTGTAATTCATCTTGTGTTGACTTGAAAATTTGTGTCTTAAGTTATAGTTTGTAATTCTTCTCTGGCAATTTTTAGTGTGTCAATCTTATTGGCACCTGTTAACTTTCCGAGTGTCATTTTTATTTTTATTTTTATTTATTTATTATTATTTTTTCCCCGAGTGTCATTTATTATATAACTTTGCATGTTATTGTTAAGTCCGGTAATATTAAATAAGATAATGATAAAGGAGGAGATAAAGTTTATAAAAGGTTCACACATGGACAATACCTAAACAATAGGGGAGAAGATTGAGGAGGATATCAGGATACTTGTGGTTATTAGGATTGGTTATTTTATTATTAGGATTGGTTATTTTATTATTGATTTGATTGGTTTTTAGGATTGGTAATTAGCTAGAAGATTATCTTATGAGAATTAGTAATCAAGTAGGAGTCTTTATTTTTCAGAATTTTGGTTGTATAAATATTGGACGCTTGGTTATGAGAATTAAGAAATAAGTTTTGGTTCAACTATTTGCTACAAAACTCTATTACTCTCTTTCTTCCAACCCTCTTGATCATTCATTCCTTTAAACAAGATTGCAATCATAGGGAAGTCTGAAAAGTATTCGAGCAAACCTTACATTTTCATGACATGTATATTACTGGGTGGCGAATTTGAGCTGCAGTGTTATGTAGTCACGTTTGCATGTTACTTGTTGGAAAATCTGAGTTGTCATATTAAGTATTGTTGTTTGATGTTAATTCTAGGAGATAGCATCAGAAGCTGTCTATTGACCATAATGTACATATGAGTGATGCCAAAACAAAGGGCAATGCAACAGTATTCAATGAAAATCTACTAATCTGTGAAACCATATGTAGCTAACTTCCAGTTTATAAGCTTTGGAATTGCATAATTTTGTAATTTCTGCTAGTTGTGTATATATTTTTGCATAATATATATTGTTAAGGATATTAGATATATATATTAATAGTTGATTTGATATGATATTATTTGATTTGTAATAGATGGTAATTAGTATATTTGACAGAATCTTATGGATTCTTAGGCTGATTCTTGGAGATTCTTATTGTAATATGCTCCTCTATATAATGGAATGAAAACCCTATTCAAAAGGGTATTGAGTTGGGAGATTGAGATTTAGATTTATTGACATGGTATCAGAGCCATATCAAATATAAAATTTTGTAGGTTTTATGCGTACGGGCTTCTGCCCCCAGCCTTCGTCGTCTTCTTCGCAGGTGGCAGCAACAGCAACGGCGCTGGGGGCAGACGACTTTCCACTTTTGCGATGTTTTTTTTTTGGCTTTCTTCATCGGATTTCTGCCCTATTGTGTGTCTCTCGCTTTAGGGTTTTGCGTATTCGTGTTCGGGCACGCGACAGTTGTGTCGCGATTTCTGGTTTCACGTACGCAGTGGTTGTGTTTCTGGGCGCTGCGGCGGCTAGGGTTTCTGGGCGGCGATAGGGCTCTACTGCATCTAGCTTTGCAGTTTGGGCTTCTTTCTACGTGCAATCTTGGGTTTCGCGTCGCGGTCTTGGGTTCGCACGCTAGGTGTCTTTTTTTCGTCTTTTCTTTCCGAGGCACATTCTTTGTTTTGTGGATTCTGCTCGATTTGGGGACCTGTGTGACCACTTCTCTTCTGATTTGTGTGTGGTTATCGATACTTTTGTCGTGGAGTTTGCGGCGTCCTTGCACGGTGGTTGTGCTTGAGCCTTGCACGGTGGTTGTGCGTTTAAGCCTTGCACGGGTGTTGTGCGTTTATATTTTTGTCGCGGTGCAAGACGTATTTTGCACAAGTGTTTGCGACGGATTTTCCCGACTGGTGTGTTGATTCTTTTGAGGCAGATTATTTGGAACAAAATGATGCTTTTTGATCGACCAGCATCAATTTGAGGGGGGTGTTAAGGATATTAGATATATATTAATATTTGATTTGATATGATATTATTTGATTTGCAATATAGATGGTAATTAGTATATTTGACAGAATCTTATGGATTCTTAGGCTGATTTCTGGAGATTCTTATTGTAATATGCTCCTCTATATAATGGAATGAAAACCTATTCAAAAGGGTATTGAGTGTGGAGATTGAGCTTTAGATTTATTGATATATATGGCTTTAATGTGATTTTCAGCTGTTCTTTAGGTTTAGGTCATATTTACAAATTACAATGGATTTTCTTTTATCATGTGCGGACATTTTCTTTGTTACAGTTCTACAAGTGGTTTGCTGATCTTGAAGCAGCCATGAAATACGAGGTTAGTTCAATATCTTAATATTGACATCTCTTGGTTGGCATTATTTTTCAAACCATTGTGCGCTTCATTCTTTCTTTCGCTTTTTGGTTCCAGACAGAGGAGAAATATCAGCATTACGTGCGAACCTTAACTGATCAAATACAAACATGCGACAGCATACTCCTTCAGGCAAGATAGTACTCTTTGATTATTGTTGTATTGTTCAGATATTATTTGATACCACCTGACTCGTCTGTACAACTTCAGTTATCTGCCTTCTATATCAATTAAGCTAATGCTGAGCAGACTTGCTGCAGGTGGATGAAACCCTTGAATTGTTTAACGAACTCCAACTGCAGCACCAGGCAGTAGCAACAAAAACGAAGACTATGCATGATGCATGTGATCGACTGGTATATTATAAAGATAGTGTTTTTAATATTTGAGGAAAATATATTACCGATAAAATTTCCTTGCTTATGAAAATTCAAATAAAATTAAACAAAGTGGTTCATTTTCAGTCTTCCATGTTTGCCTTAACCATCATAATTCCGTGTACGTTGAACCAAGATTTGATGATTATTGAGAGAATTTAGAAACAAGAAACAAAGATTAAAACCTTGTAACGTAGTGAATTTACTTACCTGGATCATTTGTTATACCTTGTTGCAGCTAATGGAGAAGCAAAAGTTAATTGAATTTGCTGAATCACTTCGTGTTAAGCTCAACTACTTCGATGAACTGGAGAATGTAAGGTTTGGGTGAAATTACTTGAAGAATCACTTTGATCATCTACATAAGCATTATTTCAGAGATGTTCTATAGAAATTATCATCACTCGCAAATTGTAGTTCAAGTTTAATCTTTTTACATATGACTAAGGTTTTTGTACTTGTTACTTAGTTATGTATTTTACATTATAGAAGTATATCAATTTTTTTTCTGAATATCAAAACCTTTGATGAAAGTCTTACAGTAACTTGGTATTAAAGAGACACATGTACAGCGCGAGGGGATTTGGTATTAGTTTATTCTAAACATTAATCCTTCTATTGTATAATTCTTTTATTTGGAAACTTAATGTTCAGTCCAGTTACTTAACAAAACCAGGGAATGACCTATTTTGCATGAAGAAACTGCTGAATCCTTAATCTCTCTCACTTTTTTTATTTTAGATCAGGCAAAAAAAGATATATTAATAATAGAATACCCAAGAAGTTACAATATGGAAAACAAAGAAAACTTCAGTAAACCAAAGCCCTAATAAACAAACACAAGAGAAGCTTTTATTACATCTACTTTAATCCATGACCATGACCTGTATCTGATTATGTCCAAAAGATTCAGCTCCGATACTCTTGTCCTCTGAAAATTCTACTGTTCCTATCCAACCATATCATCCAAACGACTTCTTGCCAAATTTTTAACCATCTTCCACCCTCTTTTCTGAACCCAAAGGCCTTTGTGATGAAGTAGGTGATTCACTGAGTCCTTGTGGAGTACAAGTTTCAAACCCAACCAATCATAACATTCCATCCATAAGGAATATGATACTGAGCATGAAACGATAAGGTGGTCGGTTGATTCCTCTTCTGTCCGGCACAAATCACAAAAATCTGATATTGTACCTTACCTTATATTCCGTATCCGCAAGTTCTATTTCGTAGGAATGCGGTCTTTAATCGATCTCCAAGCAAAGCGTGCGACCTTATTGGGCGAATACCAAATGGTTTTGAATGCCACCTGAAGATCTCCTCCCAAAGTTGTCTCCTATTGAAGCACATGATAAGCCAAGCGCACCAAAATGATTTAGTTGAGCTGTATCGCCACTCTCATCTGTCTTCTGTATCCTACATCTGAGCTATCATGTCTGTTGAAGATTAGATATTATTTCAGATTAGATATCTCTACTGATAAGATTATGATTACATTAGATTTTATTTTGTAATTTAAATCTATTAGATAAGTATAAGATAGGAGTAGGACTCTTTATATAGTTGAATGTATTTGGACTCTATTATTCATTGAATGAGAATTCATCATTCCTCATACCCTGATATTCCTCAAAACTACATGGTATCAGAGCCTTCCCGTCTATGACCGCATACTGCATGGCTTCTTCATCAAAACCCGAAACCACCATGATTCCCGTCACACCGAGTGCCTCGGATTCGTCTGACCCAATCACCTGCCCCAAACTCAATGGCCAAAACTTCCTTCAATGGTCTCAATCGTTCAAAATGTATATCTGTGGAAAAGGGAAAGACGAAATTCTCTCTGGCGCATCAAAATGTCCGGCCAGTACAGACTCCACCTTCCGCACCTGGAATTCAGAAAATAATATGGTTATGTCATGGCTTATCACGTCCATGCTGCCCGAGATTGGAGAAATTTTTCTCCTCTATACCTCGGCTCACGAGATATGGGAAGCTGCTCGCGATACATACTCTTCCCGGGACAATACATCCGAATTATTTGCTGTGGAATGCGCTTTGGAAGATCTTCGTCAAGGGGACTCATCCGTCACTGCCTACTTTACGGACACGTCAATGGCAACAATTGGATCTGTTCGAAATCCATGAATGGAAATTCCCCGATGATGATCAACGTTATCGGGCAATCATTGAACAGAAACGAATGTTTAAATTCTTATCTTGCCTCAATTACTCACTGGGCGAAGTTCATGGCCGTATATTGGGCACCAAACCATTACCCAGCCTACGGGTTGCTTTCTCTGAAGTCCGCCATGAAGAAAGCAGGCGGAAAGTGATGCTAGGATCGTATTCTCCAACTCCACATGTGGAGGGGTCTGCTCTTAAATCATCAGCTGCTCCCTCACTTGATCAGGGTTCATTCCATCACCCTAGTGTCTCCACTGGAAGATCAAACAAAGGACGTATGTGGTGTGACCGTTGCAAGAAGCCCACTCATAATATTGAGACTTGTTGGAAAATACATGGCAAGCCAGCTGACTGGAAGCCTGCACGCGAGCGACGTGCATATGTTGTCTCAAACGAAATTCCTCAAGCTTCCGAGCCACCACCGTTCACCAAAGCCCAACTAGAGGCCCTGCAAAAATTATTCACCCAGAATACTTCACTGCCATCATCCTCCCTTGTTGAATCTTGTAATATAGCTCATCAAGGTAATTCTTCTTATGCTTTGCTCTCACAGCAGGCTTTATCAACCTCGTGGATTGTTGACTCGGGTGCTTCAGACCATATGAGTGGAAATTTTGCATTATTTCACTCCTTCAAATCCTGTACAGCTCCCCATACCGTACGCATTGCCAATGGCTCATGCTCCCGAGTCTCTGGGTTCAGTCTGCTTAACAAAAGATCTTACTTTGCATTATGTTTTATTCGTACCCGATCTTCATTGTAACCTCCTATTAGTGAGTAAGCTCACTAAAAATTTACGGTGTTTAGCGAAATTCATTAATGGTTCGTGTGTTTTACAGGACTTGGCATCCGGGAAGACGATTGGCAGTGCTGAGCTGTGTACAGGGCTGTACCTCTTGAAAGATGTTGTTTCCAAGAATCGTCCCAGTATTAACTATTCTCCCACTTTATCTTACTCTGTTCATTCCAATAAGGATAGTGCAATACGCTTATGGCACTATCGGCTTGGGCATCCCAATGTTTTGTATTTGGCAAAACTATTTCCTTCATTATTTATTAATAAGGTTCATTCTTCCATACATTGTGATGTTTGCCAATTATCTAAGCACAAACGATCCACTTTTACACCAAATCAGTATAAACCATCTTCTCCTTTCACCCTCATACACAGCGATATTTGGGGACCATCAAATGTAAAAAATGTTAGTGTTACTCGATGGTTTCTCTTATTTGTGGATGATCACACACGTTTGTCATTGGTTTTCCTCATGAAAGACAAAAATGAGACCTCCACCATTTTCCAGCAGTTCCATCTCATGATTCAAACTCAATTTTCCACTAATATTAAAATCCTAAGAACTGACAGAGCCCGTGATTATTTCAATTCCATTTTGGGGGGATTTACAAACACAGGGGATCATTCACCAAAGTTCGTGTGTCGATACTCCACAACAGAATGGAGTATCTGAACGGAAAAACCGCCATCTTCTTGAAGTAACCCGGTCTCTACTTTTTCAATCCAGTGTTCCCACATGTCACTGGGGTGATGCCATCCTTACCGCCACTTATCTCATCAATCGGATGCCTTCCCGTATCCTCAACTACAAAACCCCGATCCAGACTCAGTTAGACATTCACCCTGCCCACACCTACTTCATAAGATTCCTCTCAAAATCTTTGGTTGCACATCCTTTGTCCACGTCCACTCTCACAATCGTGGCAAACTTGATCCTCGATCCGTCAAGTGCATATTTCTTGGATATTCATCACCCAACCAAAAGGGGTATAAATTGTTATTCCCCGATCACACGAAAATTTTACGCTTCAATGGACGTCACTTTCTTCGAAAATGAGCCATTCTATACTAACTCTCCACTTCAGGGGGAGATTATCAGCAGAGAAGCGTCGAATCTACCATTGATCGAACAAACATCCATCCAGTTTGAACCTCCAATTCCGAACCACGGTCTGCTCCAATTACCGAACCACAGCATGCTCCTGAACTGCCAGTCACTCACGTCGAACCACACAATAATCCATCTCCGAACCCGTATACCAGTAGGTATCCTGTGAACCCAAGCCGAACTCTACAGGTTTTCTCTCGGAAAGTACCGCCCTTGGTGCAAGCTCAACCTGCCCATGACTGTTCCCCGCTGCCAAGTCCAGGTAAAAATGACCAAGGTACGACTGATATCAATAGTGAGTCTGATAATATTGATGATATTGATGAAAGACCAATTGCTTTAAGAAAAGGAATGAGGACTTGTACACAACATCCAATATGTAATTTTTGTCTCCTTTGACCTTTTCTCTCCTACATATGCTCAGGTCCCATCAAATATTCACGAAGCTCTCAGTCATCCAAAGTGGAAAGTTGCTGCCTTCGATTAAATAAAGGCATTGGAAAAGAATAACATATGGCATATTACTGACCTCCCACCAGCAAAGAAATCAGTTGGGTGCAAATGGCTATTCACTGTTAAATATAATTCTGATGGAAGCATAGAAAGGTTCAAAGCTCGACTTGTGGCCAAGGGATACACACAATCATATGGTATTGACTATCAAGAGACATTCGCACCAGTGGCCAGACTCAATACGGTTCCAGTTCTCTTATCAGTGGCTGCCAACTTAGATTGGTCTCTTTATCAACTGGATGTCAAGAATGCATTTCTTAATGGAAACCTTGAGGGGGAGGTATATATAGACATCCCACCAGGTTTCGAATCAAAAGAAACATCCAACAAGGTATGTAGATTGAAAAAGTCAATTTATGGATTTAAACAATCACCTAGAGCCTGGTTTTATCGGTTTGTTAATGTATTAAAGGAAGATGAATACATCCAATGCCACTCTGATCACACCTTGTTTGTAAAACACTTTGAAGGAAACAAGATCACGGCTCTCATTGTATATGTAGATGATATTGTTCTGACAGGTAACTGGGAAGAAGAAATCATCCAGAGTAAAGTCATTACTGTCAAAGGAATTCGAAATGAAAGACCTTGAACATCTCAGGTATTTTCTACGAATGGAGGTAGCAAGATCATCTCTTGGGATCTCAATCTCACAAAGAAAGTATATCCTAGACCTCCTGAAGGAAACCGGGATGTTAGGATGCAAGCCAGTGGATACTCCCATGGATACTAATATCAAGATAGGAATGAAGATGGATAGTCCACCAGTTGACAAAGGGAGATATCAAAGACTTTTGGCAAACTCATATATCTCTCACATACACGACCCGACCTTGGATTTGTGGTAAGCGTTGTCAGTCAGTTCATGAACAATCCAACTGAAGAACCTATGGATGCTGCATATCGAGTGTTGAGATATTTAAAACAGACCCCTGGAAAAGGACTACTCTTCAAAAAAACTTCAATCAGAGGAGTTAAAGCCTACAGTGATGCTGATTGGGCTGGGTCACCTACAGATAGACGTTCCACGTCCAAATATTGTACATTTGTATGGGGAAATCTAGTGACGTGGAGGAGCAAGATGCAACCAGTTGTGGCTCCCAGCAGTGCTAAAGCAGAATACCGATCATTGGCACATGGAATTTGTGAAGAGTATGGCTAAGGAGATTACTTGCTGAATTAAAACTAGGAGATCATCAGTCAATCGAACTAATGTGCGACAACCAAGCTACCATTAGTAAATCCAAAAATCCAGTCCATCATGACCGTACCAAGCACATTGAAGTGGATCAACATTTCATAAGTAGAAAATCGAAAAAGGGGAAATTGATCTCAAATATATTCCTACACACTTGCAAATTGCAGACATCCTGACAAAGGTACTTCCCAACCAAGTTTCGAAGAGCTAAGCAACAAACTGGGCATGATCAATCTATATGACCCAGTTTGAGGGGGAGTGTTGAAGATTATATATTATTCAGATTAGATATCTCTACTGATAATACTATGATTAGATTAGATTTTATTTTGTAATTTAAATCTATTAGATAAGAATAAGATAGGAGTAGGACTCTTTATATAGTTGAATGTATTGGGACTCTATTATTCATTGAATGAGAATTCATCATTCCTCATACCCTGATATTCCTCAAAACTACAATGTCGACAGAAGTTAGTAAAACAACAAGTAACTCTCTTTCCCCCTCAAAAAGGATCTCTACTCCAATCCCATTTCCATGACCAGACTCCCTCTACCCAAATCCCCATATTTTCTACTAGAATATCTCTATCCCTAGCAATTGATGCTAATTTAGGGAACTTGTATTCCAGACTCTCGTCCCCTACCCGCACAATGCACATCTCTCTAAAATTTAGTTCCCATCCCATTCCCCACTTTTCTAAACACCCCTCCCTTAAACTACACTAAAGGGTCAAGCAACATTGTCTTCCTAACGTCTTTCCACCATACTGAAAAATAGTTCATGTCACTCTCGATACCCGACATGAGTGAATTCCCATTCAAACCGTCATACTTTGATTTACTGACCCTAAACCACAAGCCACTCGACACGTTAATAATATCCCAAGCCCACTTACCCAAAAGGGCTTTGTTAAAGTAATCAAGATTTCACACTCTCGGGCCACCATTTCTTTGAATTTGCAGACTTCTGACCATTTAACCAGATTACTTTCAGGTTGCTATCTCCCACAAAAATCTATCAAAAAGATGAACAAAAGGGAATGAATGGCCCTGTATATAATCCAATTTTTTTTATTTTTCCGCTCATGTACACACATTTTACATGTCAATTATAATTTTTTTTATGGCTTCATACACGCTGATCTGAACAAAGAATTCCTCATTATGAAACATGGTTTGCATGAAACTAGTTTGAAAATACATTTTAAAATCTTGACGAGTATTAATAAAAATTCATGAAAATTAAGATGAAGTTAGCTTGCATGCTCAAGGTAGGTTCCTTTGGTTTATAATTTGGAAGATGTGTGACTTTTGTAATATTTTCATGATTGTCAATATGACCTACTTGCTTGCAGGTTGCCACTAGTTTTTATTCTCCAAGCATGAATGTCGCACATGAAAATTTCCTCCCTCTGCTGAGAAGGCTAGACGAGTGCATATCGTAAGTGACATGTCATACACAGCCATGTTGAATGAATTCACTGAACTATAAGATTGCTAATATATCATATGCAGTTAAGATGCCTCTTACTGAGTGAGTCAGATACTCATATACTATGTGTTACTTATCATGTATGAATATTATACATCTCATGATTCTAAAAATTTTAATCCATGCATGAATGGCAGGGTGCTAGCTATACCTAGGCTATATTGTATTTGTGAATTTATCACTTTGCCAATATTTTCAAGTGGTGTAATATTTTAAATGTCTTTTACCGATTGTAGGTATGTTGAGAGTAACCCACAGTATGCTGAGTGCAATGTTTACTTGGTCAAGTTCAGACAACTTCAGGTATTTACACTCTATGGTGATGGTTCATATAAAGCAGTCCTACTGACAGCAAATTTAGTTTGCAGCTTGTAGACTTATTTCTTGCCTTGTGTGTATATATGACTGAATGTTAATCTTGACAGTCTCGAGCTTTAGGAATGATTCGATCTCGTGTTCTCTCTGTTCTCAAGAACACTTTATCTCAGGTATATCTGCTTTGCTTTTGTTGTATACACTGAATTGTGTTTGTTTGTGCAGGAAAATAGTTTCATCTATCAAAATATTTTGATTCCGCTCTCTAGGTACAAGCAGCTATTAGAAGCAATGCTGGCAACAAAGCAACTGTTTCGGAGGGTTGTAGAAGCATCTGTTATTTATGTACGATTCAAGGCAGCAGCAAATGAGGTAATAGTTTCCATTCTGCTTGCATGTTGCGGCTCCAATCTTCTGCCTGCGTAAAACTACATATATAGAAGACGTTCTCAGAAACTGAAATTTATGGTGCATGCAATTACGTTTATTGAATTGATTATTCTAAAAAGATTGTATTTTGCAGCTTAAGCCATTATTAGAGGAAATTGAAAGCAGAAAACTTAGAAAGGAATATGTCCAGATACTACGGAATGCCACAAACTTTACTGTGAACAGAGGCTTCTGTTGGTGAGTAGAACTGCCTCCTCAACCCCACCCCTTACCACCAGAAGAAAAATAAAATAATAAAGGACAAACCCGGTGTACGAAGCTCCCGTTATGCACGGGGTCCGGGAAGAAGTCGGACCATTTTGAGCCTAATGCAAAGAGGATGTTTCCGCGACCCGAACCTTCAGGCCGCATGACAACAACTTTACCACACACACTTAGAAGAAAAATAGAATAATATATATATAAAAAATGTAAACGCACTCTCAGGCACAGAGTGAATTCCTTTCTTCAGTGCTGTCTACATGTCGCCTCATGTTGATACTCCTTCTGTTTTTTTCATCTTTAGCCGTGCTCAGTAATTTTGTTCTTCACTTATTTTTACTTTGGCTTTACATTTTCTAGGTGAAAGGCATAGTACAGCAACGCATTTCTGAATTTGCTAAGAAAGAAGCCTTGCCTTCATTGACTAGATCTGGATGTGCATACTTAATGCAGGTTGTCTTAATATAACTTTTTCATTGGTAATTGGTTTATGATTTATGTTCTGAATTTTGTTAAAGTTGGACAGTGCAGGTCGATCTGAAGTAGGAAAAACTAAGTTATCTTTCTTGTGGTGTAAGCACCTTTTTTATTTCTCAAACCACAAGCATTTATCATGTTGTACTCCTGTTTATATTATTCCTGGGACTTGATATTCTTGAGCTAAAATGATGTACAATTAGATAATGAAAGTGTATCAAGCACTTCGATAAATGGACTCGTGGACTTCCCACAACAATTTTCAGGACCATGAGAAGTTCTTCCGTTTCTCTCTTCCAAATCATGGTCATCAAGTAATGCGGGGCTAGCTTGGGTTGCGTTGTATCATTAGACTTACTAGATTGAGTGCATTTTATGTGGGGAAAAATTCTATTGCATTTCAGTTTCTTTTGAAAGGCCTAAGTCATCGACTCATAAGTATTACCAGGATTGGTGGGATCATTCTATCATTTATCCAACCTTTGACATTTTCTTAATATTGGTTATTGTGATTAAAAGATAATAGAGAAAATACTCTTTTATTATATTTTTTATATATATATTGTGAACAATATGTCTCCTTTTAAAGAGTAGAAAACTGGTAAAAAAGAAAATAGCGTATAATCAGTCTAAGAAAAGGTAATGAAATAAATCCCTTACAGTATGGGATTTAGCATATCAAACTCCATCATAATCAATTATAATCAATCAACACTCCCCCTCAAATTGGTGCAAATATATACGTACCCAACTTGCTCACTTGAACCTCGAATGGTTGTCGTAATAAGCCCTTTTGTGAGAACATCTACGACTTGTTGTATGCTTGGTACGAAGGGGAATACAAATTGTCCCCTTCCTCCACTTTCTCCCTATGAAGTTCTTGTCAATTTCTATGTGTTTCGTTCTGTCATGCAAGACTGGGTTATGGGCGATGCTAATAGCCGACTTATTGTCACAGTACAGCTTTACTGGTAACTTTAGTGGCATTTTAATGTCTTCTAAAACTCTTTTCAGCCATAGTGTTTCACATATTCCTTGGGCCATTGCTCTGAACTTCAGCCTCAGCACTACTTCTTGCAACCACACTTTGTTTCTTACTTCGCCAGGTGACTAGATTACCAAACAAATATGTACAATATCCAGATGTTGATCTCCTATCAGTGATTGATTCCAGCCCAGTCAGCATCTGTATATGCCTCAATTCCTCTTCTTCACATTTCTTGAACCAAAGTCCTTTCCCTGGAGAATTTTTCAGATAACGAAGAATACGATACACAGCATCAAGGTGTTCTTCGTAGGGAGAGTGCATAAACTGACTTACCAAGCTTACAACAAAAGAAATGTCTGGACGCGTGTGAGACAGATAAATAAGTTTTCCAAACAGTCTTTGATATCTCCCTGTATCACCACTGGTGTATCATTTTCACTTCCTCAAGCTTGAGATTGGTATCGATTGGGGTATCAGCCGGTCTACATCACTCATCCCTGTTTCTTTTAATAGATCCAGTATGTACTTTGCTGTGAGACAACGATTCCTTGTTTTGATCTAGCCACTTCCATCCCCAGGAAATATCTCAGTTGGCCTAGATCTTTAATTTCAATTTTGTCACCAATTTTTGCTTCAGCCTGCTCAGTTTCTTCTATCATCCCCGTTTAGAATGATATCATCTACATACACAATCAAGATGGATGTCTTGCTGCCTAGAATTTGATGGAATAGAGTATGATCAGCTTGTCCTTGAGTGTATCCTAGATTCTTGATGAATGTTGTAAACTTTTCAAACCAAGCCCTTGGAGATTGTTTGAGACCATATCGAGCTTTTTTTAATATGCATACTTTGTCTCCAAACATTTCAGAAAAAACCAGGTGGAGGTTCCATATACACCTCTTCGACAAATCTCCATTCAAGAAGACATTTTTAACATCCAATTGTTGTAATATCCAGTTAAGATTGACTGCACAGATAATAGAACTCGTACATTGTTAAGTTTAGGCAACTGGGGAGAATGTTTCTGAGTAATCTACCCCATAGGTCTGGGTGAATCCTTTCGCAACTAACCGTGTTTTGTACCGTTCTAAGGATCCGTCTGAGCCATATTTAACTGTAAATACCCATTTGCAGGCAACAACATTTTTTCCTTTGGGTAAACTTACTACTTCCCACGTAGTATTATTTTTTAAAGCCCTCATCTCCTCAAATATGGCTTCCTTCCACTCTGGAACTTTTAGAACTTCATGAATATTGTTAGGAATGACCACACCTGACAGTTGTGAACTAAAAGCCAATATGAAGGAGATAAATTTTTATATGACACAAAATTGGATAAAGGATGTTTCGTGCAGGACCTAACATTCTTCCTAAGTGCAATAGGAAGATCAAGATTATCAACTTGTTTTAACTCAGAAATATCAGGAGTACCTGCTAACGTGGGATCCCTGGAAGTCTCATCTTGAATTTCTTGATCCAACCTCGGAGCAGATGCTTGGTTATGCTTTGGGGCATGGTCTTCTCGTTCTTTTGTTAGATGTTTCTTTGAATAGACAAGTCCTTTAAACCTTTTTTCATATATGCCTGTTTCATTCGTTATATGGTTTTCAAAGGTTTGCGTGGAAAATCAAGATCCAGTACAAAGTATGAAGTGTGTGAATAGATCCCATCTTGCTCATGATGCCCCTGAAGATGGGAATCTGTGTAAAAGGATGATCCTTCAAAGAAGGTAACATCCATGGACACAAAATATTTTTTTGAGAGGGTCGAAGCATTCATACCCATTCTGATTGTTAGAGTACCCGACAAGATACATTTCCGTGCACGAGGTTCCAGTTTGGAACGTGACGGATCAGTATCATGATCAAAGGCCACACTGCCAAAAACTTTTAAAGGAATAGTCAGCGGAAGTCTAGAATTGGGAAAGAATGAGGTGAAACACTTTAGTGGAGTTTGGAAATGCAAAATGCGAGAGGGAACACGATTAGTTAAAAAAGGCGGCGATTAGTAGAGCATCTCCCCAAAGGTAGTTAGGGATCTTAGTCGTAAAAAAGTAAAGCCCTAACAATTTCAAGAAGGTGCTTGTTCTTTCTTTCGGCTACCCCATTTTGCTGAGGAGTGTGTGTGCAGGAGCTCTGGTGAATGATATCTTTATCAGCAAAAAAGGTCCCTAACACATTATTGAAATATTCCTTCCCATTATCACTTCGAAAAATTTTAATGGATGTTTGAAATTGATTTTGAATCATCTGATAAAAATTAGTGAACACAGTGGTAACATCAGTTTATTTTTTAACAAAATACCCCAAGTAAAACGGGTATGATCGTCGATAAATGAGATGAACCAACGTTTACCAGAAAGAGTTGGTATCCTGGCAGGACCCCAAACATCACTGCGAATTAAAGTAAAGGGTTGTGATGGTTTGTATGGTGGGCAGGGGAAACAGCACGACGATGATTAGCAAATTGACAAACTTCACACTTAAAATCAGAAGGAATTTTATTAAAAA